>OW804100.1:88430284-88992784 GCA_942159475.1 Sthenelais limicola
CACATGACTGTGGTTGAATCTGGCTGATGGGTGGTTGTTCACTTTGTTATTATTAAGTGGTGTACCTGTATACTGTATTGGAAATCCGTATTTAAGGCACTGAAGGAGCCAGTAGTCGTCGTCATGTTTTGTTGATATCTGTTCCCAGTATTTGATGTCTAGCCTCGTGGGGAGAGCCACACGAGTTCCGAGAACATTTGGGAGGCCTGCTTGTCTGGCCTTCTTATATATGCTCCACAGTTCCGATTCGTGCTCAGGTTTAACAGATGGGTAGAAGGTGTTTGTCTTCCCTCTGTTCATTATATTAAAGTCATGATGGTAAAATCCAATGTTTGTTTCGTTCGGGAACTGGGTGTTGACACTGAACTGTGGGCACTTGTGTACACACGCGTTGATGACGTACTGTGTGTATTGGCATAGGCAGTCGGGGAATTTCTGTCCTTCTGCGCATGCGCGTATCATGTTGTTTATGTTTACCGATGGGCCACACGTGGTGTTGTTTACCTCTGCCTGTGTCGATGTAGGTAGCTGTAACTCCGTCTCTGAGAGAAGATATTGTTCATCCACATTTGTAATATACATAGATAAGTCCTGAGGGATTTCCGACAGGGTATAGTCCGGCATTTTGCCTTCTTTAGAGTCAGTGTGGGATACTTCTACCACTTGTTCTGACTCTCGCTCACTCGTCTCTCCATGCTCACTGGGTGTTGTGGCCTGGGGCCGTGTTGTAGCCCCGGCCGCAAGAAGTTATTTATCTTCTGAGTCGGATGCATCTCTCTTCTTAGATGAATCCTTTTTCTTATCATTATCGTGCTTCTTTTTATTCCAATCTTTCTTCTTGTTACCATCATGATGTCCTCCATCACGGGATTTAAGGTGGTTGCACTTCTTTCCACTGTGTGGGAGGCTTTTATCATGTACATAGTAGCATACCGCACATAGGTGCTGCATCATTGTTCCCTCTTTCATATGTGGGGAGCGTTTTTCACAAGATGTTGAATTGAATTTCCTACATATGTTGGTAATCACATTTGCACTCTCCATAGATGGGGACCATGATAGTTTCATGCGCTCCGCTTGTATCATGTGCGTGTCTGTCCACGCCAAGCGCTCCTCGGCCACTTGCTCCACTATGGTGGCTGACCAGTCACCCACCTTGCTCCAGGGGTATGATATCGCATCCTCCGCCACCTGGCGTATGTGTGTCAAGATGGCCATGGTGGTCTCAGGGTCCCCTGGTTCGGAGGCTAGGCCTGCTAGTGCGGTAATCTGTTCCGCCATTGTGAGATTATATTCCGAGGATTTAGCTTTCTTTTGTGAGGCCCTGGGAAGATAGGGCTTGAGTATATCCTTTTGCTTAGTCGAGTTATCTGAATTACACGCATGAGCACAATTTTTACCTGGTTTTTGGTTGAAATGAGATGCTAGGTCTTTAATCGCCCTCTGGTACTCCTTCTTTGCCTCCTCCTGGACTAGTATATCCTCCGGTGGAGGAGGCTGGACATCCTTTTTCTTTGGTATCTGCATATCCAGATCATCTCTCCTTTGTGGAGGGGAGCTGGCCGTACGTTTTGGATTAGGTGTATCCCTCACAGGAGAAATGGATGCTCTTCTCCTGCGCTTATTATCCAGTTTCGCTTCTCTCTCCGCATTTTGAGACATTAACGTCACCAACCTCAATACATTCTCCTCCAGCTTAGCCGTACGGTCTTGTAATGTGTTGTTCTGGCCCCCAGGTATCTCCTCCTGTTGTGGGGGCTTTTTAGGAGCTCTTGGGGTGCGAGGGGGTGCTTTCCTCTGTCTGCCCCTGCCCCTGCCCCGGGCGTTATGTTGCGGGACCTGGCCCTCCTGGTTCGGCTGAGGGTTTTCTTGATCGCCTTGCTGTTGGTCGTTATTCTGTTGCTGTTGGTCGTTATTCTGTTGGTCTCTATTTTCTTCTTCTTCATTGTTCTGTTGACCGTTCTGCTCGTTATTCTGCTGTTCGTTCTGTTCATTATTCTGTAGGGGCTGTCTTGCCCCTCCTCGTCCACGTGCATTACGTCTGGTATTCATACTAGCGTTGGTCGTGAGGTACCACGTGTATGTATATGGCTGCTCGGCAGCGATACGTCTATACCCTATGAGGTCTGGAGGATGAGTGAGGAAGAGTACTGTCTTAGATGCCGGAAGCGGAAGTTCCTCCTGCACCTCCCGACCAATGCGCCCTCATTGGCGCAATGAGGAAACCATGGCGGCTCACGACTTAAACAAAGATTCAAAACTCTCTTATACAGAGTTCAAAAAAGGTGTAGGTAAGTTTTAGGTAAGGCAAACACCAGTTTGTTTCATGTTCCGTAGTTATCACGATTTAATTTCATTCAATTTCATTATCATAGTTGGTTTTCCTTCTCTCTATGTTTTAAAAAAATAAGGGGAGTGTGAAACACATGTTAAGCCACTTAACTTTCTTTATTCAATTTATTCTGAAGATCCTTTTTTCATGTGTTTTGACTTATTTCTAATAAATTTGATTGAGTCGAGATTCATTCAATGATAATCTCATGGAGTTACACATAATAACAGTGACATAACCTCATATAGGTTGGTTGGTTGATGAAGGGGATGAGATGGTATAGATGAGTATACTATACATATAATTACAACTGTATAGGAGTCAATAGCATTACAATATTATTATCATTATTATTATTATAACACTTTTATTCAATTCACATGTACATTTTTGTAAATGGCGACTGAAATGGAATGGTCCCTCTCAATGTTCGAGACGCTGAGATCTTCCCGGTATCCCATCAGAAAATAATAATAAGGAAGAAACATACAGATCAATGACAAGAAGATTGCATATTCATATTTATACTATGCGAGTAAAGTTACTTATAATTAGAGAGAGAGATATGGCAGTGTCCTTTGATTGTCTTTGAGTCCGCACCATTTGCCATCAAATTGATATACGTCTGTAATCTATTAGGTTTAATTAATCTCTTCTTGACTATTTAACTCTTAAGTAATTAAAGAGAAATACATTTTGTTACAATCCAATGTACATGGGTACTTCATCAAGAGGTTAAAATACAATAGTCAATACAGTTTTCAGATAATTTCTTTGGTTGCTTACAGTCAAATGGTGAGTCGAACGCATACAGTATAATATCACATCACAATCTAGATCATTGAGGGATCTTAACAAATGTAGGTTTCATATCTATTTGAGGTTAGTATATCAATACAATCTTCTACTAGTCACAAGTAGGTCGTGTTTGCCCAATAGGGGATTTGCATGTCTCACTGCGCATGTCTATGGCAGTGCATGCTGGGATGGATTCTGTTCAAATCTGACATACAAATATTTGGCAACATTTTGTCGAAAATTGCAAGAATGTTTTCACCAATATCAGAGCTTGTATAGATGATCTATAAAAACCAAATGCATGATGGGAAAGATGGAGGCTTGTCTTATGGAAACATGCATAACACATGGATATTGACATTAGAGCATTGATAAATATTCCATGCTGTACATGGCATGTTTTCTATAGATTTTATACAGTACCATTAGTCCCATAATTCCATGCGAATCAAGA
Organism: Sthenelais limicola; assembly: GCA_942159475.1. Classification (NCBI taxonomy): domain Eukaryota; kingdom Metazoa; phylum Annelida; class Polychaeta; order Phyllodocida; family Sigalionidae; genus Sthenelais; species Sthenelais limicola. Next base: position 88,433,869 of record OW804100.1, read on the forward strand.
TTCAAAATGGCGGCTATGCAATCCCCTAATTAGAGTGAAAAATGATAAATACTTAGTATATCTGAGTGTATTTTGTATTGTATTCATTCAATAAATCTGTCTGGTTATGTTGAACTGTATTTTGAACATGATTTTCGTCTTAAATTTGGGTTATTTGAGGGGATTGGTGAAGAAAAATTGTACATTTTCTGAAAACTTGACCCATATGTTCTCATTAAGACGTCAATATGAATGCTTAATATATACATAATAATGATCCACCCATTTGGATTGTTTGTATAAGACACAACGCTGGGGTGTGATTTTAGACATTCTTTATTATTCTTTTTATTTTTTATTTTTTTCCTTTTTGTTAAAAATGCCTAATGTGCGAGGCTCTTACAAATTTTACTTATAATAATTTGTATCAAGATCGAAAGTATATAATATTATATAGAATGACTGATATAATATGATATAGAATGAATGGCATATGATTATTACCATTATAACATTCTGTTACCTTTTGTAAGCATGTCAGTTGTTACATAATGTTCTATTGCTGAATAAAAATCTTTAAATACAAAATACAAGTCATAAGTCATAAGTTATAAACGTTATAAATTACTTCTAATCATCAAGTCGATTGCTTGGCACGATAAAATCCTGTACTCGATTGAATTATTGTACACCAGCTTTATATTTTTATGTTTTATCGACAGCTTTATGTTCATTGATATGTTTTAAACCTTATATTGTTGAATATTATTAAGCTTTATTGTGTATTAATTTATCCCATTATGTCAAGGGAAACGGCCGGAAGATCTGGGTGTAAATCCTAAATGGTACCCAGAGGCCTGTCGACCTGTTCGTCAGAAATCTGTAAACCCTTGATGAATAAAAGATTGTTCTATTCTATTCTATTCTAAGTATATTACCTAAATACCAGATTACTTTGGCTTATTTAATTCTATTAGATATCCTTGTGTAATATACTAAGTTGCTAATCATACCAGAGGTCTTCTCTGCAGGAATACACCATGTTTAATAAATCCCTGGAGTAATATGTGATCCGTTTTAGAAAAATATGTCATAGGTCGCAAAATATGGATTTTGAGATATCATCATATTTGAAAAGATGAGATCAAACCAATTCCGATGATAGTAAACAGTAAGACACCTAATAAGTATTACTATATTTTAAGTTTGGTATTTTTACCTTTGAAAAAAAAAAGGTTTGCAATGTTTCTGGATGGGTAATTACCAATAAAGTAACTAAATATACTCCATACACAGACCTTCAAAATGCAAGGATATATCTAAAACAATGTCCTGGAATTTGTTACATGGATTTATATGACTATACAAGTGCTAAACCCTATATCAGAACATTTCAATAAAGAGATCTTGGGGAAAAAACACCATTTGAAAAATATCAATTTTGCGACTTGTGACTCATTTTCCTGGAAAACATCAAATATGGATTACTCTAAGGTAAATCACAGCAAAGGGGATCCCCCTTAGTTGGATAATGAAGATAGCAATGAGGTCAGCCCCGAGCATCTGCTGCAGTGCTCGTGAGCTGCTCAGGAGCATTGAGCACGCCGACTAGAGGACCTTGCCACTGTCACAGACAGACCATTACTATGTGGGTCAGATTTTCAGAAAATGTACAATTGGCAGCTGTACACATTTAGCAAATTATGCTAAATCAAGCTGAAATTTGGCCAATACTAGGGTAAATTCGAGTATATTTGGCATTGCACTGATTCTAGCAATCTGTTTGGTTAGGTCGAACTACATTTTGAAAGTCATTTTTGTCTTCAATTTGCGTTATTTGATAGGATTGGTGAAGACGAATTGTACGTTTTCTGAAAATCTGACCCAAGTGTTGAATATATCAAAGGCCCACGTCCAATGACTTGACCATATGAAGAATGATGAGTTTGTACGATGTGCTTAATAAGGAGGTAATCCTTAGTGATACTCGATATTAGTGTAAGGAAATATAACTGTAATTTATTAGCCTATACCCTCCTGCCGCCATCTCTCTCGCCATCATTATATTGATCGGACACGCACGAAGATGCCAAGTCCTATGAGAATATATGGGATATATTATTAAAGAACATGGGCTATAGCTACGAAAAACCTATATATATATCCTAATGAAAATCATAGAGCTGTGTATATAATGTATTTATGTTTATATAGGAGATAACTATAACAAACGAAAATTATTGTAATAAAATGCAGAAAATAAGAAAGGTTATACGAGAGGGTATTGACGAAAACATGGAGAAATTCAGCATAGATATATACCTATTATTGAGGACATGAAAACATTATCAAATCAGATATATATTATATCTCACCAAACTAGTCATAGAATACTATCATAATAATGGTATTAACATTTTGTGGGAAATGTCTCAAATAATGTTGCCATTGTATTACCGATGTGGGTCAGATTTTCAGAAAATATACAATTCACCTTCACCAATCCTCTCAAATAACCTACATCTAAGACAAAAATAAGCTTCAAAATGCAGTTTAACATAACAGAACTGATACTTTGAATCTATGCGATACCAAATATACTCAAATATACCTGGTATTCCTCATTTTTCAGCCTAACTTAGCAGAATTTCCTAAATGTGTGGAGCTGCCAATTGTACATTTTCTGAAAATCTGACCCATGTACGTTAGCCTTGGCTGCCAGCAGGCTAAATGGCAGTCTGATTGATATTCCTGCCATGATCCAGCTGACATGTAAAGTGGCATTTACTGAAAATAGTATTACATGATAGGTACCGGATAAAAATGGACCATTGCTAATGGGTCACATTTTCAGAAAATGTACAATTCGCCTTCACCAATCCTCTCAAATATCCCAAATTAAAGACAAAAATCAGATTCAAAATACAGTTTGATATAACCTAACAGATTGTTTGAATCAAGGCAATACTAAATATACTCAGATATAAGTAGTATTGACGATTTTCCGGTCTAATTAGAATTTACTAAATGTGTTGATCTGCCAATTGTACATTTTCTGAAAATCTGACCCTATTACGATGGACAATTCCCAGAGCGACCGTTACCCTTTGCGGTCCCATTTTTTGTTGTTCTTTTTTTTAAGGCTTGTTAGCCGACACATAAACAATACATGCCTGTAAAAATAAATGAACCGAAAAAAATGGGACGGCGTAGAAATTAACTGAAGGAGCCTTGTCATAATGGTTACAGTTGTCTCCCAGTGTGGTTAATTAGATGGTTTGGCGACAATAGGGGATTTGCATGTCGCACTGCGCATGTCTACTGCAGTGCATCCTGGGATGGATTCAGTTGAAATCTGACATACAAATATTTGACAATATCTTATCGAAAATTGCAAGAATGTTTTCACCAATATCATAGCTTGTATAAATCATCTATGTAAACCAAATGCATGATGGGAAAGATGGGGACTTGTGTTATGGAAACATGTATAACACATGGACATTAGAGCATTGATAAATATTCCATGCTGAACATATAACATGATTTCTATAGATTTTAGACTCTACCATTAGTCCCATAATTCCATGCGTATCAAGATTCAAAATGGCGGCTATGCAACTCCCTATGTAACTTCCATCTCACATCTCTAAATAGACATGACATCGATTTTTAGACAGGAACTACTATCATCATTTAATTTTCAACCATCATCTCATTTCATCTTTTTCACTCATTATTTCATAAGGCATCCACCGTGGGATGTTGTGATAACTCATTGTAAAAATTTGTAATCTTGTCTTTAATATATCTAGAACTTAATTGGTATAATTTGATAATGCTTTTGAAACTGTTAATATAGTGAAGATATTGTTAAATTTATTTTGAGAAGTAATATATCGTGATGGAGAATAAATTGTATATGTGCAGGGCATGACGTAAATCACCGCTGGGGTGAGATTGTATTATATTGTTGCTAATTCCTGAATAAAGATTTTAGATAAAAAAAAACTCCCCTATCCTATGATATGTATCCTTTCTTTCCTTCTCCATGCAGGCCATCCTAGAAGCGCATGACTCCAACAGGGACGAGGTGCTGTCGTACGGTGAATTCAGAAGGGGCCTAGGTATCAAGGCGTTATACATACAAACTTATAAGGGTGAAATTTCCAGAAAATGCATAATTCACATTTAGAAACCCTCCCAAATAACCCAAATTTGATACACAAATGAGACTCAAAACACAATTCAACATAACCAAACACATCCTTTGAATCAACTCAATACCAAATATACTCAGATATAGCTAGTATTTATCATTTTTTCAGTCGAATTTAGCACAATTTCATAAATGTGTAGAGCTGGCGATTGTGCATTTTCTGGTAACCTGACCCATATAGGTTCTCCTTTCCATAGGTTACGATATAATATATATAATCTTCCTAATCTTATATATTATTCTAATTCGCTTGGTTTTCTTGAATTCATCATATATTCCTCTAAAGGACAGGGGAAAGAATATGTTTTATCATACATGTTGTTGTTCTATTATGTGATTATAATGACGATGGGGATGATTTCTTTTCAGAGAGAGGCATGGCAAATTGAAAGGCAATGGAGATAGATCAGAAAGAAGTTCTAACCTGCCATAGAATGGCTTTTCATAAAGTATTTCGATAACTTTCTTCATATCTCAATACAAAACAAAAAAACGTAGCAAGATAAAATAGGTAACAGGTAAGCTTTAATTTCAACTCTTAATTACTTCCAAGAAAGGCCAGCTGCGCCTTTTTTATTCGAAGGATGTTAAGCAATTGGGTTTTCCCCAGATATACTTGTAAGGCAACAATGTTCCGGATCATGGGAAAGTCGAGAGGTATTTGCGCCGTGTGTTTTCGCAAGTACTTGTCAACATTCAAATGGAATTTTAGTTGTTTACTGCCATGAATCAATAGCCAGTGCTCAGATTCCTTCAGGTCAACTTTTTTTCTTACTATTATGCCGGGCCCACACATTCAAGAACTCAGAGCCGAATTGGCCTTAAGACAATTCGTATGAATTCAAAATCATTCTTAAGAAGCACACTTGAGTTCGGTAACTTGTGAGCTTTCTTATGAAGAAACCCCCAATTCATAATTATGACAAATCATGGGTTCTTACGAAAATTTGTAGGCAAAATATTGGACTTTTCGTGAGTCCCCACTTCGTACGAATTGCGAGTTCTTGAATGTGTGGGCCCGGCTTTATATAGTATTTTCTTTAACCTGCCATCTGGACTTTTACAATCATAATAAGTAAACTACCTATAGTCCCTGTTGGGAGAAATAGCGAGTAATGTAACCTATATGTGATCCGTTTTAGGAAAATGAGTCATAAGTCGCAAAATATGGATTTTGAGATATCATCATATTTGAAAAGGGGATCAAGGTGATTGTAATGATACTAAACACTAGGACACCTAATAAGTAATGCTATATAATAAGTTCGATATTTTTATTTTTGAAAAAAAAAAGTTTGCAATGTTTCTGGATGAGTAAAGTAACTAAATATGCTCCATGGGAAGGCCTTCAGAACACAGGGATATATTTGTTACAATGTCCTGAAATTTGTTGTATAGATTCCTATCACAGTACGGGCTAGACCCTCTAAAGATCAAAACATTTCAATAAAGAGATCCTGTGAAAAAAATCACTTTGAAAAATATCAATTTTGCGACTTGTGACTCATTTTCCTGAAACACATCACATATGTTGATCACCTGAAGGAAACAACCGACATGATTTGTGTCGAGCGAGAAGATTCATTCACCAATATGTAAAAAGCAGAATGAGTAAGGCGGATATATAGCCGCATCGCGCCGGTAATTATCGTTAATTTAATGGTGCTTAAACATCGATATTGTTTGGTGTGTATTTTATATTCTCTCAACACATGTTATAACGTCGAATTGGTAGTCGATTGGTAGAAAAACCTAAATGTTCTGCTCGGCCATAACTAAAATGTGTAAATGTAAATATCTCAAAGGCAAAAATAATGTTTTATATTTCTGAGCCTTAGAACTACAACCCAAGTTAAATTATGTATCGAGGTGGGTAAATATCGTATTTATACCAAGGGGTCCGGTGGTTATTGGTAGTTGAACTTGATGTGAGGTTGGAAATAAAACCCTTGTGTTATGGTTTTAATGAGTTAAAGTTAAATTAGACAAATGGTCGTAGTGCATATGACTGGGCTCAATGTGTTTGAACAGGGTTAATAGGGTTAAAAGGGTTTGAAGGGTTCAATTATTTTGTAATGTTCATTCTCAAAATGCAGGTGAAGAATATTAGACTCCATCCAGAAGAATTCCAGCCTTCACAAACATGTTTGAAGGACAAATTTATTTCTAAAAACAGAAGATATCGAATCTGTCTTGGCGAACATTTCTTTAAATGAGATTGCGTTTTTGAGATTTCTAGACCCTGCCCACACATAGCCGATTTACCCCCGATTGCCCCCCGATTTGGGTCTCCCTATGAATCCTATGATCTCATTTCAAGTCCTGCTTTATGTTTTTGAAATAGCATGAACCAGGATTGGAAATGAAATACTGGGATTCATCGGGGGGGGGGGGGGGGCAATCGGGAGGCAAATCGGCTGTGTGTGGGCAGGGTTTAAGGTTCAATTTGTACAGGTTAACCTCCTAATCGATTTCTGTCTTTTAATAAGGTGGAATGTTGTGTCTGATACAATGTCAGTGAGATGCAGCGAGTATGTGATTTTTCTGTATGTATAAATCAATTTTTAAGACTTGGATACTGAATCACTTGAAAAATCGAATGCTGTCACTTTACATCGATGAGGTATCAGTGATATTTTATCCTCTTTAGAAATAGCGGAAAGGGAATGAATTTCAACGAAGATGTATGGTTTATAGTGATATCAATAGGTAAATTGGTAGTCCAGCTGCTAAGCACTCAATTGTTCATTTTATGATAAAAGCATGAAATTTGGTATATTGGTAGTTAATTATGCATGAATTAATATCAGAGGTAGACCCAAATATGATCAAAGTGTCATTATTCATTAACTTTACATGGATACGACATTCTTCACAATACTGGTCATTAATCTGTGATATAATCTTTTGGAATTTCAAGGTGAAAATCTTTTGAAAGTTGTTTAACTTTAGAACTACTGTTTGATGCAATGAGTTTTCCTTTCTACTGTTTGATGCAATGGATTTCCATCACCGAAACTAACAATTACTCTCTATACTCGTCCTGTTCCTATGGGTAACCTTATGCGGCGCTACTGCCAGCAGGTCGAATACAGAGTGTAGGAAAGGTCGCACCTACTCTAAACTACAGCAGTAAGAACAAACAATGGTATTTAATACATTATATGAGTCAGACTTTCAGAAAATGTACAATTGGCAGCTCTACATATTTAGTAAATTCTGCTAAATTCTGCTAAAATTTTTTTTGGTAAATCTGAGTATATTTGGTATCGCATTGATTTAAAGTATCAGTTCTGTTATGTTAAACTGGATTTTGAAGCTTATTTCTGCATTAAATGGGGGTTATTTGGGAAGATTGGTGAAAGCGAATTGTACATTTTTTAAAAAATCTGACCCATATATCGTTTATGGTAACAAGGTAAAACCCAGCCTACCATTTTCATAATGGTCCAGCAACTTATTGGGAAATAAAAAGTGCAGCCGCGGGTCGATGTCCTGCCATTGGGAGCGAACTGCTAATCAAAGGGTAGCTTAAAAAAACTAAAAAAACCCAACAAAATAACTCTAGCTTTTCAAATATCGTTTGACTAAACACAGGCCCACTTGTGGCCCCGTGCGATAACTATGTTTTTGTGCTGAATAAGCAATAATAATCCGGCCATTAAAAACTGACATCCAGCCGAGCCGTTCTGCAGGGCTGCGGCTGCTACTACTACGAATAGCAAGCTTTTCGTCCAAGCGGCCACAAGCACTGAGATATGAAATCGAATGGGAATTTAATAGAGGAACGGCAACAAAGGACATCGAAACAAAGAATATTTAAAGTTGTTTACCAGCATAAGAATAAAGTTGTTTACCAGTTGATATGCTTACTATGAGTTATGAATATTGATCATGATTATTAATATGGTTACGTCCTGTGATGTAATGTTACATAATGGTGCGTAATGTTACATAAGAGATATGCATTAATTAACAGGGAAAAAGGCGCTTATAAGAATAAGAATAAGTGTATTTGTCTTCTAATAAGATTGTCCAAGGAGCTTACAATTCTGCGTCCTTGTGTTTATTGTGTTCATGATGAAGAAATATCAGTTGACAATGATGCTTGATGCCATACGCAGTCTTATTTTAGCAATAAAAAGCTTTCAATAATAATGCCTTGTTTAATTAATTAGGAAACTAGTTTCTTGTATAATGAACATTTATTTTAGCACAATTTTATTTCGTAGATATTTCACAATCTGTGATACGTTTCAAACATACGAACATAAATTTTAGGAAACATAGACAATATTTGTAATTAAGACATTATTCATACGTTGAATTTCATTGGAATTTTTAAGATTTAAGTATTTCTTCTCAAATTACATAGTCAAATATGACATAATCGATGGGCACGGTTAGGCATTAAAATCCTTCCATGTTCAACAACCCAGAAAAAGCCCGACAGGGCAAAGACGTTATAACAACCATTTTAGTACATTTTTTGGCCTCCTAAAAACATAATTATAACAGTTTGCTAGGATAAGAACAACAAGGGGCTACGTTACATAAGTATGCACCGAAATAGTCATCTAACTATAAATTGTTACATTTTAATCATAGAATTATGAGATGCATCTTGTAATTACAGACATGTAGCACATTGTTTTGGCGTCTTATTCGTGAAATAACATCACACAAATTATTCCTTGTAAAGATTTCGCATCAACAATATTTTACTAGTTCTTTTATATAAATACTCTGATCATCATAGCTTTGAGTTAAAGCGGGTTATCCTGAAGGGTGAGATGTTATAGGAGGTGGCTGTTCCTTCCACCATCTCTGTCAGCAGCTTGCCGATAATTGGTCCGGTCTTATATCCATGTCCTGAAATAATGATCCCGATACATTAGGTATGGATCTGCCAATTGGGCTATACAAACAGACAGGGAAATATCGGTAAGATTTTTAAACAATGTACAATTCGCCATCACCAATCCTCTCAAATAACCCACATTTAAGACAAAAATTAGCTTCAAAATGCTGTTTAACATAACAGAACTGATACTTTAAATCAATGCGACACCAAATATACTCAGATATACCCGCTATTCATCATTTTTCAGCCTAATTTAGCAGAATTTCCTAAATGTGTAGAGCTGTCAATTGTACATTTTCCGAAAATCTGACCCATATGCCGATCGTATGGTTGGTCTATCTAACAAAGATTGCAGTTTCAATGCATGCGGAATACTTGCTATTCATCTGATTAAATCTGCCATCAAAGGAAGACGACTCAACATGTTTAACATCTGACAATGTCCATCCGAATAAAATACATAAATTAATATTACCTACCATATCTACCTTCAATTGCCAGCTCCAGTTTATTATTAAGGAAAAATCAATCCTCCTTAACATATATATACCAACCCAAACATGACAATATTTTAATCAAGAAAATAACCGCGTGATTTACCAATGTTCCTTTCTCAAAATTTAAAAATCCTTGTAAAAATAGTTCTATAGTTACACAAATTAAAGAAATATTTCAACATTGGTCAACCTTTTAATAATGGAATATGTTTAAAGTTCACTTGTAACACATTTTTGCACAGGTATACTAATGAACAATGGATACAACAGATAAATGCTTTCAAATTAGCCCCCCCCCCCCCCTCTAAAAATGTAATCCTTTGAGGTATCCATTCTCATATCCCAATACAATGATAGGGATATATGTGATGTAACTAAATATACTCCATACGAAGGCTTTCAAAACGCACAAATATATTTAATACAATGTCCCGAAATTGGTTACATGGATTTGTATGACTGTAAGTGCTACCCTCTAAATATCAGAACATTTCAATAAAGGGATCTTGTGAAAAACACATTGAAAAATATCAATTTTGTGACTTATGACTTATTTTCCTGAAACACATCACATATTACCGTAATTACTATAACAACTATGATACTTACCCGAGCCTCCAGCTCCAATGAAGATATTGGGGTGTCTGGGATGTTTATCAATGATGTAGTCTCCATCTGGTGTTCTCTGCCAAAGTAGTGTACAACAGGAGTTGGTTAAACAATGTAGCTATTCTGTCAAATACCTCAACCCTTATCTACTCCACTCGTTCATGAACTAGGACTGATACTTAAGTATTGTTTAATGAAGACCTTTATAACAAATTATGAGAAAGGATTATATAATTAATAGAAAATCCGTGCTATATCAGGAGAAATCTTTGCTAGCCTCTTCAATATGAGCCATGCAATGTCTTCTTAAATAAATACAATTTTTTTTAGCATTATATATATTTCAGTATAAAACAGTAAACTTGGCATATAACTTATAACCATTTCCGTGCATATATACGACTGACTGTCCTACTGTAATTTCGACCCATTCTAGCCAACAGACCTAAACCCACAATGTTTTTATCATATGGACAGATCTCCGAAACTTTTATTCCTTTCGCAATACATCTTACAGTAAAATTAATGTACAGTCTAGGCCCAAAGTTGAGAGAAGCCCTTCAACCGAAGGGAAAGCCTCTCGCCTCAAACCGCAAAGTGACATTATTATTCCATTAAGACCGCAAAATGTCATTATATTCCCAATAAAACGCCAGGTTCTAGGCCAGAAAACCGATTTGCGAAGTAGGGGTCTAATCACTGACACGTGTAAGTGTGTGAGGCATATGTGTGGGGTTATTTGAGAGGATTGGTGAAGGCCAATCGTACATTTTCTGAAGACTTGACCCATATATGAAAGATATATTAATTCTTCTATCTCTGCTGTAACGAGTGTATATATTTGTAAAATATTTCATCCATATCAGCCTCGAATGAGAATAGTGTATAACTACATAATTTCGCTGAATAAACATCTTTAAAAACAAATACTTACAGTGTATATAGCTGATTCCACGATGGCAGGAACATGATCCAATCCAGGAATATGCTCCTTCACATAACGTGAAAGCTGCGCTATTATTTTGTCCTGATTGGGTTTGTCTCTCTCATCTGGATGGGCAGCCTGTAGGGCAGGTTCACCGCGTGTGCCAAGCTGAAAAATAACAGGTGTTGATAAATGAGTCAGATTTTCAGAAAATGTACAATTCAACTTCGCCGATCTTCTCAAATAACCCAAATTTCAGACGAAAATAAAGTTCAAGATATACTTCAACCTTACCAAACAGATTGCTAGAATCAATGCCATGCCGAATATTCTTGAATTTACCTAGTATTGACCAAATTGCAGCCTAATTTTGCAGAATTAACTAAATATGTGCAGCTGCTAATTGTACAGTTTCTGAAAATCTGACCCAAACCATTGCATGAGTTAATATTTCTAGTCATTTTTTCGTGTTTGCAACAAAACTAAGTGCTCCTTTTCGTTGTTGTTTTTTATATATTTTATTGTTTTTACAACATCTTTATTGAATTCTTCCTGCCTTCTTGGCTTTTACATCGCTAAACATTTCTTTTATTTTCAATTACCATATCAGCAAAATATAATTTTCGTTGGTTTTAATGAATGTTTCCCACAAAGGAATGATGATGAAGGACGATACTCGTGGGACCTCCTAAACAATGACTATGTTACTATGATAGAATGCTTGATAGAATTAAAGAATCGTTTAATTCATGAGAACGCCAGATCTACTGCACCAATGAAAGAAATAGCAAATGTTAAAGAGCAAAGAAATTATTTACATTAAGATTCAGAAAGTCTAGAATGTGTAGAAACCTCCAAACATGGGATAAGGCCAGAATGTAGTTAGAAGAAAAAACAGTAAAGAACGCAAAATAAACGCAATGTGTATGTATTTCTAAAAATGATATTTGAGAAGTATATTATAAATAAGATAAAGACAGAGCCAGAAATTACACATAGGTAAACAAACCTATCATTGTGCGTCTCCGAAAGCCGGCATGAATTTGATAATATTGTCAGATTGTCCGAAAATGTACAATTCATCCCAATGAAATACATTCTTCTTCTGAGACTCAAAAAACACTTCCCTTTTTTATGAAAATCGTAAATGATAAGGCTATATTAATATGTATAAAAACACTTTTAGCATTTATTTCACTTCAAGAAGTATCTTATTGCTTGGGAAAAGCCCACAAGAGAATATATGGGTCAGATTTTCAAAAAATGTACAATTGGCAGCTGTAGGCCTACACATTTAGTAAATTCAACTAAATTAAGCTGACATTTGGTCAATACTAGGTAAATTCGAGTATATTCGGCATTGCATTGATTCTGGAAACCAGTTTGGTTAGGTTGAAGTATATTTTAAACTTTATTTTCGTCTGAAATTTGGGTTATTTCAGAGAATTTGTGAATGTGAATTGTACATTTTCTGATAATCTGACCCATTTAGCCTAATTTTTCAAACTAGTAGTTAGCTGTTGCAACGAGGTGCAGTCCCCCATAGAAATTACAGTGTTAAGGGGACAAAGACCCACTTGGGACCAGTGGTGAGCAAGATGTGTTGCTTGTGATCAGTATCCCATCCACTCAATGCCATAGGGGTCAGATGTTCAGAAAATGTACAATTCACCTTCACCAATCTTCTCAAATAACCCAAATTTCAGACAAAAATAAAGTTCAAAATACAGTTCAATCTAACAGATTGCTAGAATCAATGCAATGCCGAATATACCCGAATTTATCTAGTATTGACCAAATTGCAGCCTAATTTAGCAGAATTTACTAAATGTGTACAGCCGCCTATTGTACATTTTCTGGAATTGTGACCCATAAGCCTCCACAGTTCCTGAAGAGATGTTGGCCTGATGGGGAAATAATTCACATTACCTTGTCTTCGACTTGTGCTTCTCAGAAAATTGAAAGGACGAAAACAACAACTAAAGTTTATCCACGAAGTGGTGAATGATTCTTCAATCCTCCTTCTTCTAAATCGCCAAATTTACAACAGATGAATCACTTAATTGAATTGATATATTTAAGCTATATTAAATATAAACTTATAGGGTTTTGGGAATGATTAATGGGTCAGATCTTCAGAAAATGAACAATTCAGCTCCACCAACCCTCTCAAATAACCCAAATTTAAGACGAAAATTAGGTTCAAAATACAGTTCAACATAACCAGACAGATTTATTGAGTGAATACAATACAGATCACTCAGATTTACTCAGTATTTAACATTTTCCACTCTAATTTAGTAGAATTTGATAGATGTGTAGATTGTGCATTTTCTTAAAATCGGACCCTAATATTGATTTTACTTTGATTAAGCCTGGATATTCCACCGATGGGAATGCATATACGAATTGGTATCCCTCTTTTAACGGCAGATCGTGAACAAATATAGGCATTCCATTCTCAGGGGCAAATGTTCCAGGCACCTTCTCCTTCCAAAAACACGGTCGTGCTGGGAGCGTCTGCAAAGGAATCATAATAAACAACATTATTATTATTATAAAATGTAATGTGTTCCAGGAAAATGAGTCACAAGTCGCAAAAATAATATTTTTCAAAGTGTTTATTTTACAAGATCACTTTATTGGAATGTTGTTATTTTTGGAGAGCTTATCACTTGTATATATATCGTTTGATGTATCAAAATTCAGGACAATTTATGTAATATTTCCTTTCGTTTTAAAGGTCCTTATATGGACTATATTTAGTTACATTACTGTTTACTACCCCCAGAAATAGGTCTGAATTCAAATTTGAAGATGAATTTGTTATACCATACAATCTTAGGGGGGGGGGACGACTCGAAGTTGACAACTGGAGGAGGGAGAGTATCCGACGTAGCTTATTCGGAAGGATTAGGGTAATATGGAATGCTCTACCTCCAAACCTTCGAAACCTAGAGATCGACCCAAAAATATTTAAAAGACATATGAACAGTCTGTGTGTTGAAATTTTTCGGGACAGTGGAGAGCTATGGGAAATCCCCGACCCACTGTTGTGAGAAATATTATATATGATATGTATGGGTACCCTTATGTCTTATGTCGTTGAGTAGAGTGATTGAAATTATGTGACTGTCCTTGATTGGCCTAAGTTAGGATTGATATTTTGATTGTCATGAATTGATGCGATACGGCGCAGGTGGTGGTGGTATTAGGTTTTTTAATAATTATAGAAAGTAGTAGAGTGAAAATTTACAATTTCAACATAGAATGTAAATCATCATGAACTGAGATAAAGTGTAAACTGTACATAATGTCGTGATGAATAAAGCATTTAAAAACAAAATATCGCAAACTTTTTTTTTTCAAAATAAAAATATCAAACTTAAAATCTAGAACTACTTATTAGATTATTAGACTGTTTACTATCATTAGAATCAGCTTGATCTCATCGTTTTAAATCTAATGAAATCTCAAAATCTATTTTTTTCGACTTATGGCTCATTTTCCTGAAACATTCTTCAATATAGGCATTCATGCAAACATGTTCAACAACGTTTAGCTTGAAGACGTTGTGGTAAACAGTCCCTTTGCAGTGTAGAAAGCAAATTGAAATACCGATATTATCTCCTCTGATAGGCTCTCAGCCTAGACTGGGTAGGTATTCTTGACAGATCTTTGAATTATCAAAACAATTTGTACATTTATGTATTTATGTATTTATTCATTTATCAATTTATTCATTAATTTATCTGAGTAGCAGTCTTTGAAACCCAACCTCTTGGTTTTTATGCCGGTGCAATTCATATTATTCTGCAGATATGTAATTTCTAAGTTATCAATTAAAAAATATATATGAAATACGGAAACAGTACATCCTTAACCCTCCTGATTTCATGACTAATTATGATATAGGCATTTCATATAAAACAACGTATCTACATACGTCATATGCGTATATCACTAAGGGGTATATGCAACCCCACCACCAGCTGAACACTTGATATAGTACTTTTGTAAAAAATCAAAAATAAATTAAAAAAAAATCAAAATCCATAGAATGTTAAATGCATTTAAATTTGTTTTATACCAAGTGTTCAGATTTGTTCTGTATGGTACATGCTCCAGGGCGAGTAAGACTATAAATATATGGAAAGATTACAGTTACCCTATGTTTGACGGAATGTTTGGCACGATAAATGTTCCTATATGTAGATGGTATAGGCCTAATATCAAGTGTTTTTGGTGTAGGGAAAGTAGTAGTATTTCGTTGGAGTAACTATATGAAACATGATTTACATTTGAGCGTTCATCACATTGTGTGAATTATGAGTAATTTTATACAGGCAACGTTCGTAATAATCCATGGCGGATACGGCGTTTTCTTGAATTGAACTGTTTAAATATGTATTGACCTTTAGATGTAGGGTTTTATCATACTCTTTCAGCTTCAAATTGGTAAAAACTCAGGAAAAAGCTCAATGGAGAAGGTTATATGGCGATATGGAAGAACTTACCTTCTCTATTAAGTAAAGACCATTATCCTATGCAATGTTTAATATGGTCAGCAAAATAATGCTTCCAAACAAAAGCCTGTGCATCTGCGATGCTAACGCATGTAGTATCATTGTGTATGTTTTATAACTGATACAAAATTGTATTGTTCAGGTTCCTTACATCATCACCTTCCTTTATCATATTTAATCATGTCTTAGAAATGTAAAAGCCAAGAAGGCAGGTATCTGAATAAAGTCAGTTGCAAAAACAAACCAAAAAAAAGTAAATAAAAATAATAAAAAAAGCCTTTAAATGCTATAGCATATTATAATAAAACCAGTTAACCCACTCGTTGGTCGTTAACCTGTATTTATCACTCACAACAAGCGGAACATCAAGTCCAAGATCTGCTAATAAATCTTTAGCCCACGGTCCTGGCGTCAGAACGACTTTGCGGGACTGGTGCCGCCCTCTATGTGTAACAACGGTAACCTCGCGACCAGGGATTACCTTCGTCACCTTCTCACCGTCCTTCAATACTCCTCCTAACTTTCTAAACTGCTCCTGTTAAAGAAAAAGAAGTAGGACATGAGGCATTGGACAATCTTAATTTTCAATTATTTTAGGCGCCTTACCTAGCGCCTATATGCAGACACGATCTGCGCGATCTTTTCACAGAATCTGATTGATGTAAGACAGTTTTCTAGTTTACTCTCCAGATGGCAGCAATGTATGCATCAGGGCCTGTCCATAGCCACTCTAGTGAATCTCCTCTTCATATTAACCGGATATTAACGTTACATTCGCAGAAGAATGATGACTACGGTAAAAACCCAGCTCATATAGTCTGTCCGAAAAGTAGTTGACACGTGATTCCTTAGTCCCTTTAAGGGGAGGGAAAAGTGGGAGATTTTTTATTTCTATTTATGACAAGGACCTGTCAACCCTTTGCCCAGCGAGTCGCTCATTGAGAAACAGGGCCAGTATAACCAGCTCTTCCTTCCTTTTAAGCAAAACAACAACTGCTGCACATAGAACAGAGGCAGCGCAATACAATACAACTGTATATTTGGCCATGGTCGGTCGCAAACGGGGATTCAGGGGGCAAAGGTTTGAAGTAAAAAATCCCCCACTAAATCCCCCAGGAACTAAGGAATCACATGTCAACTACTTTTCGGACAGACTATAGCAAATGTATTTTAGGGCAGACATGTGCGTTGTGGATGACACATTAATTTGTAAGGCCCAATGATTGCCTACGGA
The DNA here is from genome assembly GCA_942159475.1 of Sthenelais limicola. Lineage (NCBI taxonomy): Eukaryota > Metazoa > Annelida > Polychaeta > Phyllodocida > Sigalionidae > Sthenelais > Sthenelais limicola. The sequence continues at coordinate 88,450,722 of OW804100.1, forward strand.
AAAACCTTTGCAAGTGATGTTTTAGTTTTTGCAATTGGAATATTGGTCAAAGCGAAGCAGGCAACCAAATATCATATTATTCAAAAAAGCCGACCGTTTGAAAGGCCACTCTTACATGAAATTGAATTATTTAATGGATTTCAAGGAACAGGTTTAAAATCACAGATGGGCCTGTAATTCATGGGTCAGATTTTCAGAAAATGTACAATTGGCAGCTCTACACATCTAGCTAAATCTCCTAAATTTGGCTGGAAAATGATGAATACCGGGTATATCTGAGTATATTTGGTATCGCATTGATTTAAAGTATCAGTTCCGTTATGTTAAACTGCATTTTGAAGCTCATTTTTGTCTTAGATGTGGGTTAATTGAGAGGATTGGTGAAGGTAAATTGTACATTTTCTGAAAATCTGACCCGCATGTGAAATCAATCTTACTTACTATTGAGCTAATGAACGGGTAAAACCCTCCGCTGGACGCGGAAGACATTGATCGACTTAAGTCAGAGTGAGTCATGGAAAATGTACATTTGATTAATCAGAGATCGGATAAGATGGATAATTGTTTCAGCAATACATACACAGGTTTCTCTTCCAATAATTCATACCAAAATTATAATTATAATTTTTATTTTTATTAGAATTTTTTTTCAGGACACAACGAAAAACACTTGTATTTGTGAGCGTGTATCTGCTTGATTTACCCGAATAAACATTTTTGGAAAAATAATTAAACTGAAGCATGGATGACAACGTTTACCGTAGCTCAATGTATGGAGAGCCCTGCTTCACAACGTTTACCTTAGCTCAATGTATGGAGAGCCCTGCTTCTTCAAATGTCTATTTTATAACAATAGTTGTTTAAACAAGGGAAATGTGCTTCTTGACAGTTCCTGTTTAGGAAAACCTGTTTTCCTGCTTTTATTAGCTTTTTTCTTTAAAAAAAAAGACGAAATCAGGCATGGTAAAAAATTCTTAAGGTAGGGGAAGGTTTTCTAGGTGTGTGTGCGGGGGGGGGGGGGCGGGTAAATCGGAAACACACCTATTTTCGTTTTGCCCAATCGTATTATCACTAAAATGGAATACCTTCTCAGGCTTTTTCAAACTTTTTCAAACATTATAATTCCACATATTTTTAACATCTATATATGATCATTGGGTGGACAAAAGCATTGTGACAGATGGGCCTGATTTAATTCAGAAAAGTTGAATATATTTTTATTATACTTCACAGGCCGTGAGCGTGCAGTATATCGGCTATACTACATGCTCACAGCCACAGCATGGAATAAAGGTCGCAAAGCTCTGTGATTCCATGATTCCTTGTTTTATCGAGTACATTATAGTGTGCAGTGAATACACGGGTCAGATTTTCAGAAAATGTACAATTGGCAGCTCTACACATTTAGGAAATTCTCCTAAATTAGACTGAAAAATGAAGAATACTGGGAATATCTGAGTATATTTGGTATCGCATTGATTTAAGGTATCAGTTCTGTTATGTTAAACAGCATTTTGAAGCTCATTTTTGTCTTAAATGTGGGTTATTTGAGAGGATTGGTGAAGGTGAATTGTACATTTTCTGAAGATCTGACCCATATACAGATCCTTACAGTGCATAGCTTGGGGCAGTCATATCCATAGTATATATCGGTATTTCTTACTACTAAAAGGTTTCCTATACATGCAGGTTGAAAATGGCAAAGCAACACACATTAAAAAATCTCTGGTTTATATTTGCAGTTATTTGCAACAAGACCAAGGCAAAGGCCAATGTTCAGTCGCAAGCTTACGTTATAAATAAAACCGGGTCATCTATATGGGTGAAGTCGCCGGAAAATGCACAATTCACCATCACCAATCCTCTCAAATAACCCACATTTAACACAGAAATAAAGTTTAATAAATGTGTACAGCTGGAAATTGTACATTTTCTGAAAATCTGACCCATATAGCAATCATGTCTATCATTATACATATATACAATCTACCTGCCCAAGCTATACTAATTGTCTATATAAGCCTGAGGTATTAACACAGTTAAGGAATGATGACTTAATTTCATCAACATAGAATTGCATTCAGAGAATTAGCTTTCCCCTTGGGAACACCATTCCCCAAAGCCAATTTGATACTTCTTAATTCTCCTGATGATTTGTCTCATCAAACAAGACTTATGGGTCAGTTTTTCAGAAAATGTACAATTGGCAGCTCTACATATTTAGTAATTTCTGCTAAAAATATGATAAATTTTGGGTATATATCTAAGTATATTTGGTATAGCATTGATTTAAAGTATCAGTTCTGTATATCTAAGTATATTTGGTATAGCATTGATTTAAAGTATCAGTTCTGTTATGTTAAGGGTGGTCTCCACTGGCTGCGGTAAGCCTTGTGATGGTTTGTGCTGGTTCTGGAGGTGGAAACGAATGACGAGATCCTATCCACAGGGTTCACTGGCCATGTAGGCAGGACCTCGCCACTTCTCACTATCACAACACAGTCGCAAGGCTTACCGCAGAGCTTACCGCAGAGCTTACCGCAGAGCTTACCGCAGAAATTACCGCAGAAATTACCGCAGCCAGTGGAGACCACCATTTAAACTGCATTTTGAAGCTCATTGTTGTCTTAAACGTGGGTTATTTGAGAGGATCAATGAAGAGGCATTGTACATTTACTGAAAATCTGACCCACATAGTATGTTTTATTGCAATTAACGGCAAAGAATCTATCCCCTAGTTTCCACGTTCCACGTTTCGTTAAGTCCCTCCCCCCAGATATTGGTACTCATCTTTTTTTTCTATCATAATTTTTTCGAAAACATTCATTACATTTTCTGAAGATCTGACCTTATAAATAGGGTGGAGATTAATCAAGTGATTCTACCATTGTTTAAATGGGAATATATAACCAGATAGGGGCAGTTTGACTGAGTAAAACCCTGTCTACACCCAGCCGATTTGCCTCCCGATTGCCCCCCGATTTGGGTCTTCCGATGAATCCTATGATTTCATTTCCAATCCAACTTTATGTTATTTCAAAAACATAAACCAGGATTTGTAATGAAATGATAGGAATCATCAGGAGACACAAATCGGGGGGCAATCGGGAGGCAAATCGGATGTGTGTGGGCAGGGTTTAAAGGTCTAGACGACTTGGTCGCATCTGGTGCTTTAGAAAATGGATTTATATCACTGGTATAGAGATATACAAACATCTTAAATCGCCAAGAGGCGCTGTCCACACTGTAGGCCACATGGTGCACAGCTGAGCCAGAAATGAGTTCTGTCCAGGTTTTGCTCCTTGTACTTGCCACATCTGGGTCAGATTTTCTGAAAATGTACAATTCGCCTTCACCAATTCTCTCCAATAACCCAAATTTAAGACAAAAATCAGGTTCAAAATACAGTTCAACATAACCAAACAGACTGTTTGAATCAAGGCAATACCAAATATACCCATATATATGTAGTGCTGTTGATCTTTCAGTCCAATTTAGCAGAACTTACAAAATATCTTGATCTGCCAATTGTACATTTTCTGAAAATCGGACCCATCTACTTAATCTGACTTGTGCTAAATGTTTTATCCTAATCTTTGCAATACAAATGCCCCTTGTCCGATAGCAGTTCGTTTGCTAAACATTATGCTATACTATACATGCAGTAGAGTACTATGCTTATGTTTCTATGCTTATGTTTCTATGTCAATTGGGTAGTATTGACAGTTTTAGCAAATGGGTCAGATTTTCAGAAAATGCACAATTGGCAGCTGTACCAACTTAGTAAATTCTGCTAAATTAGGCTGCAATTTGGTCAATACTAGGTAAATACGAGTATATTTGGCATTGCATTGATTCTAGCAATCTGTTTGGTTAGGTATAACTGTATTTCAAACTTTATTTTTGTCTGAAACTTGGGTTATTTGAGATGACCCAAATGTAATATCAGTATAGATGGGTTGTTCTCCAAAGAGGCGTTTCTCCAAATAACATGCGCTTCGTTCGACCAGCTAAGGATACTTCAACTTTTTATAGATAAACAGGCAAGAAGGGTTATTTTGCACAGCTATTTTAATATCAACTGTTCCACTTCCCCAAGGAATCGGGGACCAAGTGTAGCACTGACAAATGTATTTGTATTTGGGTCAGATTTTCAGAAAATGTACAATTCAACTTCGTCAATCTTCGTCAATCTTCTCGAATTTAGCAGAATTTGCTAAAAGTGTACAGCTGCCAATTGTACATTTTCTGAAAATCTGATCCATTTAAGTTTTCATGTGCGCGTTCACTTAACGTTAGATCTGATCTCACAAAAGGTACTAGGACGTTCTGGTCTTACTCAAAGTCACATGCTCATTTTTTCTTTTTAGGCTTTAATGTTCTTCATTCAGAGTATGTGAAAAGTTCTGGGTCAGATTTTCAGAAAATGTACAATTCGCCATCACCAATCCTCCTCTCAAATAACCCACATTTAAGACAAAAATCAGCATCAAAATGCTGTTTAACATAACATAACTGAAGCTTTTAATACAATGCGATACCCAAATACACTCAGATACACCCGAAATTTATCATATTTTTAGCAGAATTTATCAGAAGTTACTAAATATGTAGAGCTGCCAATTATTGTACATTTTCTGAAAATCTGACCCAACTACTCGTGGGCCTGCACGATTTCTATCCAGGCACCTTGTGCGTGGTGCATTACTGATTACTGTTTCACAGACAGACATTCTCAAAACATCTTATAGCAATCTTCCTGCGTTGATATTTTCACTACCTTTACCAACCCCAAATAATACTCTTAGAGGTGCTCATACTATAGTTATAAAGTAGTAAACAACAAGGCCAGACATGACTGGAAGTCTTGTCTAGGCTCTATGTATTGAAATCCATAAATCTACACTCAATTACAGACAATATAATACAAATGAAATATGTTTAACAGACGAGGATGGGTAAACGATATTCTAGCCTTGGGTTACCTCTAGGGTAGATTCTGGAGAGGTTATGCATGCGTAAGTGGGTCAGCTTTTCAGAGAATGTGTAATTGGCAGCTCTACACATTTAGGAAATTCTCCTAAATTAGGCTGAAAAATGAAGAATACCGGGTAAGCTATATCTAAGTATATTAAGTATCGCATTGATTTGAAGTATCAGTTCTGTTATGTTAAACTGCATTTTAAAGCTCATTTTTGTTGTCTTAAATGTGTGTTATGTGAGAGGATTGGTGAAGGTGAATTGTACATTTTCTGACAATCTGACCCGCCGTAAGTAGCTAGTAAGATTTGGAGTAACTCAGTAGGAGTAGGTCTAGGGTGAGTGATGCATGATGGGTAATTGAGAAACAGTCGTTCCCACGCTTGTGTACGATTTACTCCCACACCTACCAGTAGTACCTTACACAACGCTGCCTCACCTCCCTGGGGAGATATGGTCAACATGTTTGGCCTAGAATAAAATCTCTTAACCACACCTTGGCTTTGGGCAGCATTGAAAACTCAAACATATTGCAGTCAGGCAATGTCATGAATTCATACTGAAACATCTTGTGTTAAGGTATGATGGAAGAATAGGAATTTTAGTAAAGATATAATATAATAAATGGGTGATGATTAATAATTAATATAAATGTAATGAGGATACACAATGTTACGTAATGTTACATAATAACATCTTGTAGTAATAATTACCTCACGGGAAACAATATCAAAATACGGTTTGTTTATCCAGTCATTGACATTTTGAAATGTTTATCTATATAAGATTAAGTCATTGAACCGGTCTACATTAAATACAGGTTAACTATCGAGTTGGTTGAAGGGGCGTGAATATTGCACAAGTTGCGTATCAAGAGTGCAATATTCTTCTAAGCAACTGAAACCAACGAGTTAGTTAACAGATTTATTATACATTGAAAATAGAAAAACATCGAGTCATAAATTTGAATTTTACCGGTAATCGTAGCAAAAAAACCCAGATTGGTTGCCATGACGACCCCACGTAAATCACTAGTGATATACGCTATGCCAAATATACTCGAATTTACCTAGTATTGAACAAATTGCAGCCTAATTTATCAGAATTTACTCAAATGTGCACAGCTGCTAATTTTGTAATTTTGTACATTTTTTGAAAATCTGACCCTGATTTCTGCACTTGCTTCAGGGAGAGAGAAGTCAATGCATTCCTCTCTCCCCCTCCTACATGGGGTGAGGTGCGCCGCTGGGAAATTCTTTTTTTATTTTTGCTTAAGAAATATTTCTAGAGTACCTTGATGACGTTGAGCGATGAGTAACAGCCACAAGGGTCACACTCTCTCTCATTCAGGATTTCTACTCGTTTACTAGAAACCCAGTGAGCAATATAGGTTTAACTTTCATCTACAAAAACCAAAGCCACTTTCGAAAGGGAAAACTAGAGATTCACTCTGTCCTTGTTGTTTTTTGCTTTAGTACAAAGCAGACATTTAATGAGAACGCCTTTTAAGTGAAGTAGTTTTTATTCGTTAATAATAAAAAGAGATGATTCTGTAATGGTGGCTGAACGTTGGAGAAGTGTACATCACATTGAGTCGCTAGGCCAGATGGGATGCATCTGTGTCAGATTTTTAGAAAAACCCACCAACCCTCTCAAATAACTCACATTTAAGACAAAAAATTAATGAGCTTCAAAATCCAGTTTAATATAACAAAACTGATATTTTGAATCAATGCGATACTAAATATACGCAGATATAACCGGTATTCATCATTTCCCAGCCTAACTTAGCAGAATTTCCTAAATGTGTGGAGCTGCCAATTGTACATTTTCTGAAAATCTGACCCATCTTCAGGGCGTAACCAACCATCGTTATTTCTCTTTGATCAGGACTGTCACAAGCAAATCTAATCTTGGTTTATTTATTTGTTCTTAATATTCCTGTGTCTCAAATCTACTTCACAATAAGTTCATTGCCATTTATCCAGTCTCTCTCCCACATTATCCGCACAACATTCTACACACTGGAGGAAATTTCTTTTTTTGTTAATAGGGGAGTTGCATTTGCCACTGCGCATGTCTATTACAGTGCATCCTGGGTTGGGTTCTTAGGAAATCTGACATCCAAATAAGTTGCAACATTTTTATCGAAAATTGCAAGATTGCTGTCACCAATATCACAGCTTGTGTTAACAATATATGTTAACCAAATGCATGATGGGAAAGATGGGAACTTGTGTTATGAAAACATGTATATTGCATGGATATTGACATTAGAGCATTGATAAATGTTCCATGCAGAACATAACATGTTTTCTATAGATATTATACTGTACCATTAGTCCCATAATTCCATGCGAATCTAGATTCGAAATGGCGTCTATGCAACTCCCCTATTGGGATGCACAGTCATCATGAGAAGTACTGTAAACGTATTTATTGTGAATTTTCTTGTGGATTTAAATTCGCGCAGCAAGGAAGTCTCACACCTTGTTTATGCAATAGTTATACCTTTCACGTACCGGTAGTATTTATTTTCACGCACATAGGCGGGTGTGTGAAAATAGCGAAAATAAATACTGCGTGAAAATAAATACGTTTACAGTATGTACAATACGTACACATATGAGGAATTGCACTGGTGATTAATTTTGAATACATGTATAACAATAATTGAATAATTATTGGAGAATTCTCCGCATGGATAATTCTCAGTCATTATGGCGGGAGACTGGGATCATCTAACGTCACACCATCCTCCTACGTCACACAAGGACTGTCACGTACAAACAGACGTTCTCTCACGCCGCCATATTCCCTCTTACATCTCGGGAAAAATTTTGTTCCGGACTCGGTGGGTGGTAGAAGGAAACTCACACCCGGAATAGAATTTTGGCACGGCGTACAACATGCCTCGTCAAAGGAGTAGGAAGAAGCCTGTCACTACACCGACAAGAAAGGCTCCACCAAGGAAGACAACGGGAAACACGCCCAACGGTCCTCCTCCTGCTCTCGAGATAATGGCCGACAAGCCTCCACCGAAGGCACCAGGCAAGAAGAAGAAAGCAACTCTTCCTCCGCCGAAGGCGCCTGAAGTTCCTAGCAATCTCAGCTTCTTGGAAGGCTACGTCAACAAGGGATTTTTCGATGGATATTTGAAGAATATGTGCGACAATGTCCGGGCAGAGGCAAGAGCTGAGACTATCGCTGAGTTAGGTCGGGGCCAGCCGCCGGCGATGGGTAGCACCCAGAGCCACCCCGGCATGGCGTCAGTCGCTGCTCCTGCAAGCCATGAGTTGTCAGAGCTTCCCGCCACTAAGCGCCGCAAGCTGGGCGAACGTAGGCATAAGCATAGGCATCGCACGCCATCATCCACGTCAGAGTCCTCGTCCTCTTCATCCTCGTCCCCCTCGTCTACTTCTTCCTCATCCACCGAGGAGGAAATTAGAGTCAAGTCATCTAGGAAGAGAGGAAAGAAAAGGAAATTCAAAACATCGGCTGAGGCCCGTCATCCCTTTAGGGAGGAAGCGGCAGACACGTCCTCATCCTCCGAGGATGAGTTGCCAACGCCCACACATCTGGAGTATATTTGGCATTGCATTGATTCTAGCAATCTGTTTGGTTAGGTTGAACTGTATTTTGAACTTTATTTTCGTCTTAAATGTGGGTTATTTGAGAGGATTGGTGAAGGCGAATTGTACATTTTCTGAAAATCTGACCCAGAAAGAAATGCATTAACTTCTCTCTCCCCGCAGCAGCAAGTGCAGAAATCAATCAAAGTGCATGATATCCTACGATTCGAGGATTGACACAGGTGAAAGTTTAACATTTTTGTTGCAATAAAAATAGGCAAATGACCTCAAATGATACAAATATCGACGATTCGACCAACTCTAAATTGGGGTTTATGTATTATTCTGCCTCTTGATTCAAAATTCAGCCTGTTTTCTTTACGAAATCGATATGGGAAGTGGACAAGGAAGTTCACAATAATGATATAAAACCTTGAGATTTACAACTTTGTTTGCCAGAACTTTCTGTAGCATATCACGATTGTAGGGAAACTTGACCTTTAATGCGTACAGAACTTTAAAAAAGGGATAATATAATACCGTGAAACCTGGTAAACAAGTGAACATGATTCCAAATTGAGAGGAAAACAGTTTAGTACAGATGTTACAATCACTTAATAAACCTTTTCTTTTTTTCAATAAAGGGTTTAAGAGAGGAAATGTGGCCTAGCTATGAAAGCAGATAACACAGGGAGTCCATCTTAATCGTATTCATTTTCCAACTTAAGGGCCTAGTCCACTAAGCCGATTCTCATGCGATTCTCACGGAATTTAGTGGATAAAGGGCCTCGTCCACTAAGCCGATTCTCAGGCGATTCTCACGGAATTTAGTGGATAAAGGGCCGTGTCCACTAAGCCGATTCTCATGCGATTCTCACAGAAGTCAGTGGAAAAGAATCCTCTGCGGCGCAAAATCGCATGAGAATCGGCTTAGTGGAGTTGGCCCTAAAGGGTCCTCTGCGGTGCAAAATCGCATGAGAATCGGCATAGTGGACTAGTGCCTTAATCAACATCAGACGGCCAGACTTACCAGCAGTGTCCTATTGCATTTGGCCGTCAGAAGTGCTCCAGCATTTGAGTCGTACAAGCCGTAAGTGTCATTGCCGTAACGTAACATAGGAAAACGTTGGCGTAACTCGTCAGGACTTATTAGATTCTGGTGGTCTTGGTTCAAACGTTTCATTACGGCTGGACTTGCTCGGATGCGTTTCGTCCCTTCCTCTCCGTCACCCACTGCCAGCATACCAGTTTTCCTGTATATAAGACAAATGTCCCTAATCAAGAGCGTTAAAACGGTTGTGTCCTATATTGGTCAAGTTGTCAGAAAATGTATAATTGGCCTTCACCAATCCTCTCAAATAACCCAAATTTAAGAAGAAAATCAGGTTCAAATTACAGTTCAACATAACCAGACAGATTTATTGAATGAATACAATAGAGAATATATACTCAGATATACTCAGTATTTATCATTTTTCACTCTAATTTAGTAGAATTTGAGAGATGTGCAGAACTGTAGATTGTGCATTTTCAATTCAGGAAAAGATCAAAGGTGGATTTATTTGCTTCGTTGAATTTGTCTCCATGTGTAATTCATACACAGACAGAAACAGCGGTACATCCTGCACGTTCGCACGTCGCCCAAAATGTGTATTGTGATACCATTTCTATAACTGGTACATAAGACATATTCTTGGCCATATTTCAACTTAACATAGACTCAATAAATCAGCCAAAATACTGAATAGTAGTAGATTAGTATACACACACAGGGTGCTTTGGTTACATTAGGATCTGACAGAACACTAAAGGGTGGTCTGCACTGGCTGCGGTAAGCTCTGCGGTAAGCCTTGCGATGGTTTGTGCTGGTTTTGTAGGTGGTGAGGAATGATGAGGTCCTGCCTACATGGTCAGTGAACGATGTAGGCAGGACCTCGCCACTCCTCAACAACACAGCACCATCGCAAGGCTTACCACAGAGCTTACCGCAGCCAGTGGAGACCACCCTTTAATGTGTGCGGAATCAAACAAACCTTTATTTATGCCTGAAAAAACTATCTGACCACAAATGTTTTTTTTGTTTTGGGTTGTTTTTTCTGACCACAAATGTTCACCTGAGCTCACCAATAAATCTTTAGTTGTGCGAACCACCACCAGGGTTCAGTACAAAGTGTATAGACACAGAATAAAGGAAAATATAGGTCATAATATATCCTTCCATTTATAGTAATAGGGGAGTTGCATGTGCCACTGCGCATGCCTGTACCAGTGCATCATGGGATAGATCCTGATGAAATTTGACATACAAATATTTAGCAACATCTTAATCGAAAATTGCTAGAAGAATGTTATCACCAATACCATAACTTGTATAAATGATCTATGAAAACCAAATGCATGATGGGAAAGATGGAGGCTTGTGTTATGAAAACATGATTAACACATGGATATTGACATTAGAGCATTGACAAATTCTCCATATTGAACATGTCATGTTTTCTATAGAATTTATACAGTACCATTACTCCCATAATTCCATGCGAATCACGATTCAAAATGGCGGCTATGCAAGTCCGCTATTACAACAGTGTTAAGCAATACATTACAAGATACTGATTAATGACTAGGTAGGTTCATGGTTCAGAGAACGGACCTTTTTTCTCTTGTTGAGACTGTCAGATTTGAAGGGGGCAACAGAAAACAAACTCTTCTAATTTTACGAAAACAACTTGCCAAATATACCCTCCCTCGTAAATAACTGGAAGAAGCGTATGCCACATCGGTGGAATCTTGGCTATCTCCTGCTTCGGGAAAAGGGAACTATGTAACTGTAAATCAAGAGAGTTCTTTCTTGGAGAAGTAGACTTACTTAAGGTTGAAGATATGGAACGCCTGACATGGGTTAGATTTTCAGAAAATGTACAATTGGCAGCTCTACATATTTAGGACATTCTGCTAAATAAGGCTGAAAAATGATGAACACCGGGTATATCTGAGTATATTTGGTATCGTGTTGATTTAAAGTATCAGCTCTGTTATGTTAAACTGCATTTTGAAGCTGATTTTTGTCTTAAATGTGGGTTATTTGAGAGGATTGGTGAAGGCGAATTGTACATTTTCTGAAAGTCTGACCGACATACACCCATACTCACCCGTGGTAAATAAATAAAAACTCATCATCAGGCAGCAGCAAAATAATTGTATTAATATGTGGTCGTGGTGGGCACTTTCAGAAAATTTTCAGAAAATGTACAATTCACCTTCACCAATCCTCTCAAATAACCCACATTTAAGACGAAAAATAAAGTTCAAAATGCAGTTCAACCTAACCAAACAGATTGCTAGAGTCAATGCAATGCCAAATATACCCGAATTTACCTAGTATTGACCAAATTGCAGCCGAATTTAGCAGAATTTACTAAATATATACAGCTGCCAATTCATACATTTTCTGAATCTGACCCATGTATATCTATTTCCCAGCTGATTTTGTGTGTTTGCCTCTGCTATACTAAGAACAGCGTTTGATTTACATGATAAAACTTGAGGTGTTAGTAAAAAAAAATATAAAAGTTCTGAGATAATAGTTTCTGGCACACGTATCGGATGGAATGCTCCGCAAAGTATACTAGACCTATCCACTTTTTGGAGCTCATTCCCCAGCTCAGCTCACCAATTCCATGTGCCAAATTTACCAGAAATGATTCCCTGCCAGATTCTATATATGGGTCAGATTATCAGAAAATGTACAATTGGCAGCTCTACACATTTAGCAAATTCTGCTAAATCTGGCTGGGAAATTATGAATACCGGGTATATCTGGGTATATTTGGGATCGCATTGATTTAAAGTATCAATTCTGTTATGTTAAACAGCATTTTGAAGCTCATTTTGATCTTAAATGTGGGTTATTTGAGAAGATTGGTGAAGGCGAATTGTACACTTTCGGAAAATCTGACCCTTATATATACATTTCTCGCGGCAGTAAATCGCCACAGGTTCCCATATCTCCTTATAAAAGACTAATTTAGTCTGTCTACGTTGGGAAAGGTGGATAAACATAAAAAAAATATATAAAAAATTATGTTTACAATGATGCATTTCCCGTTTAAATATATTCTGCAAACCTGACACTCAAAACATGGTAATTACTTACTACCATCACGATAAGTCTACAGATTTCAACCAAAAACATTTTCAAACAATACATTTTCGGTCACATTTATAAGGGTCAGATTTTCAGGAAAAGTACAATTCAACTTCGCTAATCTTCTCAAATAACACAAATTTCACACGAAAATAAAGTTCAAAATACAGATCAACCTAACCAAACAGATTGCTAGAATCAATGCAATGGCAAATATACTTGAATTTACCTAATATTGACCAAATTGCAGCCTATTTTAGGAGAATTTCCTAAATGTGTACAACTGGCAATTGTACATGTTCTCAAAATCTGACCCAGATGTCAAAGAATATAGAAGTGCTATATATCATACTTACACAAAAAGCTTCTCGTTGGAAACCTTTTCTAACTCCTCCCACTGTGCATACGCTTCTGGCATCATTTTAGCATAGAAGTCAGTGTCATAATACATACATCTTGTTTGTCCGCCCGAACTACCGCGTTCGTGAGGTAGAATAAACTGCAAGGGAATATATGAGGGTCAAGTTTTCAGAAAATGCACAATTCACCTTCACCAATCCTCTCAAATAAGCCAAATTTTAGACAAAAATAGAGTTCAAAATACAGTTCAACCTAACCAAACAGATTGCTAGAGTCAATGTAATGCCGAATATACTCGAATTTACCTAGTATTGACCAAATTGCAGCCTAATTTAACAGAATTTACTAAATGTGTACAACTGCCAATTGTACATTTTCTCAAAATCTGACCCATAGTTCGATTTCATTCATTTTAGATAAAGAGTTACCAGTATAATTGAGAGATTTTGATTTTCACTGAACTACATACCATATGATACTATCTATTATGAACTATATATCAATTTGTCCAAGTCTGGATAGGTTTTTTTCATTAAACTAATATTACGCCATGACAAAGAATTCAGTCAAACGTTATTTATGTAAGACGGGAATTCAAATCTTTGTGGCAAATTTGACATCCAAGACTTAATTGGGACTTTCTCTTCCCTAGTTGTCACTCCGGTTATCCGACCAGAGATTATGTGTGACCCGCCAAGCAGAAAGGGACCTTCCCGCGGGAGTTATAGTTCCTGGTATTCCCGCTAGGAGTCACATCATGTTCATGACGTCACTGTCACAAATGTTTATATTAGTAATTCTGAGAGGCAGGTAACTTTGAAAGTCTGTAACTTCACTAATTTTTGGAGTATCAACAAAATTCTTTCACTTTTATAATGCTCATTTCCCCTTCTGTACATCCCTGTCATTTAAATTTTTTTTAAAAAAAATATTTATTTTTTGTACATGTGATGTGTCACAGGAAAATGAGTCACTCCCCAAACCTATTTGAGATCACCTACTGAAAACTGACATAACTTTACGAAAAAGCCCATATCTCGGCAAATTCTGGGAATTTTTAACTATTGTTTTCGGTTATTGACTCAGGAGAACATGCAGATTCAGAATCTATAATAAACCCAAATTCGAAAATTTGGCCCTGGAGTCCCCTTTCTGATTGGCTGGTCACATGTGTTTGTCTGCTCTCTCGACATTGCGAGTTCATCATAATAGATACATGCTTTACCATCCACATAGTTGCAGTTTTCATTTGTAGTTAAAATTTTCGTAAATGGTACTAGATATTAAGTCAAATAAAGTTTTGTTACACATTGTAAAAAAAAATATTACGCCTATCATTTTTGCCCCAACAACGGGTGTTTGCCCAAAGGTTGTACCATAAGAAAATGCAATCATTTCATAATTCACCCTGCTACAAATACAGTCAGATACATTGGTATCTATTTGTAACTACATGTACGGGTCAGACTTTCAGCAAATGTACAATTCAACTTCACCAATCTTCTCAAATAACCCAAATTTCGGACGAAAATAAAGTTCAAAATACAGTTCATCCTAACCAAACAGATTGCTAGAATCAATGCAATGCCGAACATACTCGAATTTACCTAGTATTGACCAAACTGCAGCCTAATTTAGCCAAATTTACTAAATGTGCACAGTTGCCAATTGAACATTTACTGAAAATCTGACCCGTTCATGTAAATTGATTTATCAGAGCTATGTCACCATACGTCTACGGGTTATCCCTCGTAATGTCCATTTCTCCCCAACCACTATCATCTGCAAAACTCAGAATATTAAAAACCAAATTGACTGAAGCAGGAAATATTATTAGAAATCTGGAACGGGGTATTTTACAGCTTGCTCCGTGAAAGTTAAGCTCAAATTTATCGGTTCTCTTGCCATGAAGAGTTTTATGAGCTTGTTGGATCGAAGGCTTGCTGTGCTGGATGGTATTTATGATGCGACTAGACAGTATTGGTTTCATATGGTTTTATAGATAATCTGCAGGTTCAAATGTGGTTCGGACTGTCTGAGCCTCAGAAGTCCAATGTATTTTAATCCAGGCAGGCGGAAACACATGCATTTAATTGATTCCCTCTCCTTCCGAGGTCACCTCATGTTTGGTCTAAATGCTCCGTATCCTCGCTGACAACCGGCAATTTTTTTTCTGGGGGTGGCGTGGGGTGTGTGTGTGTGTGGGGGGGGGGGGGGCTGGTAGCAATTAACTCACAAGAGATTCTCAGTCTAGGCCCAAAGTTAAGAGAGTCCCTTCAAATGAAGGAAAAGCGTCTTGCCTCAAACCGCAAAGTGCCATTTTAATTCCATTAAGACCGCAAAATGTCATTATATACCCTTAAAACTTCGAATTCTAGGCCAGGAATCCAATTAGCAAAGTAGGCTGACATACCATTCTTATCTGATCTGAGGGTTTGGACTGAGTATTCTGGCGATTCTTCCAAGTGACTAAATAATTCGACTTCGTACAATTATGGGTTTTCTCTCTTTTTCCCATGGACACTGACGGACAGAGATGATTTTTAGAATATTAACCCTTTTCTGCTAAATAATCCCTAGCCTTGGAGGATATCTGGTGAGTGATGTGTCACGGACAGAGGTGTGGTATATACATTTCTCCATACACTATTAAACCCTGCAT
This sequence comes from Sthenelais limicola, assembly GCA_942159475.1. NCBI lineage: Eukaryota > Metazoa > Annelida > Polychaeta > Phyllodocida > Sigalionidae > Sthenelais > Sthenelais limicola. The sequence goes on from OW804100.1 coordinate 88,466,443, forward strand.
ACACACAGCCGATTTGCCCCGCGATTGTCCCCCCTCCCGATTTGGGTTTCCTGATGAATCCTAGGATTTCATTTCCAATTCTGGTTGAAGTTATTTCAAAAACATAAACCAGGATTTGAAATGGAACCATAGGATTCATCGGGAGACCCAAATCGGGGGGCAATGGGGGCCCAAATCGGCTGTGTGTGGGCAGGGTTTTAGACGCATGAATCAGTGAAAACTGGAATAAGTGGAATATGTGTAACATCATCCATATATGGGTCAGATTTTCAGAAAATGTACAATTTGCCTTCACCAATCCTATCAAATAACCCACATTTAAGACAAAAGTGAGCTTCAAAATGCAGTTTAACATAATAGAACTGATACTTTGAATCAATGCGATACCAAATCTACTCAAATATACCTGGTATTCATTTTCCAGCTTAATTTAACAGAATTTCCTAAATGTATACAGCTGCCAATTGTACATTTTCTGAAAATCTGACCCATATATAGGAACCTAATTTCCTGAGACAAACATCAGATAGAAACCACTTACCACAAGGTTTCAGATGTTCTCCACTACGACTATTGCATACAATTTGCAGTTTATGCTTTCTATGCTATAGCATGCCTTATTGACTTTGTTCAGAAACACATTCTTCTCTCGCTAGTGGAAAACGATACTCATTTAAGCTGACCTCGACCATCAAGCAGCATGTGAGTAGATAACAAAATCTGAAAACCAGGCGAGGCTCTGTATTTTATGGAGTGATAAACGCCAATGCCAATTTCATACATAGTTGAAGCACACACCTACAGGTGTGAGTGTGTGGGGGACTGCCCCTTGGCCTCAATGCACTCCCAAGTCCTCCTACATATGGGTCAGATTTTCAGAAAATGTACAATTCGCCTTCACCAATCTTCTCAAATAACCTAGATTTTAGACGGAAATAAAGTTTAAAATACAGTTCAACCTAACCAAACAGATTGGTAGAATGAATGCAATGCCGAATATACTCGAATTTAAATAGTATTGGCCAAACTGCAGACTAATTTAGCAGAATGTACTAAATATGTAGAGCTGCCAATTGTACATTTTCTGAAAATCTGACCCATATAGGACCCACAGCCTTCGTTTATTGCCTGAACCCTGCCCAGGACTTTCCAATTACAATTTCTCCTCAATATATATCCCTTATAAGATTGAGTATGACGTAGGACATGGCGTCTGCAGAGAAACTGTCAGCACCACTGAAGACAAGGTAGTGATCTATATGTTAGTCGCAATATTGGCATAGGATGAACCCAGGTCAACCCAACATCTAAAAAGGGGTAAAACCCGCATAGTATATATATGGGTGAAATCGCCAGAAAATGTACAATTCACCTTCACCAATCCTCTCAAATAACCCAAATTTCAGACGAAAATAAAGTTCAGAATACAGTTCAACCTAACCAAAAAGATTGCTAGAATCAATGCAATGCTGAATATACTCGAATTTACCTAGTATTGACCAAATTGCAGCCTAATGTAGCAGAATTTACTAAATATGTACAGCTGCCAATTATAGATTTTCCGAAAATCTGACCCATCTATGATATATCACAGGACCATGGTGCAGAGTCTAGGTCGATGGTCAAGTAAATGGACACTTCTTGTCTACTTCTGATAGTATCTATGGAACTGTCCGTCCCAGAAACTGGACAAAATGTGAAAGAGCATGGCGCGGGTGTTAGTTCTTAAGGGTCAAGTTCTCAGAAAATGTACAATTCGCCTTCATCATTCCTCTCAAATAACCCAAATTTAAGACGAAAATCAGGTTCAAATACAGTCCAACATAACCAGACAGATTTATCGAATGAATACAATACAGAATATACTCAGATATACTAAGTATTTATCATTTTGCACTCTAATTTAGCCGAATTTGAGAAATGGGCAGAACTGTAGATTGTGCATTTTCTGAAAATCTGACCCTTAATATCTTGTCTTTCAAAAATTTTACTTTAACATTTTCCTAGGAAACTGATCGATGTGTTCTGGTCGCGGAAAATGGCTTTGTGATAGACCAGGTCCTGTTTTACTAGTTTTTTGCTGGTATAGATTGGCGAATTGTACATTTTCTGAAAATCTGACCCATACATAGTATCCAGTAGGGCAGAGTTTATTTCTAGTCATCAATGCCAATGTTTTAAGATATGAACGTGACCATTATCTCTCATCTCAATGTGTTATTCGATCCCACACCGACAGAAGACTATAAAATTAAGACTCCATTTTATCTATTCTAGTGAAAAATGAAAGGTTGGATGCATTATCTTCTACGATCTACGATTCACTCGCGCATGATTTGAAGGATTAAGTTTGGTCTATGCATGAGCATTCCCTGTATAGAATGTATTGGCAGACAGACCAAACATCGAAAGTGTTTTCAATTACTCGGGTTTAGCATGCTAGCAAGTACTTATAGGTCGACGACCCCTGTCTGCCATGAAACAGATGTCTATAGATTAAATATCCGCCAGAATCTAAATATATGGGACACGGAGACCGTCAGTGTGAAGAATTGGAACGGTGCGGTAGATAGTGTATAGTATATGAAAATATAGCGTTTTTGACATTTTATGTCAATAGGGAATTTGCATAGCCGCCATTTCGAATCTTGATTCGCATGGAATTATGGGAGTAATTGTACAGTATAAAATCTACAGAAAACATGTTATGTTCAGCATGGACTATTTATCAATGCTCTAATGTCAATATCCATGTGATATACATGTTTCCATAACACTTCACTTCATCTTTCCCATCATGCATTTGGTTTTCATAGATCATATATACAAGCTATGATATTGGTGAAAACAATTTTGCAGTTGTTTTTTATTAAAATGTTACTAAATATTTGTATGTCAGACTTGAACTGAATGCGTCCCAGCATGCACTGTGACAGACATGCGCAGTGAGACATGCAAATCCCCCATTGACAATTGAACTAATACAGAAGTTAACTCCACTGACATTGTTCATTCATTGGACTATTAAGGGCTGGTTCCATTGGTACGGATACGAATGTTAGTACGGATACGAATCCGTCATGCGGATACGGTAACCTATTTTGGAGTGAACCCATACGTCTAGAATGTAATTGCATCAAAGAGGGAAACCATACGAATGGAGTACGGAAACGTCCCGATCGCTACATGGAGCGATCGGTTTTACCGTATCCGTATCCGTACCTGTTGACGTGTACGGATCCGCACACATGGAAACATGCCTGTATATTTTAATGTGAGCGAATTTTGCCGTATCCGTATCCGTATCCGTATCCGTACCAATGGAACCAGCCCTTTATAGTGAGGACACACATTTCTCAGATCTAAGTATAGGTTTTCTACCAATTAATTATCAAATAATAAATACAGGTTAACTAACGAGTTGGTTGAAGGAGCGTGAATATTGCACGAGTTGCGTATCAAGATTGCAATATTCTAAGCGACTGAAACCAACTCGTTAGTTAACAGATTTATTATACATGATATATAGATCATATAGTATAGATCTACACTGATCTATTTGCCATTTATTATACACGCATTGCACTGAAAACAACGTATCTAGAGTAATTTACGCATAGTGCGTATTTCACTAGTGATTTACGTGGGGTTGTCATGGCAACCAGTCTGTATTTTTACTAAGATTACCGGTAAAATTCAAATTTATGACTCGACTTTTTTCTACTTTCATGATTGAAAGCTATATTTTCTGAATATTAAGCCTATTTTTTTCTATATTTAAGTTTACAATTAAAAAGAAGAAAATCTGTAATAACAGTCTATGCTCGATTGAGATTAATGATGAAGACAGATCCAAAGAATTGTATGTTTGATTAAGATCAACGATGGAGATAGATCCGATGAATTGAAAATGTTAAACTATTTTAGAATTTAGAAGTATGTATAGTACGAGCTCTGAAGTTGAGAAGAATGAGAAATAGTTGTGGTAGAATTGATATTTAATGTGATAGCAGTAATAAGATAATGAATAATTGAAAAACTGTATAGGCAATGCGACAAGACATCGACAGGGTCGACACTCGTCTTTGTTAAACAATTATGGTTTGTATATGTTTAAATATACATTTATATCCTCGAACTCTTGAACCGGAACCGGAACTACTTCATGACTTCAGACATTGCCTAGCAACCTGGGCGCCAGATTCAAACACATTCAAAGCTGCACTGCAGTCGGTCGGACTGACTGTTTTTTTGTGGGATATAAATGTATTGGCATTTATTTGTAATAATAATAAAAAAAATTACCTGGTCTATAAGTAAGGTCTTGTGGCCTCTCTTCACAAGATGATACGCCGTCCAGAGGCCCATGACTCCAGCCCCGACAACTGTGACGTTATACATCTCTGCTGCCATCTTCTCTTCTTATGGAGGATCTTTGCTTTAAGCATAAACACAACAAATTCATATATAACAGTCGAATCGTATATGGGTTAGATCTTCAGAAAATGTACAATTGGCAGCTCTATACATTTAGTAAATTCTGCTAAATTAGACTGAAAAATGATGAATACCGGGTATATTGGGTATCGCATTGATTTAAAGTATCAGTTCTGTTATGTTAAGCTGCATTTTTAAGCTCATTTTTGTCTTAAATGTGGGATTTAGGATTAGTGAAGGTGAATTGTACATTTTCTGATAACTTGACCCATGTATTACTGTCAATTTAATAATTACAATTCCGCCCCGCTCAATGCTGGCAAAGTTATATTATATGTAATGTTCTTATAAGTGAGGATTTATTAAACCAGAGTATATTATATAGACTTGCCCTATACACTCTAGGCCCAGACCCTCAGATCAGATAATAATGCTATGTCAGTGATTAGACGCCTACTTCGCTAATCGGTTTCCTGGCCTAGGACTCGGCGTTTTAATGGGAATATAATGACATTTTGTGGTCTCAATGGAATTCTAATGGCACTTTGCGGTTTGAGGCTAGAAGCTTTCCCTTCATTTGAAGGGACTCTCCCATCTTTGGACCTAGACTGTATATAACCTTCCGTGGCAACATTAACCTGCCCTGCAAGGGATACATGCATGCACATACATGATATACTATTAATTCATATTTCTTACAATAATAAAAAGTGGCCAAAATAACTCAAGCTCAATGTCTCTAAATTCTAGGCATGTTTAACAGTGGGGCTAAAACCGAATGGTCTTATTAAGAATTTAGGGTTTATAAAGGTCAATAAAGTATACTCACTTCTTGAACACCCGAGAGCTCACTATCGCCAAGTGACAATACAGGACACAGGAACGCGACCTTGTACAAGTAGATAAGAGCTTCTATCTGGGAATGCCTCCTAGATATGTCAAATCAATGTTTTAGACGGAGAAAACAACGTGGAGGAGATACGAGCGGAGCTTATCCAGTTGAATGAAAAATGTGATGTGTTTCAGGGAAATGAGCCACAAGTCGCAAAAATGATATTTTTCAAACTGTTTATTTTACAAAATCACTTCATTGAAATGTTCTGATTTTTGGGGGGTTTATTACTTATAGTTGTATCGATCGGTGTATCAAATATCAGGACAATGCATGTAATATATCCTTTTGTTTTGAAGGTCCTTATATGGAGTTTATTTAGTTACTTTACTGGTTATTGCCCAAAGAAATATTGCAAACTTTTTTTTTTCAAAATAAAAATATCAAACGTAAAATCTTGAAATACTTATTAGATTATTAGACGGTTTTACTATCCTTGGAATCTCATCTTTTCAAATATGATGATATCTCAAAATCCATTGTTTGCGACTTGTGACTCACTTTCCTGAAACACATCACAAATGGTCTCAAATGTGCACATAATCGTAGGTGTTTGTTTGAAAATATGTATTCAGTATTAGGCATTAGGGTCAGATTTCCATATATTCGGCATTGCATTGATTCTAGCAATCTGTTTGGTTAGGTTGTACTGTATTCTGAACTTTATTTTCGTCTGAAATTTTGTTCATTTGAGAAGATTGGCGAAGTTGAATTGTACATTTTCTGAAAATCTGACCCATTAGACATTCCCAGGCTAAATAAATATTTGAACTCTACTCAATAGAAGACAGTATCTTTCATTTAATATTGGTAGTGTGGTGCAAGGTTGCCAACATGCACTAATGTTTTTATTACAATTGTGAAGTTTTCATTCAATTGAGGTTCGATTCGACCGATGATGAATAGTTTCAGTAAAAATCCTCGGGAGATGCAATTGAATAATACACGTTCCATTGCCGAAATTATCTCAATCTAGATATGGGCCAGATTTTCAGAAAATGTACAATTGGCAGCCCTACACATTTAGAAAATTCTGCTAAATTAGACTGAAAAATGGTCAATACTAGGTATATCTGAGTACATTTGGTATCGCATTGATTTAAAGTATCAGTTCTGCTATGTTAAACTGCACTTTGAGGCTCATTTCTGTCTTAAATGTGGGTTATTTGAGAGGATTGGTGAAGGCGAATTGTCCATTTTCTGAAAATCTGACCAACATGTTCCATTGCCGAAATTATCTCAATCTGGATAAGCACCTTTTAGCTAGATAATAGAGTCATCGTATTTCGGCCATCGATCCTGGATTATCAAGTAAATCTGCATCTTAATCTCACGTGCCGCCAAAACTCTGTCCCGTCCGCGGACCTGATAGTGCCCACATGGACTAGACATTGGAGAGTAGTCAGGTTGATTTTCCTTTTTAATTCTTTTTCAAATTGACGCTCCCATCAAAAGTTTCGAATAATGGTGGGTCAGATTATCAGAAAATGTACAATTCACCTTCACCAATCCTTTCAAATAACCCAAATTCAAGTGAAAAGTGACGTTTAAAATGCAGTTTAACACAATGAAAGAGATAATTTTTAATTAACACAATGCTTTGCAAGTTACTCTGATATACCCATTATTTATAATTTTTCTGTCTAATTCAACAGAAGTTACCAAATTTATAGTGCTGCCGATTGTGCATTTTCTGAAAATCTGACCCTGCCAGTGATACTGTTACACCACGTTGTAGCATACTTTATTATTCATGTTACAACGACTGTAACAATACTTAATTAATTCTCGGAGCCCCGAATAATCCCCAATTTTTCACAGGATTTTAACGGTTTCTTTCTCAGTGACGTGGTTAATTTAGGGAACTAAAGAATTCTTGGTTTAGTACTTAGAACTTAAATGCATTAATGTATAGAAGCTTTATTTCTGACTACACCTTTATTACATGAATGAAACGGTCCATATATTTTCGTTATTACGTTTGATGCATACCCAAGTGCGGTTCGTTTCATTAATCGAACTTCGTATTTCTAGCCTCTCTTAAAAATCTACTTGTTGGCCTGCATGTGTGAATTCCAGCATGTAAAGAAAATCACCAATATAATGATTTTATAAATATAGTTTTACTTTCTTTCTCATGTCTTTAGCTTGTATCTCAACCTTGAAAAAGCCTCCTGTTCTGTGTATATATATATATATATATATATATATATATATATATATATATATATATATATATATATATATATATATATATATTAGCCTTATTTAATCATTTTACCTTCAGTTAATGTCTCGCAACCCTTCGACTCGGCTTTTGTGGATACGCACACCTAGCTATCGTGGCATAATACATCATCTTGTCCCTAGACCCTTTAGTGAAGGTTTGACACCTAAAAATGGATCAAATTCAGAGAAGAATGTGTGCTTCAGATATGATTTAAATTCCTTTTTTGTTGAAATCAACTGTAGGCTACATTCTCTTCGAAAACTTTCCATGAGCATTACTTAACATGTTCACAATTTTCATTTCCCCAGGTAAAGGGTTGGACTGTGATTGCAAGAGGCAATATGTAGGAGGGATGACCCGGAAAAATGACCCGGCCTGCATAAGATCCTACTTTCGTCTCAATGTAATGGCAGAATACGAGGTGGGATCCCAGAACTACACCAGTCCCGTCTCTTATGAGCACGGTTATGTATCAGATGATGTAAGTTGTGTGTATTGAATGCATAGGTTGGAATTGCTATTATATTTTTTTTGTACAAGAAGTTGTGTTAAGATCAGAGAATACAGGAGCAGGCTGCACTACCCTGCCACCTATTGTTAACTATTGCAATTCCGAAACCAAATAATAGCTTGACTTTGCTTGACCACGATCTGGTCGATTCTAAAATCATTGCATTCAGGCATTTATTGAACTTTTCATATATATAGTACGAGATCGATAATAGTGAGTTTGGGAACTGATCTGAATATAAATCCAAAAGAACCATTCAATATCAATACATTAATATTAAGGCAGCTATTAATTATTAAGAATACAAGGGATATTTCTGAATAACCTGCACAAAAACGTTGTACGTAAATAAATATCTATATAACAAAGGATGATAATTAAATCGCTAAAAGTAATTATTAGAACATCATGAACACACCTCTAATATAGCTAACGTTAATATAGCTAACGTTGAAAAGAGTTTTTTTAAAAGTATAACAAAATAGTTTAATGATGAAGAAAGACAGTAAGACACATCATACACACCCACATAGGGATAGCCCGATACTAATCATCATCTGACGTATAACCTAGTCTACACGCACAGTACATAGATGAGTACAAACATATTTTCTGTGTATATGATAATATAACATACATGTACATGAATCCTTATAGACTATCATAAGCGGCTTAACTGGGACCCATTTCCAGATGTAAAATCTTGTTATATTGTATCATGTTGAACTATAACAAGAATGTATACGTATACTTAATGGTGGAAAAAGGATGATGGACTGGTCAGCCCCAACTAACATAGACATACTAAATTTACATTTGAACGAGGTTACAGAGATATTAGCAACAGAGTGAGTATATATCTGACATTTTGTCAGACTGACAAAAATAATAGAATGCACCATAAAGGCAGTTGTTCAAAAGGCAGTTGTTCAAAAGTACAAAAGGTTTAAACATACAGTAGAGATGACAACATTATACAATTATAAAAATGGACAATAACATAAGATCAGTAGTAGTTGTTATAATGACAAACGTTATTGAGTATTCATCAATTCTTCTCGATAAAGTTAATTTCTTTGTGTGGGAAGTCTAGGCAAATATGTTTTTATCTGGTGAGTTCTTATCTGTATGCCGACTGGACCAACTGAGACCTGTTACAAAATCTAGGTGCAAGGTGGCAGCACCAGACGGTGATTGGTGGTGGTGACATTTTCAATCAATAGCTGGATAATTAGTAAGTGTAACAGGCCTTATATATGGTCAATTCTATTTTATTTATACTGGGGAATTGCAGGTCCCCTTACGGGGGTTTTCACCAGTCCCAGTCTTACATCAAGTATGACATAGAGTGAAAAACATCAAGATGTATTTATCTGTATGGAAGTACTATAGGAACGTTGCAACAATATCTACAAAATCATTTCAAGTATGAGCATTAGCAAGTTATAGTCTAAATATACACTTTGCCACTCAGATCTGTTGTGATGGAGTGTTAGTGTAGTCAATTAAAAATTACTGCTGAATTATAGTACATTGAAGAGTCCTCATAGAGATGCATTGTGCCACTTCAATCTAGCATGCTAGAGTGTTAATGCATTTATTTATACATGTAATAGGAGGATGGTTCAGAAGAAGTCATTAATATGATGCAAGTATGGTAACATGATGAATGATAAGATAGTTTATAGTACAACATACATACAGATTAATGTTGTTAAAATTCAACCATATTTGTTCATAGAGACTTTAGATTTAACTATCTTAGATATCCTTAATCACAACAGGATTAACTCCAACAAACCTATATTCTATTTCCTAGGCCCGTTTGTGCTTCTACAGCCCTGAAAGTTGCCCTTTAGATGAAGACCCCAATGAACTTTTGAAAACGATAGTGGACAAAATACCAGTAAATACCACATTCAGCTGCTACTACCGCCCAGAGAACCCCAATACTGTTGTGTACAAGATTCAGGAAACAGGAGAGGGATCATGGATCATGCTGGGTTTTGGTATTCCTTGTCTCCTTTTTGGCTTCTTCCTGACCTGCATGTCCACATTTCTCTGCAGGTCAAACCATCTGTGCAATAGCGACCCTACACCAGAGGTAATAGAGGAATATAACCGGCAACAGGCAGCCTTACCCCAAGAAGCTGGTCAGTCCAACCAAGGCTTTGTAGGGGGTCCTTCCTGTGTTGCTCCTCTGTAAACTCTCCTGCGCCACCTACTTATGCCGCTGCTACAACTGAGAGGAAATATGACTGGGAGAAGTAGTTCATTGTTGATGTAGATTTTGTTTTGCATCTGCATTTTACAGATGCTCATTATATATCTTAAACAGCAGCATAAAATACAACTTCTGATAAGAAATGGACCAATTATGGCATGGATTATGAAGACGTTCCTCATCCTCATCCTGCATACCCTGCTACAACTGAGAAGAAATATGACTGGGCATAGTATCAGGTTGGCAACATGCACATCCGCATTATATGTATGTTTCGAGAAAGTGATCTCTACTGCAGTGTGTTGGTCGGGGTGACCACTGCACAAGGTAATTCTGTTTTTTAAACATATAAATATGGAATATAAACTCTAAAATTGGTTTGCACCAGGTTTCCCGTTGCACTTGCTGTGAAATTGTATGCATCATCAATCTCGGAGTGTGACAGGAATCCTTCTCATACCAACTTTTCGTTGTAATTACATATTCTACATTTAGCTGTCTAATCTATAGTCCCCTCCACTTCATTACTGGTTCCCTTTAGGAATTCCATCTTTAAATTTAAAGTTTTATTATTTTATATTCTTACATAGGAGTTAGGAAACATTTTACACATGGTAATCTTCTGGTCAGTCACGCAAGTATAAACCTGAGTGAAGAGTTCTATTTAAATCTGTATTCCCCGTTATATTGATTAAATGCTCTAAGAAACCCTCTCATACTAAAGTTGCAATCTCAGATATAACGACGACAACAGAAGTATTACCAAATTGACTCATTGTTTGACTGCTGTCATAATGTTTATACGATAATTTGAAGTCGAGTTGGCTGAAGGAAAACCAGCGCTTGTGAGAGATAATAACTGAATAAGTAAAACACAACAGTGCTTTGAACCATTTAAAGCCCCAGGATGGGAGGATACCGCCATTCTTAAATCTGTAATGCCATACAGTCATCCATATCTCATATATATACTTACATTACCTTGCCTTACTATGTATTACACAAGATGGAACCACGATTTACCTAGCGCTGTTTTACCGTTCCTTCTTCCTCACCTGTATTACGTGAACAGTGTTAGACCCTCGTGGGTATAAACTAATCCTAGATAATTACTATAATCAGCACCGAAGTTTTGACCGTTCTTCTCCACCAATGTTAGACCCTCGTGGGTATAAACTAATCCTAGATAATTACTATAATAATCCGAAACTTTTAGAATAATGGAGCTCAAGGAGAACACTTGTAGACTGTATGATGTTATATTCCAGAGTGACTCGAGGCCACCTTGTGGTTCAGCTACCCCCTAATGGGAATGTGGCTCTTCCCAGTTACGCTGCCACTTGACGGTATAACAACAGCGTTTGTATCTACACACTACTTTATATGCCTCTGTAAAACTACCTAGTCTACTCTCATAGTTATCATTAAAAAAGAGTAATAATAGAATGATGAGTTTTGTTGTTATTTCTCCTCCCCAACGATACCGAAGGCCATTACGAATCTACCATTAAGTGTATAATTACATAAAAAAAAATACGCCCTCAGTTCATTGTCAGTATACCATTCTATGGATACCAGGAGTATAATTGTGTTATATGTATAGCGCCCTGGGTTTAGTTAAAATATATTCGCCGAATGTAAACTATCAACAAATATGAAGAAAGTGAATATTGATTTATATAGAAATTAAGAGCTTTAATATTGGACTTTCGAACACAGAAAGACAGCGTATGTTGACCCTGTGGGCATTTGATAAATGACGAAGCAGGTTCTAACCACATCATTGGCCAGTGAACCTTGAAGGTAGGACCCTGCCACTCCACTCCACCTACAGAAACAGCAACAACAAACAACGCAGTTTTAGTTAAAAGTATTTATCCACAGACTTTACGTTATATATTCTAACCCTTAATCCCTGCCCACACACAGCCGATTTGCCTCCCGATTGCCCCCCGATTTTGGTCTTCCGATGAATCCTAGGATTTTATTTCCAATACTAGTTCATGTTATTTTAAAAACATAAACCAGGATTTGAAATGAGATCATAGGATTCATCAGGAGACCTAAATCGGGGGGGGGGAGCAATCGGGAGACAAATCGGCTGTGTCTAAGGCCTAAAACATGACTGGCATAAATCTATATCTTCCGACTATCTCGGCGTTTTGCTCTAAAAAATCCAATGTCAATGTCATCGATTTGACATCGTTGACCGAGAAACCATTATTTAATGATACATAGTATTGTTGACTTAGAAACAACCATTCCCAAACTCAATGCCATGTCATTTTAAATCACGATCTGGGCAGATGCATCTCTCATCATATCTCCAAACACTCAAGCAGATCATATGTTACCATGGCAATACATTGTGTTTTCTTTAATTTATATTATTCTTATGTTTCATAAAAGCATTAATATCTATATTTGATGGTGATATAATAGTTATTGATCTAGAATGGTCATAATTGTCACAAACACTTCCATAAATGTCACTTCAGAAACGTCATAGATTAGTAGCTAGCTGCAAGATTCACCAAAATACCATTGGAATAAGGAATAAATACCCGAGTAATAAATCTTTGAATGCCCCTGTTCAATGCGGCTTTTGGTTGCCATGGTAGCAGATCTACCCTAATTTTAAAACAATTAAAACGAAATACCAAGTAACTATTGCTATCAAGTGATACTGTTGTCATTGATAAAAGGGCATGCCTTAAACTAGGAAAACCAAATTACTCATTTTTGCGATGAAACCTATAAAATATAAGAAGTAATGAAAGGGAGAACATATTCATGATTGATAATCTATACCTCTCGACAAATATCAAAAATAAAGAAACCGAAACTTACTCGCTTCCTTCATGGTGTTTTTTCGCGTTGAACCATCGTCAAGTTACAAATAATAATAATTGCAACGAAGTGCAATTTAAATATAGCAGTTCCATCGTTCAGAGTAACAAGATGAAAATTTGATTAAGCATTTTCTGATGTTTATTACTAACTACCCTGTGAATCCATATAATATACGGGTAGAGCAATTTCTACAAACAGAGGTAGAAAAGAGGGGTTTCTTTGGGTCATAATTATGTTCTTGGAATCTGGGGTCTCCCCATCTACTTAAAATTTGTTGGTCTCTACAGGTCCGTCGAACCTGTCTGGAGGTCATTATATGTGATTTGTGAAGGTATCCGGGGTGAAAATGTGATTTTGAAGCCTTTTTTAAATTGGGATCTACACACTCTATTTATAGCCTGGGAAAGCCCCTGTGAAATACTACGTCATTTCCCATAAGCTACTACCTCCCTTCCAGGGGGACCCAACAACATGTATTTGTATTTTAAGATTTTTATTCAGCAATAGAACATTATGTAACAATCACAATTTTCTCAGGACGTGCTGATTCAATTATAGAAAAAGAGTTCATTTACAAGTAATAATCTGTTGACAAGCAATTTATATGGACCATAAGATATAAGAATAATTTACAAATTACAAATTCTAAGAGCCTGGCACATATATATAGGCAATTTACAGCATAATGAACAAAAACATTAAAATCCGATTCCAGCATTGTGTCTAATTCATATAACCCTTCTTATGTATATATTTAACATCCCTAGATTCTTTCTCAACGAGAAGGGTTAATGTCAGCTATTACCAAGGTCATACATATATTGTTTCAGTCTACAAAAATAAAAAATCAACCATCATAGTAATAAATAATCATTGCATAATATATATTTTCTGCTGTGTACATTATTACTGTTCGTAGGCCTATAGCCTAATGCTACGGCCAATCTATCATGTGTTCAAGCAATAAGCACTTTATTTGTTTTGACATAAAACCACGCACAATACCTGCAAAACGTTGAGAATACTTTCACATCTGGCGTGAATGGCATTGCTAACTTATATTGGAAATGTATCTGCATGCAAATTCCCTTTTCCAGACAGTACTTCATTATATTTAGTGTATCATGATCCTTACAGTGTTAGAGACAGAACACATCGTTTCTAATATTCATTATATTGGTTTGTAGCCTATGAAAGATATTGTGATCAATAATCATTCTTGTAAGAATTTCTGTTGTCCATCATCAGATCTTAGTTTCTTCTCCTACTTATAAAATCTAACGATGCACATAGCGTTTTGACATTTAGATCAATTGATGATTTTTTTACATGTATTGCACAAGAATGCTTTACTCCATGCTTCCATACCTCAACATATACAATGTTGTATCCTCATTGAAATTGTTCTCTTGGATTAAATCTAGCTAATGAACTTGATATTATATACATTTACCCATGTTAAGGTTTGTCATAATATAGGGGATGCACTGCATCCAAATAAAGGAATTGTAAGAAATGTTACATTGGCTGTCACGGGAATTCACAAATTTAAGACTACCCGTGACAGCCGTGACAAAAGTTATCACGGAAAATTGAGCACAACACGGATTGGTGTGATAGCTCTTTATGTACACAAATTTATCACGGGGCACAAGTGTATAAATTCAACCTATTATGAACGGTCGCTAAATAGCGGGTGATTCGGTATTTGTCTCATATACTGAGATCCGATCATCTGCTCTTACTGATATTAAGAGTAGCACATCCCACAATATACTTATTATATAGAAAGCATTGATCTCTGCTTGAACCATTATACAGCGCTCTTCTCATCTTCTGGCATGTCAATCGCGTCATTAAACTTTCCATTCTCTTCTTTCTGCATTTCGGAATGTTCTTTCTTTGACTTAGTTTGACGTCCCATGAGGAAGTGGCCAAGTTTTGTTAAAATGAAGAAGAAAATGAAACCAACAACTATTACTGCCACAGACGATCCAGCAAGTAACGGTGTCTGTGGGACTAATACAAAGGCTGTAATAAGAGCAACAGTATCGAGCACATAAACTAGACCTGCCAACACCTGTCTATGAAAATGGGAACCTAGAACAGAGCCAATGGGGGCCCCGAATACCACAATTGGTACGCATACAGCAAAGTATTCGTATGTATCTGGTTCCACTTCTGCCTTGACTATAGCTCTCCAGAAAGCTCCAATGATGGATATAATTGCCATCATAACAACAGATGTTGGAGTGGCTGTTTTCTCAGAGACCCGGAATAACAACGTAAGGCAACTGAACATACATATATCAATACCACTTCCAGCAAATGATGTGAATAAGCCACCAACTGCACCTGCAATTATTAGAACTATTGCTTTCCACCAATTAAAATAAGGAATTATTCTGTATGTTTTTCTTTTGTGATATCTGTTCAGCAAGAAGAGAGCAAAGGCAAAGGAAAACCACACACAAACAAAGCCCATTTTCTTCCATGCTGGATAGTGAAGTCCATCGACATATTCCAATCCCACAATCAATCCAAAGGCACCACCAAATACTCCCAATATAACTGCATGCCAGACTATCTGTACTTGCATGAAGAGGATAGTGAACATGGCAGCTGTCATACCCACAGACTGGATCAACACGGAGAAATCTCTTGCTGCTGTAGGTTTGACTCCAAGAAGTAAAGTCATGACTGGGAACGCTACTGCACCACCTCCTTCACTTGTCATTCCTAAAGCAAAGAAAACAAATTTTGCTTGTAGCTACCAAAAACTGAACAGGTTTTAGGTTCGTTTGCATATTTTTTCTTTGTGAATAGTCGGTTTTGCTGGAGACACAGACAATACCTTCAATATTTACTGCTAAAATGGTTTTAATTATTCTAGGCATATATATACATATTGGAATATGCTTATTTTTTACGAGGAAAAATTTCTTTACTAAACGACAGTCAGATATCTTTATGGGGATATCTTTTCTTGTAAGCAAAGTTGGTTTGAAGAGTAAACAAATTGAATATCATATATATATCATCAAATTTACCAGCAAAAATACTTCCAAAGATCATGGTAAAGGACATAATGTACTTCTCCTCGAAGTAACGGAAGAAGTTATAGCGCACGGCGAGACACCACCAGAAGAAATGAATGATGAGTGCAGGAATGAAGAGACCTAGTAACCGCCGGTACCTTTGTAATAGAACATTTCCCTTGGTGGAGTAAACCAACTCATTCTCATCTGAGTCTAGGTGGAAATCACTGCTGAGGGACTGACCTTATGATAAAAAGAAAGGTATATTATTTTCAAATTAATCGTTGGCATCCCCGTCGTTATCAATGGGTATTACGTTTTAAACACTGATAATATTAAAGCTGGAAATATTCATGAAAAGATTACATGAAATAATATGATTTTGGTCTTGGAAAATTGAAATTGCAAGTTTTATAAATGTTTTGGAACTATTTATACCTATCAGTAAGAATTGCAATTGGATGTGTGTTGGTTTTTAAGAGTTTAATTCCATTTCATTGTTACTAACCTTCCCAAAAATATTTCATGAACCATCCTCGCCATCCTATCTTCGATGGAGTAGAATGCCTTTCAAGCTTAGGCTGAGGCATAGTAAAGAAAAGTTCCATTTTATTCAATAAAATATAAAGCACACTAGAGGTTGGTGAAAGAGGCAGAAGAGAGAAACAGACAGATAGGCAGATGGACAGAAAATAGAAAAATGGATATCTAGAGATAGAAAGAGAGAGACGCAAACGGATCAAACTGAGAGAGAAGGGAAGGAAAATAGTGCTGATAAAATCACGAGTCACTTTGATCCCTGGATATGAACGAGAATGTGTCTAAATATTTCACATTTATTCTAACCTTCTTCGTCGATAACTTATTGGAAATAATGCTACGTTCCGGGCACAATATTTAAATAAATGATATTGAAAATCAAGGAATGGAAGAAATGTAAGTTTTGGCAAATATTGGGCAGACCCATATTGAAATAATTTTAATGAGGTAGGAGATTATTTTGCAGTTCATCATTTTTATGATTTGGACACTTATATGAATAGTGCCAGGTCATGCGCGGACTTTTGATACATTATACGTCACACAGATGCCACAAGATCATCATAATTAATTGCGGAATACATGTAGAGTGTATTTGAACGAAAACTTTATCAAATAAAAATAATCATTATCCTAGATTACCATCTTTATGCACTGAAAGTGCCAAAAAGAAACAGTTTACTGTAAGAAAAAACGGTTTACTGTAACCACACCCCCTGAACTTCAGGCATTTATAGATAAAATGTATCCCTTGACACTAGTAATCATGTTTATACTGCGCTGTTATCAATCTGTATGTATGTGATACGTGTGTGTGAATAGTCCAGTCAAACTAAAATTTTGCAAGGAACAAATTGCAAGAAATCATTTTTTTGCTGGATCATGTAGGGATAGTAGAGGACATAGACCAAAAAAAAGTCCCGTGCCCTGGGCCTCTGCGAAGGTTCCTGAAATGGCCACTAGGGGAACCCTCTTTCACTTTTTATTTTATAACCGCCGGAATATGAGATCTAGAGCTTAGGTCATATTAAACCATCTTTAGAGGACTTAATACTCTTTCATTTCATATATAACATGTCTCTCTGGCCTCAATAGTCACTGAGATATGATACCTCAAAGATTAAGGTTTTTTTCGAAATATTTTTTTATCAACAATCAACTGGAAATATTTCATAGATGACGAATAGTAGCAGCCTAGGACTTATTAAATGGTTTGTAGGGAATATCGGGAGCTTTCATATGAGCTATAATCCACGCTTTAATCAGGAGAATTCGATTTTCTAGAATTTTTTTCCTGAAAAAATGTTGATCAATTATTTTTTCCTTTTATGATATTTTTTTTAAAAACATCCATGTGTCCCCCTTATATTTTATATCGATAAAATGTCATTAGAAACCTTCATATATATGACAAAACCAATATGCATTCATTTAAGAGTGATAATTAGACATACAACAGACAGCCACCAAAAAAGGAAGATATTTTCTTGCTGCCACCTGGGAGTACCAGGGAAAGATTGGCTGTGGCTAAAACAGAACTTTGGATCAGGAAGGCGTGCTAGGAGTTCTGAGGTGGACGCCAGGAGGTCATAGGGAGTGGAGAGCATACGTTCCACCATCAGCACAGTATCTCGTCGAAATGCATGAGAGGCCTTTAGGAGGCCATCTCGGGAGAGATAAGACATTGGATAAGGTCAGGAGGTCAGCATATTCGCCCGCCCTCTCTACAGACATGGGGCTGTATGTGGCTACCTGCACAGGCTTTCAGAGGAGGACACCTCCAACCAGAGGCAGGAGGATGCCACAGGCAGAGAGACCATTGAGAGGGCCCTGGGAGGAGATAAGATGGCGATGGACATAACTGGCCCTTTTCCAAAGACTCCTTGAGGAAATCGATATGTGCTGGTAGTGTGTGACCTGTTCACACAATGGGTGGAAACGTTTGCCATACCTGACTTCACAGCTAAAACAGTGGCTGAGGTGGTAGTCACAGAGGTTGTATGCAGATATGGAACACTACTTATCTGGCATACAGACCAGGGGCGAAATTTTGAATCCAACCTATTCAATGAAGTAGCCAAATTGTTGGAGGTTTGGCGCACCCACTCCACTCCATACCACTCCAAACAGGGTTGTCGAGCTGCTTAATAGAACACTTGGAACCATGATGTCGGGGCTAGTAAATGACACACACACAGATTGAGATAATTACATCAACTTTGTCACCAGT
Source organism: Sthenelais limicola (assembly GCA_942159475.1). NCBI lineage: Eukaryota > Metazoa > Annelida > Polychaeta > Phyllodocida > Sigalionidae > Sthenelais > Sthenelais limicola. The sequence goes on from OW804100.1 coordinate 88,485,398, forward strand.
GCTTACCGTGCAACAGCACACAAAACCACAGGTTTCAGCCCAGACTTCTTAGCCCTAGGTCGAGAGATGAACATGCCCTGGGATGTGGCTTATGGAAACCCCCCAGGCCAGCGAGCAGAGACCACCAGCGGATATGCCCTCCACCTGCTGGAGAGGTTAGAGAAGGCACATGTAACAGCCTTTGAAGCCATGCAAACAACCAGGGCTAGACAAAAGGAATACTGTGATATGAATGTGCGGGAAGTCCAGTATAGTGAAGGCCAAAGTGTGTGGATATTCCAGCCAATAAAACGTGTTGGCAGGTCACCAAAGTTTACGAAGTTTTGGACAGGCCCATGGCGGGTGATAGAGAGACTTGGTGATGTGGTTTACAGGGTGGAGAGAGGAAGGAGAAAAAAGGTTGTCCACGGTGACATCATTAAACCAGCTCATGTTGGAGCCAGGGTGGTCCCAGATACCGTAAAACCAAGTGAAGACCAGTACGGGCGCCCTGTTACACCACCACCTCTTGACCCCTAAAAGAGAACAGACACCAGGAGCAAAGAACAACAGCACGCAGATCTTGTGAAGGCCAGTCTCAAGCGCGTAGACCTGAGGTCATGGGAGAATATTCAAGAGACATGGGAAAGAAGCAGGTCTGTGCCTGCTATTATGAAGGGTGTCTCAGGACTTTTCCCAGCGCCAGCAAACTAGCTGAACACGTGAGGACACATCAGAACCTTACAATGGGGAAAAAGTGTGGAGACTGCAAAGATTTTTAGGACTGGCTGCCAACAGGATATGAGAAATCATAGGAGGACAGCACATGAAGATAGCATGGAAGAGGACGTAGCCATGTCTGATGTGTTGGTCATAACCTGTCGGAGAGGGAGGGTTGCTACCCCAGAGGAGCAACACCTGTCTAGAATTGGTTTCAGGAATGCACCACCCACAGCAGCTGATGCCATTCCAGCTCCTCCTTTTACACCTCCTCCAGCTAAGATAAGGCGCAGGTGCTACCAGCCAAAGACAGAGGCATTGTCTCCAGGAGGAGTTGGATCAGATGCAATGGTACCTGAGATTGTGAGGGGAGAGGTAAGAGTAGTTCACAAGGACATTAAGACGTGTGTAGATGGCGAGAAAATGCAGCTGGGAACACCAGCTCCCACCAATCAGACACCTTTGCTCACCACTGAGACGGTTTATCAAGAAACCACAATTGCAGCTCCGGATAGCGATGTAACTCTAGCAGCACAAGGGCTGTGTGGACTGAGGACCCCCTCCCCCTCTCTGTCTGCAGAAGATAGCCAGCTCTCTCACAGAGCCAATATGAAGAAAGTGGTGGAATGGTTGGATTCCAGTTTATTACGAAAGCACGCCACCAGCTCGGATAGCACAAGTTCAACAGGTAGTGTCCAAGGGGAAGAGTCAGGACAGTTGCATACGCAACAGTAACCACAATACCCATTGTTAGTGTTGTCGTTTCCAAACTCATTAGCATTAACCTCAAGGCTCTGATTGGGTCTCGTTACCATTAAGCCATTACCAGAAGCAGGTACAGTATAGCACGATGTGCACACACAAGCACACCAAGAAGAACTCTCAATCAGATAAAGCCACTTTTACAAGTACAGACAGTTCCAAAGAAGAAGTACACAATGCCAACATTAATATAATGGTCAAGGTTCATAAAGGCAGACAAGGAGATGACCTTGATAAACTATGCTACAAGAAGTACAAGGAGAAAAAGAAAACCAGTACATTCATACACCCTAAGGACTTGCCCCCTACCAAAGCTGCCATGTCCAGGCATTCAGAAAGAGTGTATTGTCAGGTTCAGGAATAGACAGAAAATGACAATATGAGCCCATACCTACAGATATGCCTGTGGGACCTCCAGAACTGCTCAAATCAGTCAAATGTTCCTACCCAACATCTGATTGTGCTGGGGCCAAGTGTACATGCCGGAAACATGGCCTTAACTGCTCTCCAATGTGCAAGAGCTGCCAAGGATATGCTTGCCAAAACAGTAAGGCCCTTGTGCAGATTGAAGAGAATGAAGAGGATGAGCTTGAATTTAATGACATTTAATTATTTCTATTCTATATTATGCTTCACATCTAAGCAAGGGTTGTACATAATAACAGAATATAGCTACTATAACTTCATATAAGGTATGAACTTGAAAGAAACAATTTTGAATGAATATATGTTGTATTTTTGCATTTTTGCATTAAAATCCAAGATGGCTGCCATTTGGGTCATTGAATGACAATGGATATTATTTCTAATATGATATGAGATATAATCATTGATAACACAGCATATAATGACAGTTCTGATAATAAAATACAGTGTAAATGAAAGTTGTGGTTAATCTTAAATATTTACTGATTTAGCGGAATTACTGCCCGATCATGCTTAAAACACACAGTGTGTTCATATCACTGTAGATTTTTTAACTGAAATGGAATAATTAAGAGTGTCTACACATATCAAAATTTTTATAAGTGGATCGTGTTCAGAAAAAATCCATATTAGAAATGGTACATTCATGTTTTCCCCAAGATTTCACCTCAAAAATCGAAAATTTCAACTTTCGGGTGGCCGCCATTTTGGATTTTGGGCATCTCTGGTCTCAATAAAGAATGAAGCTCATCAATAGGTTATTGGGCACTCAAAACAGAAAGATTGATGCCTTCAATTGAATATTATGAAAATTATAGCTGATATATATGGAATTTCTCCATTTCCCACCAAAATCCAAGATAATCGATCAACAGTTTTTTTGGGGAAAAAATTCTAGAAAATTGAATTCTCCTGATAAAAACATAACTTATAGCTCATATGAAAGGTCACTTTATTCCCTACAAACAATTTAATAAGTTCTAGGCTGCTACTATTCGTCATCTATGAAATATTTCCAGTTGATTGTTGATAAAAAAATATTTCGAAAAAAACCTTAATTTTTGAGGTATCATATCTCAGTGACTATTGAGGCCAGAGACACGTGTTATATATGAAACAAAAGAGTATTAAGTCCTCTAAAGATGGTTTAATATGACCTAAGCTCTAGATCTCATATTCCGGCGGTTATAAAATAAAAAGTGAAAGAGGGTTCCCCTAGTGGCCATTTCAGGAACCTTCGCAGAGGCCCAGGGCACGGGACTTTTTTTTGGTAAATGTCCTCTACCATCCCTACATGATCCAGCAAAAAAATGATTTCTTGCAATTTGTTCCTACCTTTGCCCAAATTTCACTTAGATTGACTGGACTAGAAGGGGTGAAGAGTTGTATTCCCTCTATGCTAAATGAATATCTCATGTGATTCAAGTAACATTGTTCAATGTCCCTCAACTTTCTTTTATTTTCCTCTTAAATTCACTTAAACTGCTTAATTCCAGAATGTTTCTATCCCTCAACATATACCCCAGGTCCCTCAACCTATTTAATTTATATCTTATATCCAATGAACATGCTGGATGTTCTGTCTAAATTATGACAAATCACTACCGGTCAGGATTATTTGTGACAAGATATTAATTAAGTGATCAGATATCGAGAGATATATACTACATGGTTCACCAATATTCTGTTGCTTAGTGCATAAGTATGAGTGTTTTATGCTTCCAGATAAGAAAAGGGTGGAGCTGATTATATTGATCCGTTTATATCCATTGTGGGAGTAAATGGTGAAACCTACAGGTTATAAGGCAAAAGATGAAACCGATTTAAAAGATGTTTTAGCATTGTAGAGGCCAAGACGGCAGGTTAAGGAAATAAAGTTTATTTGCAAAGAGAGAGAAAAAAAATCTGTCTTACCTCTCCTATTGATACATGCTTGCCAATGTTTCCGCTGGCGGTACCCTAAATTACAATTACATTAAGTTCATGAGGACAGGATTCTATAATTCTGCAATGTGAAGTTGTGTATTTAAAATTGTGAAAAAAACCTCTCTGTTAAGTTATGTCATTATGAACGTTATGTAATCGGGATTGGGGACTTGTATAATTGTAAGTATTTCGGTATAATGTGGTTGTGAAAAAATTTAAATTAAATTGCACCTTTAATTAGTGAGAGCGTGAAATGGAAGACACTTACCAAGACTGCAGGTGCTCGATTTGGTGCATGGAATTGTACGTTTTTCACTATGTATCGTCTTACATCCATTTTGGCTTAAAAGTGATCGGGGTATTCTAGACATGAAACATAGAAAACATACAGGTTATGTTGTTGAGGTCTCCCCTGCCATAATAGTCCAGGGCCTTATGGTTATTTTTTTTTTTTTTTTTTTACAAATATCAATGTTTATCTTATTTCTCAATTTTCTCAATTGTTGTAGTATGTTATAGGGGTTTTCAAGAGGGCTGTAAATGGTGAGATTGGGCGGCATTTTTTATTTTCAATATTTCCGCCATTTTGGGCCCACTTTATGCAAATTAGATAAAATCAGATTGGCTGATAAGGAATTTGCTCATAACTCATTGAATTCTAACGATATTTTGATTTTGATGACACCTACCTCATACACTAAATCGATCCAAATTAAGGAATTCAATGGTGTCATTCAAATTGTTCTATCTGCCTTGGTTGCTTAGCAACGAGGTATTTCCATGGTCACAAATGTAATCAGCTCCTTGTGTCAATCCATTTGAGATATAGCATTTTAAGAGCCATCACATGCCTGAATTAACCCCAATGAGTCAAATGGCGGTGTTGGAATTCTTCTATGTATATATTAATCCCCTAGCAACAGATCCCCTCCATAGATACCATTAGTATACAAGTGTGGGAAATGGCGCAGTAAAATAGCTCCTCATGAGAGGGTATTTGGTCAATTATATCTAAAATCCAATAACTCCTCTAGAATGAAATTTTCTCTAGAATAAAAGTTCTTTTTTATTTTATTTCTAGAATTGAATTTTATGTTTTAAGGGATGCTAAAAAAAGATGGAATTGTGCAGCCTTTTCTTTTTTCAATATTTTAGCCATTTTGGGCCCTATTTTAGGCAAATTAGCTGAAATCTGATTGGCTGATACAGAATCAGCACATATTGTTGTTGTTGTGACGTTTTTATTGATCTATTACAGAATCAGACTCAGCACATATCTCAGTAAGTCTTAGAGATATAATCTGTTTTCTAAAAACCTACCCCCACTAAATCCACCGTGAGGAATAACCCACTTGCGAGTAGCATGAATATGGCCGACGGTGGCGCTGAGGTCGGCCACCTTGTTGCTAGGTCTGGGATGCTCATCCATAGCAACCACTCAGAGCATAGGCCCAATGAATACATTTGGCGGAGAAGTGTCACTAAAACAATGTCAATCTTTAACTAGATTATCACCCTGGACAGAATGTTTTGCCCTCTTAGCTATGGTAAACTGTCATATGCATGCCATGTCATGATAATAATATTATGCACTTGTCAATTGTAACACCCAACCCCACCACCCCTGGAGATGTCGGGAAATGGTAGGGGAATGTCTGGGGAACCATTCCCCTACTCAGGCAGGGTATTTCCCCTAGTTTACAGCAGTTACCCAATTTTTGCCGGCATAGAGATGTTTATTCATGACCCTGGGTACCACCAAAATTATAATATAGAAAGAATATATTTCTATTAAATCATTGGTAGATATGGAATACAAAATGTCTAGGGAAGTCTTAGGCCACTGTAACATGTGGTATTTATACCTAGAATACATAGATATAAAGTAGATTCAAAATGCCAAGAGGAGTCAAGTAGAGATGTTTAGATATGTTTCAATGTATTCAACCATATACTAGTGAATGTAGTTGAATATCATTGAATTAGAGCATATGATAGGGCCTATATATTTGGGAAGGTTGTATGTCACCGCAACATGTAGGACATTTTAGTTGATAAAAAGTAAAGTGAGTTCCATTAATGAAACTAAGCGTGAAGGTAAGCCATCGTTATTGCTAAAACATATTGTCCCAGGCGTAGTGGGTGACCCTGGCCCACGGTGCTTTACCTCCCGTCAACAACTCATCCAAGTCAGGACATCTCCCGACGGAGCCTACATACATTCCCTATCACATATCTTTGTGCTTACTTATAATTGGTAGGCTTACACAAGCCATCCTTGCAATGCAATGTTACCGTCCCCTTCTCTGCACAATACTAGGCTTTATCAGAGCAAATTATCCAAAGAAGAAATGACAAAATTTAATGCTGTTTATATATGTTGCTTCTACCGCGGCCCAGTGCTTAGTGGTCAACCTAACCCCTTTGACCATGTGAGCTTCACAGACCCTCGCGCGTTGCCATTGGTAACCATGGTCGACCTGCGGTACTTGGAAATAGGTTATTTAATAGTGTCATTCAAATTCTTTTATACGCCTTGGTTGCTTAGCAACGAGTTTTGCCTAAACAACAAATGCAATTCTAAGGAGAATAGGCCATTCTTTATAGGCATTATCTCTATGTTGCTGCATGACACCCATTATACCCCCTATGCTGCTGCATATCCTCTATTTACCTTCTGTGTTGCTGCATGTCCCCCATTATATACTCTATAGTAATGCAGCACCCCTAATATACCCAATATGTTGCTGCATAACCCCATTATACCCACTAGGATGCTGCAGCATCCCCATTTCACCATCTTTGTTGCTAGATGACCCTCATTATACCCTCTATGCTGCCACATTTTGTCCAGTATATCCTCTATAATGCTGCAGCACCCAAATTATACCCTATATACTGAATGTCCCCCTTTATTTTATTTTTTTTTAATAAATTTTATTGGACAATATTCACATGCGTGATAGTTCTAATTGCCAAGCAAAGCTATAGATGAAAGCATTTTACATCGAAGTAAGTAAGGAAGGTTGAATTTTAACATTTAATATACATGAAGATTTAATATGAGTGATGACATCTGGTTTGTAGTACGGGCCATAAGGGCCATAAGGGTTGTAGTGGGACAGTTTCCCAGCTATCCTTCATAAGATTATCTACAAACGTGGTCATTACCAAGTTATTAATTTTATAGCGGTCGTGGAGTCATCTATACATCATATAATGAAACAAAAGAAAGTTTTTGGTCGACATTAATACTCGAATACATTCTATCTTCGAGGCAACCAACAAACCAATAGAAAAGTCAAAAATTTTTTTGCATTTTTGAGAGTGTGGGCATACTAAAAAACATTATCAATACAGCTCGCAGATAAAAACAGGTCGATAGCATAGGCACTGTGATAGCAGACAAATTGCTATAGTAGATCATAGAATTTTAGCTTTCTGAGTTGTGTACATATAATAATATATACCTTACTTCTCGTTTGACCAATACAGTGTACATAGCAACCTTCAAGACTCCACGCTGAAGACCAGTCAGGCATTAGTCTCTCCAACGATCATTTTGTTTTAAGAATGTTTTGAGAGTGGGCCAAGAACTGTTCTTTTCCTTTTTATTCAGCCTATTCCATAATCTAGGCCCTCTTATTTGAGGAGATTTGTTATATTTTTCGGTGTTACATGGAGGTAGCTTTAAATTTACTCCTTCTGCCTGTCTGGTTTCGCGTGGCATTTCCTGAATCATTTCAGTAATTACAGAGAATTTCGACATAAGTCCCAGGAGAGCGATATCACCTCTTTTCCTGAAGGTGTCAATTTTTAGGCTTATTCGCATTTCTTCAGTTGACATGTCATTGTTGTCATTGCAAAAGACTAGCCGAACCGCTCTGTTTAGAACCGATTGTAACTTATTAATACATGCTGCATTTGTTAAAGTATAGAGGAAGTTCCCATATTCGGCGAATGACAGGATGTGTGCTTTCACTATGGATGTTGTGATATTCTTATTAATATAGTATCTCAACCGCACAAGACAATTTAGCTTGTGTTGAATTAGATGTTTCATTTTAGTGAAATGATCTGTAAGATTTAATTTGGAATCTATCTGATAGCCCAAATACCTTACAGTTTTTGCACGCTCTATAGCTCGCCCATCAATGAAAACATCCCCCAACGTGTCAAACCTGATCTTATTCTGTTGAAATTGATTTCCAATAAACTGTATCTGACATTTACGGGAGTTAATTTTGAGCTTATTGGTACCCATCCAAGAGGAAACCTCGTTCGTTGCTAGTTGGCTAACTCGGAGGCATTCCCCTGGATCTTCTCCTGTTATTGTTAGGGCCGTATCATCAGCATAGATAGATATATTGATTTTGACCGAGTTTCTGGGATAATTAATTTTATCTAAACAGGAGGGTAGATCGTTCACGTAGATCAGAAAGATCAGGGGTCCTAATAGGCTTCCTTGCGGAACGCCGTTTTCAATGGAAATCGGGTCAGAAACAAGATCATTCAGTCTGGTACGTTGTATACGATTTGTTAAATAGTTGGTCACAAGGTCAATAATACCTGGATTTATATGATATAATTTCATTTTGCTTCGCAAGATCTCATGGTCGATACAATTGAAGGCTTTAGCTACATCATAATATGTTACTATGGAAATATTTTTGTTGTCCATTTATACCCTCTATGTTGCTGCATATCCCCCATTATACCATCTATGTTGCTGCATAACCCCTATTATACCCTCTATGTTGCTGCATGACACCACTATACCCTCTATATTGCTGCATGACCCCCATTATACTAGCTATGTTGCTGCATGACCCCCATTATACTCGCTATGTTGCTGCATAACCTCCATTATACCTGCTACATTGCTGCACATATCCCCTATTATACCTGCAATATGAACCCTGTTATACCCTCTTTGTTGCTGCATGACCCCCATTATACCCTCTATGTTGCTGCATATCCCCCATTATATCCTCTATGTTGTTGCATGACCCCCATTAAACCCCCTATATTGCTGCTTGACCCACATTATACCCTCAATGTTCTGCATGATCCCCACTATGCCCTCTATGTTGCTGCATGCCTGCATACCTTCTTTGTTGCTGCATGACCCCCATTATACCCTCTATGTTGTTATATGCACTATGTTACCACATCTCCTGCATTACACACCCTTTTTTGTTGCATGTCCTCCATTTTACTCTCTTTGTTGTCGCATCTCCCACATTGTACCCTTTTTATTGCCGCATAAAATTTGAATGGAAAGAAATTTTAAGAGTTAGATAGTGGATTTTGAGAAATTCTCCCATCCTTGCATTTTTGCCATTATACTAGTTGTAACTATGGGGTGATCTGTTGTTGATAATATGAATATAGATAGATCCCCAATCTACTTCTTGGGGTTAATTTAGGTAGGTGGATGACCTTGGAACTGATTCTCTTTAAAATTGTATGTGTGACCCTGGAAATACGTCGTTGCTAAGCAACCAAGGCAGATAGAACAATTTCAAAGATATCATTGAATTTCTTGGGGTCGATTTAGTTTGGGTAGGAGTCATCAAAATCAAAATATCTCTAAAATTAACAGAGATATGTATAATATTGTCATTTTTTTTCTCCAAAACTGATTTCATGAAGTTTCTATCCACTAAAGGTCATAGGCCTATATATATTTTAAGTTCGATATTTTTATTTTTTGAAAAAGGTTTGCAATATTTCTAGGTAGGCAATTACCATTAAAGTAACTAAATATAGGCCTACTCCATAAGAAGACCTTCAAAACGCAAGGATATCTTTAATACAATGTCCTTATATTTGGTACATGTATTCACTGGACTAAAAGCGGTCCAAAAGTTAAATCATCCCAACAAAGAGATCTTATGAATAAACCACATTTTCGGAAAATATCATTTTTGCGACTTGTGACTCATTTTCCTAAAAACACGTTACAATTATGTTTGGTGATACGAAATCCTTACGTGCGTGAACAAAGTTTTTTTAAAACCACAAACAAAGAAGATCAATAAATCAGAAAAAATCAATAAGTATGCTAAAAGGTGAATCTGTACCTTGGTTGAAGTTGCTCCAGGGACCGTTGAATTCGATGAAGGTTCAATGACTCCTCTCTGGTTTTGATATTTTATTCCCTTTTCTAACATTAATGCAATGATATGTCTGTCTATCAATTGAAATGCCAGATTATGTACGTACTGTTTTCGCGTAGACACCGATTGTCATTGAATGAGTTATGTTAGGCTATGTTTAAAGCCTTTAATTAAGCCCATCCAAGCATGACAATCCTGCCCTGGATATACACATATATTATGTATAAGACAACTTTTTACAGCCTATGCTCATGGCCCCATGTTCATCCGCACAATTTATTAGATTATAAAAGCGATAGTTGCGCGTTAAATTGGTTTCTTAGAATCCTTTATATACTGATGTAAGTTTATTGAGATACTAGGTCGAGTTGTTATGATCAAATAATTCAGGGCCTATAGTCCATCAAGCCGATTCTCATGCGATTTTGCGCCGCAGAGGACTCTTTTCCACTTAATTATGTGAGAATCGCATGAGAATCGGCTTAGTGGACTGGGCCCTTGTACAAGCTCTTGAATCCCGTTTCCCATTTTTTATAAGCCCCATTTCCCGAATCACACAGGTTTTCAATTTGCAATCCCGTTTTTCTATTTGCAATCCCTTCCTGGAAAAATTAAATCTGGCTCTGAACCCCTTTCCCTTTCCCGTAGGCCCTTCTAAATCCCGAATCCCGACCTAAAATAGATTCCCGAAACGGTATTCCCTACCCTGATTGTAGTACGATAACGGAATCATTCCCACGGGGAAAGATAAGGAAGATATGTAAAATTGTTTGAAGCACTCTGCACACACACAAAATACCAATAGCACAATCTTATTTCTCTTAATGCATTATTTTCATATTAGGGCGTGTTTCCAGGTTTAAAAAGATAGTAAACCTTGAAATGCTTCCCACATACAAGCGGTGAATGGAAATGTTTTAATTTTTGAGAGAGTGTTATGGAGGTGCAAATCAACCTGCTCGCATAAGTGGAGGCGAGCAGTTGGAGAGGCCTATAATATAGGGCTCATCCATTTACTCCCAATGCCCACGTTATTGCTAGAGCTTTAAAATATTTTATATTTCAGCCAGACACTATGTAGTTGGCCTACTCTGTTCTCAGTTCAGGCGATTATCTGGACACCATTTTCTCCACTGGCCAGTGAATGGCGATCTAGCAGAGGGGTTCTTTGAATTGAAATATTCTTTTATTCGTCCAAGTTATTTGTAGAAATGGGTTGTAAACATCTGACTGAAGTCAGGTCTTCCAGTCCGTACTAGGTGTATGGTTTTCTTAATCTATCGTGTATAAGCGGGCGGTAATCGCTCAGAGCATCAATGTACTCGAAGATCGAAAAGGGTGGGGAAGTGCGGGGGGGGGGGGGGCGGGGGGCGGGGTGGTAAACAAATCTGTTGCCGTTCTATATATATTATATATAATATACATATGTAGGGCGCTCGGTTTCAGGGTATACAGAAATTCCATGAAAACATTAAACTTGAACTCAATGACATTGACCTGCATCAGTTAAGGTTGTACGAATTCAAATTAGTCTGACAAATGTGATATGTTATAATAAATATGTTATACATGTGACAGGGAAATGAGTCACAAGTCGCAAAAAATGGATTTTGAGATACCATATCATATTTGAAAACATGAGATCAAGCGGAACATAAGAGACTAAATTGTGCTGGTTCTGTAAGTGCAGAGGGCGCGAAGTCCTCCCTACATCTGCTATCCACAACCATAGCTAGTCTAGCCTGGGGGGCACTCAGAACCAAAGTGGGTTCCCATGCTCGTTCCAAAAATAAAAAAACGGCTCCTTTTCAACGACTTTTTCTATTAAAACGAGGAGATTTTACCTGGCTAGGAGAACCCTTTTTTGAAAAATCAAGGATATTTTTTTTATTCCATTTATATCAGGTATATACATATGAGAACAAATAATTGATTCCTTAAAAGGTGAATTTTCATTGATGGTTTATGGTATAGTCTGTCTCAGACTAAAATTCTATTGACCAAGACAGAGAGATGGAATAAATATTAATCAAAGTATATGCAAACTTCCTGGAAAGTGCCTCCAGGCCCCAGGGTTCAGTATAGCTCCACACCCCAAAGACATCCCCAGAAAGCTATGTGACTATGCTTTAATCAATTAATGCGTTTGTGACGCTTATTTTAACAAAAATTAATCAAAAGTGGGGATGTGGGGTGGCCTACTGGTCTAAAGCACTGGGTCAGCTTGTTAGCATCAGTAGCATGTTGTGGGTTCCCAGGTGCAGCTACAATTTCAGCTCCTCCCCCAGGTACTAGAGGAAGACCACCATTGATGTGATCTTGTCCTGGTAAAAAATGTGCTGAAGTAGTTCTTGTAATGGTTGCTCCAGTAAATATCAGCAGAAAATATATGAAATTGTACTTCAAACCTAACTTTAACTTAACTTTTAATATTTACCTTGTTCTTTTTAACAGTTTAAATATTATTATAAATAAAAATATTCAATGTGTTCTCAGAATAGTCCGATAAGCAGTTATAAACTATATTATATAAATGTGTTGAATGTTTTAGTGATGTATCAAACCAAAGGTGTTCAGGGTAAAGCCTACTATTTCAGATATACTGCACCTTCTCCTGCTACAGCACCTGCTGATTTCTTTGTTCAGATTTTGAGTTTTCTTAGAAGTATGAGATAAAAAATGATCTAGCTGTTTCCGATGGTTCCCATCGCGCAAGAACATATTTTATATATATATATATTCATTTTCAAGGAGAGAGACCGGAAAAAAGTACCCCTTTTTTATTTTCAAGCTCCTTGACCAAGCGCAACCGACCCGCCCCCTATAGGGCGGATTTAGACCACCTTAAAACCTCCTTTCGTTGCTCCATTACCCCTGGTATTCTCAGTTAGACAGAACTCACACCCATCGACCTGTTTTTTATGTTTTCCCATCTAAATGGATACCATTACATCATCTGAATGGCAAGTTTTGTTCCTCTTCATGCCTTTTTAGGGGACGACTTATGTATAATCTGGTACAGGAAAGTTGCAATTTTAAATATAAAGATTGGTTTAGAATCCCACCCCTGTCGGAGCTCTCACACACACTGCACCTTCACTCACACACTACACTCACTCACCAGCCACTGCCCCTCCCGCTGCCTGCCACTGCCTACCACTGCCTGCCACTAGTGTGTGTGTAGCCTTGCCTCAAGGCTACACACACACTAGGCAGGTAGGCAGTCAGGTATCAAACACTAACACATGGGAGGAGTGAAGGATGGGTGGTTGGTGGGCATGCAGTGTCATTCAAGGTGAGAAAAATGACAACTATAAGAACAAAAACAGACAATAAAATAAGTAGAGCAAGCAAAAGTACTAGCGGGTAGAATTTCTGGATTGTACCTAAAAAACAACCCTTTCACCTTGAAATTGGGGATGAGCCCACTTTGGTTTGGAGTGCCTCCCCCTGAGCACACCCTGAACCCATTGAAAATTTATTGCGACACAGAGTAGTCAAGTGTAAATCAAATTTGTGGGTGGGTAATGGATGAGAATGATGTAAGGTGTACCTTATAGCATGGGCATGGGGAACCAACTCACAAGACCATGACGCATTTAACTGTGTAGGACAAGAAACGTGACCATAGTACACATTTATGGATAGTGGATATGAGGTTCGATGCAAGTCCAGGATGCGTGCACACCTAGCGTGCATTCGCATATTATAGAAAGAGATTGCAGATGCAAGATATATTTTTATGATTAGTTTGAGAAATAGCCTGCAGCAAACACAGGGACATACATTTAAAGATAATATATTTCCCCCATTCTCCTCAATCGTCATGAGGACAATGGGGGACTAAGGTAAACCTAAACTGTGATGAATCAATGTAAGTGCTTGTATGCATGGGGCCTACTATAATCCCCTATAGCCAAGTGGCTAAAGCATTAGACTTTCAAACTGGACACTGTGAGGTCGAATCCCAGACCAGCCAGCCTTTTTGCATTTGTTTTATTTTCGGGTCATTTTATTTTTTCATTTCACCAATAACTCCATATCTGGGACTCGGTTTTCTTTTAAACTCACACATGTAGTTATTGATGCAATTCCCTTTGGATTGGTGAAAGAATTAGAGAGTCTAAGATGGAATTAAAGGAGAAAAGTGCATTGGATATGGTTTGGAGATATATAGGTTCTCTGTTATTTATAAAGGTATGGGTGGCAGTCGTAAGCTTGTGTTTATTTTCGTCGAAAAATGGTTTTCGCACGGGTCACAATTCATCTAGTCTAACTTGTTGTTCTAGTTATTATAGAAATGGGTCAGCATTCAAGGTCAAGGTTACAGCAACGCTTGCGCAACCACATTTACACTCTTAGTCACAACCGGGATTTCCTGGCTGAAACGGGCCGATTATGTAATACAATTCGGCCATTACAGCACCACGACCGAGTCAGACCTAACCAAAACCATGTGTTTCATAATTGAAGCATTCCCCCTCTCTCTTCTCTCCCACTCTTAATACCTGGCCCCTCTCTCCCTTGTATAAGAATCCACCCACTCACAGTCACATATTATCACAAAAACAAAGCTTTAATATCTTTCCTCATAGTCGTCACACATTGATGAAATAAAGATGAGAATAGTTCTTATGGCTGGGAGAATACTTCCAAATATGATTTAGTTAGTATACTTGACAATTTAAAAAAAAGTTTAAAGATGAGTGGAACACCTGCTGATTGATACTGACACCACTTAATTGCAGATGGGTACTAATTGATATATATTTATGTTAGGGATTAGAGTCAAGGAACACTTCGCTGTACCGGTATGCCCATCGCAGATGGAGCTAAGACTGTTTAAGGCCTTTCGGATCTGTTTGTTTTTATAGTCAACAAGTGCCTTCAGCACTCAAATTATAGCAGGTTAGGTATTTAATCAACTTATATATTATATGAAATGAATCGCAAACATGTCAGCATCACAGAGAATTTGGAATCATCAAAATCCCTTGAAATGGCGACACAGTGTCGGAATGCGCACAGTGTGATTAGCGCAAGGGAGAAGAACTGGGGGGCGAGTCACAGCCCTATGCGGAAGATCGTTGCTTGACCAGGGTAGTAAACAGACACGGAAATGTCTGAGTGGTTGCCGAGTGGTAAAGGAATTTGAAATAGCATGACGGTGGATTTAGAGTACAGCATCACATGAAAAAGGCATCTTGGATATAATCAGAGGGTATAAATTAGTTTTCGGCAATACTTTTACAGACATGGCGAAAACTTTAGAACTTTCACCGGACAGTCGGATCGGTGAAAAGGAACTTTCACCGGTCCTCCAAAGGTTTCACTGGTCCTCCAAAGGTTTCTCTAACGTTTCATACAAATTTTTCACCGGACAATCGGACCGCAGAAACTTTACTTTCACCGGTCCGACTTGTCTTTCAACGGTCAAGGACTGCGGTCCGGCAGGTTTCGCCATGTCTGCTTTTACAACTGGAACAAGTGCCTTTGTGTGGAAAGGTACATCTTTTCTCTGAGAGACAGAAAAAGTGTCAAAAATAAAGTTTGTCAAAAAAAATAGTTGGCTGTAAAATATGCTGGTTGAAAAAAAATGGTTGAAAAAAAAAGTTGGACATAAAAAAGTTGGTCGTAAAAAAAAGGGGTCTGGTAAACTCGGACCGAAGCTTGCTCGGACCAGTGTCAGGTCGGACCCGGATCAAGTCAGACCAGGTCAGCTCGGACCAGGGGGTTAGTAAAGTCGGACAAAGGGGTTACCCATGTTGGACCAGGGTGCCGGAACATTATGATAGGTATTATGACTGATAGAATTACTTTGACCATATAATGGTCAAAGTAATTCTTTTATTAGTCAGTTTTACTATGGATTCTCCACTATATACTACCTTTACTGACTTAGGACAACCAATTTTAGGGTTAGGTTTAGGGTTAGTTTTCGTATGGTATGGTTTGGTCCGAGTTCACCAACCTGGTGGTCTGAGTCCACTAACCCACTGGTCCGAGTCCACTAACCCCCTGGTCTGAGTCCACTACCCCGCCCGGTCTGACATCACATTGGTCTGTCTTCTCTCGGAAGCAAAAAAAGTTGGTCAAAAATAAAGTTTGTCCCAAAAAATAGTTGGCCGTAAAAAATGCTGGTTGAAAAAAGATGGTTGGTTGAAAAAAAAAGTTGGTCGTAAAAAAAGTTGGTCGAAAAGGAAGTTGATCGTAAAAAAATTTGGTCGTAAAATGTTTGCGAAAAAAAGTTGGTCGTAAAAAAAAAAGTTGGTCGTAAAAAAGTTGGTCGAAAAAATAGTTGGACGCAAATAAAGTTTGTCGATCGTAAAAAAAAAGTTGGTCGTAAAAAACGTTAGTCGTAAAAAAGGTGGTCGTAAATTAAGTTTGTCGAAAAAAAAAGTTTGTCGTAAAAACAAAGTTAGTCGGAAAAAAAGTTGGTCGTGGGTCCAATATTTGAGGCTATGTACTACCATTCATTATTTCATTCTATAAAATTATGTTAAAAAAACATTTGATGTATGGGCCAGGGTGGGGTGGGGTGGGGGGGGGCACACCATTGGATCCAACATTTGAGGCTATGCACTGCCATTAATTATTATGAAACACCATGATTACCACCAGGAACTTGAAAGAAAGAGAGAGAGAGAGAGAGAGAGAGAGAGAGAGCCATGATTACCACCCTGAACTTGAAAGAGAAAGAGAGAGAGAGAGACCACACACACACAGACATTATTTAGCTTCAATATTAATTATTCTAGTAGTTGCAATGTTTCCACCAATTAGCTGGTGAGGTTCAATAAGTCTCTCCCCCAAATTAAGGGGCCCCCTGGTCCCCCTAGCTACACAATGTGAACGTTTCTGTTCAAATCGGACTATTATTTCAAAAGTTATAGCATTTGAGCTTGGCTAAATATTGGCTATGTTTACAAAGCATATATATCAGGGTTCCCGCGGCCCAGAGCCCATCATTTTTCATGACTTTTAATGACCAATTCCGCCATTTCTTAATGACTTTTTAATGACCAAATGAAGTCATGTTAGCCGATTATTTATGACCTTTTTAAACATATCAATGTAATCTCCTCAAAATCAATGAATACATTTCTTAAAACAATGAATACTTGTATTGAATACAATGTAGATGCCACCTTTTTAAGTCAGATGTGCGAGACACTATCTCAGCCATTAAAGCGTGGGGTCTGGGGCCCCAGAAGCCAGAGGGTTTTCTTTGCTCTCCAGTGCATTTTCAGCATTTTTGGGGGTTAAATATTGTCCAAATGATAATATAAACTTCTGACTTTGATTCACATAAAAGATAGAAAGATAGACTTGTACTTTTACAATTTTTTACTTTTAGTTTTACATGAAGAATGGTGGCTTTGGTGTATTTTCAGCATAATTTCCTTAGAGACTTCAGTGCTACAATTTTATAGATTTTTCACTTCTACTTAGCAGATCCAGGGATGTCACTAAGTTTTGTGTAAGGTGGCTATTTAGGATTTTTAGCCGGCTGCACAACTTTTTCAATGCAGAATATGGTCAGGGAGGGGACTCAGATAGTTTTTCATGACTTTTTAATGACTCACAGTGAAAATTAATGACTTTTAAGGCCCTTAAAAACCCAAACTCAGAATTCATGACTTTTAATGACTTTTTAAGACCCGCGGGAACCCTGTATATGCTCCCCGAATGCAACCACTAAGGTCTGTATATTGGACCAGCAAGCATTTGCTTCCCGAATGCAACCACTGACAGCTTGGTAGTGTTACATAACACATGCATGCTTTACCCAGGTACCCGGCCAGCCCCTCTTAATTTCAACGGGTACCCTGTTACAAAGCCTGCTACCAAAACGAGGCCCACATCAGGGAGGTTGACCTCAATTTCCAGTGCCGTTTTCTATGTAGAGGTTAAAAGCAAACACCCTCTCTCACTCCAAGCAGCTTCTCACACTGGCTGTGGCATAGATCATGGACCGGGTCCCGACATCTATGTAGGTCAAACTAATGTTTTAGAATATATGTAGGTTATGAATGTCAATGCTTTACCCAATTTTACAGGTTATTACTTAACTGTTGGTCTACACCAGGTTGTGTATGATGTCTTTACTTGTTAATGTATTCCATATCACCTGTATCATTTCTTTCATGTACTTTGTACTGTTGACTTTGTGTATCACAATTCTACACACCATGTCTTGTTATGGAGAACATTTGTGACTATGCCTGAGCATAGGTCCTTCCGTGTCTGACCTTGCACTCTGAGTCTAAAGTGCTGAGGGGGAATAAAGCTACAGAAACAGAGCACATTGTCTGGTATTACTTTACATTAGTTGAGATGACTGTACCTGGGTTGTACAGTGAATAGTACAAAAGTTATCTCAAATAGATAGCTAGTGCCACAACTTACTGTAGAATCACCATAAGTGGTAGAAGTTCACTATATATTTGAGTATCTGTAGTTAAGAGTTCCTAATTTTTGTTCAATTCTGTTCCAACCCACTTAAGTCATTTCACCAACATTTTGGCTTAATACTATTTATAAATTCAGTACTACAATCATAATAATTATGAATAGATTTGGTAAGATTTGTTTGTGGTAATAGCTGAGAACGCAGTTTAACCATAAAGTTGAACCAATATTATAATTCTAGTAATCAGTCACATAGAGCGCTGCAATAGTATGGGATGAAAATAACTTAGGGATTCGTGTATCATTAAGAAAACAACAGATGAAGTTCTAAGCACACTGTGACATTTATTTATAATGAATCGTGTTTTACATCTCAATGTTTCATTTTGCATAGAAGTGGAACGGCAATTACAGGAACCTCGTTTGCAAAGTTCCCATCTCACTGGGTTCTGACAGTAAAATACTCTGCCTTACCATATCTAATCTGTTTTAAAAAATACTTTTTCATTTTTTTTTGCAGATCGAGTAAATAAAGTAATCGTTGCGACCTTTCATGAGGGTGATACATAGCCTATATATATATTCACAAGACACCTATACAATAATATAACAAGCATATTGGGCAGTGCTTTGTAAAATCAACACTTCTCTGTTGAAAAATAGTTGTCTACACCTGGAAAAAAAGGCTAAAGCTAGTTCATCGTTTTACTTAAAACATCTTTCTTCTAAAAACATTCATAGCATCAAAAGCACCTACCACGCCTAGTATTAACATTTATATCACACCAATGTTGATCTCTATCAACATAAATAAGCATAGATTTACATATAAATGTCTCTAGTATCTCTAAAACCTTCTCACTGTTGTACTCCAGTGGGTTTCCCCTATTTTGCACTTTGATTCCTCATAACAACTATTATTTTGTCTACATCTTTTCACTGTTCTTGCATTTGAGATCGGGTGCCCCTCGAAGGACGGATACATAGACGACAGCTAATAGAAAACGTTCACATCAACGTAATCCTGTTGGACATTACCAGAGACAACAAAGGGCCGGGGTTAATTGAAGCCGAAAATATGGGAACACATCGGCTATAGTTGGAACACTTAAACGCGATATTCAACACATATTGAACTACATTTATATACTCAACATACAACAAAAGATCACTTTCTGGGCCTTGGAATAACAAGATAACTGTAGCCATAGGCTCACAAGTATGAAACAATCTGGCAACTGATCGGCAGACCAAGATATCTTTTGGTGGAAACTGTAGGTTCCTAACGATTATATTAAAAGACAGTGACCGATATTCAAGGACTTAAATAACAGCAACCAAAAGTCTTGAATTGTTATAAGAACGTAATGTGTAGCTCTAATTACAAGGACACATTTCCTCCCCGGATTGTCAAGCGACATAATATTGTTTAAAGTAACCAAATGGAAGTTCAGTATCATGATAACAGGTCCTTAAGCTGGACTAAAACAACAGTACTGATTAAACATTCATCAGTCATTACAATCTTGTTTAAAAAACATCAATTTCAACATATGACACAGCTGTAATAGTACAATCACATGTACATTTAAATTTTGGAATGTTGCTCTTCACATTTATTGCAAGTAAATCCATGAAAAAACTTTCAGCGAAATAAGACATCGCCAATAAATTGCACGTCCGGAAATAGGTTTCAAATCAGTCTAGATATTTGACATTTTCAAGATAAAACATTGTAAAATAATTAGTATTTTTTGTCCACATATATACAGAAATCAGTATAAACGGTATATTATATATATATATAATTCTCAATGAAATAATTTTGCTGCCGTATAAGAAGGTACTTGCATTTCGGGCTTCGGCTCTTATAATGTTGGATCAATGTATATGATACGATGTGGGTCGTTGTTGAAAAATAGCAACAATATGATGGTATTTATCACGAATAATCGATATCTTAAATCAATAGAACACATTTCTATGAACCAATGACCCATTTGAACCTATTAGGATCATAGCAAAAAAAGTATCCATCACAAGCGCTAAATAAATGAACCATACATTTAAAGAGGCAAGGGGGTTGTTAACACATTTTAACACCACCAGGTAGGTGTATATATGAGTTTCCACGGTGGTGCAGAAAGCAATCTTAGCCCTGGCCTCGCAACTTCAATATAATTATTTTGTTTGCCTAAGAATGACACCCAAAGGTTTTCATTTAGGTGACTTTTACTTCCGATATTAGAGCTAATTAGTACGATCAGCACCGTAGTTGTGAGGCCGAGGTTATAACATTGAGTGAATGGTGCATATCACTCCTCCCCCTCCCTGCTCTTACAAACAACTTACTGAAGAATAACACTTTGCTCAATACATTATTTCGAATTGTGGTTGAAAGAAAACCATTCCACAACAAACAACATCGGATTAAGAGCATTGACACAACACCAAGGTTAATGCTCGTACTAATGGAAACACAATACTCAGCTATGTCCCTATGGAGTGTTTCATTCTAGAAGATGTTATTCTTAATTCTAGTCTATTCTGTTTCTGGACTCCAACAGTCAACATTCTGCCCAGTCTCAAGGATTTGACCAGTCACATTTCACGCATAATACTAGGTATCAGCAAAAATATTTGGAGTGATCGTGACAATCAGTAGAAATACATCAATGGTACGTGAGGTTTGGTTTTTTTTCATCATTTTTCTTGACTTTGAACGTGATTTCATAATTATTTGGATCTAATAATGGATTCAGGCACACGACAGAAATCTCAGGAATGGGATCTTTCAATGAATACAATATCTGTATCAAAGTCATCATCTATCTATCTATCAATCGACCCGCTTCATCGAAAGTTTCACAGTATAGACTTGGTGAATTGGTGATAATTAACAGTTCAATATGACACCCTTCGCATGTCTCTGTTAGTGCTTTCCTCTATACGAATCTGTGACAACTCTGATATGTGACTGTCGTACAGGTTCTCGTGGCTGTAGTGCAGCGCGGGATTGATGTCAGTGAACTGGTTACAGTTGTGGCGGTGCGTCAGGTTGCCATGGATACCAACGTCATTGTTGGTGTTGGTGTCGTCAGTGGTGAGGAGGTTGCAGAGGCTGCCGTTTCTGGTGGCTGGACGTCCGTGGTAGCCATGACACTGGTGGTTCTGCCAAGCACAGGTGCACGTGTGTCCCTCGTCCAATAGGAGCCCTTGGTACAAGTCATGGTGGGCCGAATTGTAACCTTTCCCCCCTTTCCCAGAAGTGAAATCCTCCCCTAACCTCTGTGGTGATTTAAGAAGTTTACCATGCTTCGATGAACGAGATCTGAAATGAAAGAAAAGATGGTTGTTAGGGTATATAAAAGCTTTCATCGAATGATCATTAAATTTCGGAGAACTATAACATTAAATTGTTCTACCTCAAAGGACTAACTGAACATCTGAATGTACCGGTAAATACACATACAATAACAAATGGCATGCTATACGTAGTATATAAAATAGTAACATAAATTGAAAGAGACAAAAATGTGTTCAACTCACCACTAGATAAGACATTAGGCACACCGAACATCAAAACCACATCTACTCATAATAGTGAGCAAGACAACATGCAGTATACAACAAAAATGTGTTATGAAGTAAGTAATTGAATTATAACTCAATCAAATTAAAATCGTGTGGTGATGTCGGCTGTTAAGCATTGATTTTGTTACACCAGTGAGTTGCTTGGCACTCAGGTAGGCATGGGGGCGTGGCTACGCCCTCACAGGCAGCGCTACATTCTGAATAAAGACTGCTGGGCAACCAGCACTGGTACCAGATTATACTCAGCTACCATGTCTGTCACTTCTCTCCTCTACCACCAAACCTATTCGAAATTTAAGCTATAGTACAGTCTTAGGACTATTACATTTATTACAAGTATATTAATAGAGACAACACTCTTTATATCAATTTGAAGGTGACTTTAGGGGCATGACCAAGGATCCAATGATAAGTGCAATTAACATGCAGGTAGAGATCAGAAAACAGTAGAGATGAAACTAAAGCAATAACATTTTATTTTGCGATTCATACAAAACGATACTGAGTATAAAATTATTCATAAACCGTTAATATACCCAACATTAAAATAAACCATAAATACACATGACCCGCATACAATTTTCAATTATAAATACAGTACAATAGTTGCCATCAATGGTACATTCATTTTGCATTGTAAGTTCACGGAGAATATTAGGTGAATTAAAATTGTATGTTCCTAAAGTACCAGTCACACCTGGCGACTTCACCTCACATTGCACTTCATGGAACATCAACATTTACATCAAAACTTTGAACAAATAGTAAGTTAAGCAACCAGTCTAGCAACCAAAAGACAACTACCCGGGATTCTCAATTTAAAAGCGACGACCATACAACTTCGTCAAATAGTAAGTTGACAAAATCCACTGATATTTAGATGGAATGCAACGAGTGGTTGTTCTGAAATAGCATATCAGACACACAAGGAGTGAAAATGTGCGTATCATCATGAGTGGCGAAGTCACAAGTTATGATGCATACATTTCCACTCCAAGTGTGTCTGATACGCTATTTCAGAACAGCCACGGGTTAATATTCTATATTTATATCACAACTACCATGGTTAAATGGTGAAATTACCTTGTTCCGTCGTCCCTACCGACATTGTTTACATGCATCTATGAGATTAACAAATGTCTTTGCGTCTCTGCAAATCACATAATTTGCAGAAAACACTTAGTGTTTTTTGCAAACAAAATGCAATGTGCGGATATGCGTGTAGCGGACGTTGTAAC
Organism: Sthenelais limicola; assembly: GCA_942159475.1. Classification (NCBI taxonomy): domain Eukaryota; kingdom Metazoa; phylum Annelida; class Polychaeta; order Phyllodocida; family Sigalionidae; genus Sthenelais; species Sthenelais limicola. The sequence goes on from OW804100.1 coordinate 88,508,577, forward strand.
AAGCTAAGTTGTGATACAATAGTAGAAAATTATAGTTTAATGACAATTTCCAGGTTTTATTGTGCTGTATGGGAAAAGAGGGAATGACCAACCAGGCAATAAATGATATGGAATGGAAATTATAAACTAAAATATCCAGAAACATTCAACAAGGAAGCTGGTATAATCAAAACAAATGAAAATTACTCTTTATAGTATATGCTATTCAGCCTGATACTGAGAAGAACAAGACAACATACTACTGCCCAATTGCTATAGTATCTTTCGATACTAGGAGGGTAGCCCAGCTGATTTGCCTAACTGCTATTTTCTTTTGCTTCTAATTTTTAGTATATAGTTCTTTTTAGGTATTTCAGTTTTTTGTAATAATTTGTGGAACATGCGATTGTTGGGTGCTCCACTGGATTGATCAGTTGAAAAAATTGAGTTATTTTAGTCCGTAGTCCATTGAATAGCTGCCTAGTCTACATGTCATTAAATCGCGCCTTTGTATACCAAGACTACAATATGATTCAACTATAAGTACCATGAACAGAATCTAGAACTTTTAGTCTTCACAATCGGTGGGCAAATGCAATAGTCACAAACCAATCATTGGCTTAATTAGAAGAAACAACCACCTATATCCAAATATATACCTAAACCATACGAATACAAATACTAGATTCCAATACTTATTCAATATTTATAATTTCCAACTGGTATATTGAAATTTCAAGTATAAATAAGGGTATCTCCTAGTAGAAATATATTTTATCAAGACTTTCTTCATTGGGATTTCAATATTGGATATAAGAATAAATAAGCTGATAGTACCAGTACCATATTCTTACTATACCATTATCAAAGTTTGGAAACTTCTTTTTCAGAACTAAAACTTCCAAGATATTTTAGGAAGCTTTCGCCAAACTTTCCTTTCAAGCAGCTGTTTTATTTTATTTGCAGCCTTATCACGTTTTGTAGATCATAATATTGGGGAAACAGGCGTGGTGGTAGTATCATAATTCGATCACCTCTATCCCAAGATGGGCTTTTACGTGGTAAAACAACTTCTTTCACATTTTGTTTCACAGTTCAGACACATTCTGGGTATCAAAAATCAACCAGTTTCCCTTTGAACTGCTCATACGACCTCACTTTCCAGAAAATGCATTTCATCTTGTCAGCTCCTATGTACCAGTCATTTCGATTTTACAGTTTATCTACGCATTTGTATACCAAGGATATACATACAGTTTACGCACAAGCTTTCAAACAGCCTACTGCTATTTTTGTTTTCAGCTGAGTACTTCAGGCAGACAAGGATATCAGCCCATACTAATTTCCACCCCCTGCCTAGTACCCAACCCCCTGTCAATCACAGCCAGTCTGTACACCTCCCTCCCTGTCCTCCCTCCTCCCTCCCTGTCACTCACAGCAAACACGCCAAGCCAATACACTCCTCCACTTAGCAACACCAGCCAACACAGTCAAAACAGACCCATGTGGCCACTGACAGGCCACCCCTCCAAATCAGACTTAGCCAGGGGTGCGACAGTCTGGCTCATGTATAAGTATACCTTTCCTATAGTGATACTAAAAGGAGGCTGCGCCCATTCAATCGAAATACAACTTAAAACAGAAAAGCACTCAGAGGCTACCCTCCTAATAATTGAAAAAAAAAGAGATTTATTTTTAATGTGTTTTGCATCATACACTGTATTACACAAGAAATACAACTTTTGGTTCCCCCACTATCTTCTAAAACGGGCGATAATTTTCAAATATCTGGATAATTATAGCAAGGATCGCTCAGAGGCAACAGTTACTTTCTTTAGTGAAGGTAAGACTTTCTTCACTTGCAGAAATAAGATAATGTGAAGAAACAAGCACCCACAGAATTGGATAATTTGATGCCTTGCAGAGATCAGTTAAGGTAAATGGAAGGGAGGGCATATTTATGATAGAATCAAACGATCGCTGCAGGCAATTTCAAGAAATCACTGCCAACGAATAAAACAGCGTCATTATTATGCGTAGATAAATAAATTATCTATCATTGACGTACAAGATTAAGACCCTTTATAATATATCCTATCAATACTTAGTATTGGTTTATCATTAGCAATTTTCAATATTTAGCCAACGCTAATACAATAATAATCATATTAGAAGAACAATAACACAGAAATAAAATCAATATGGAGCATGTAAAAATGCCGCAGTAACCGATTATAATAAATCATAAAGATGGAATGTTTGGACAAAAACAAAACCCATCAGACTCAGCTGTTTAACCTAGGAAGAGTTTATAAATAATTGTGTTTAGTCGTAATCTTTTAATATTTTTTTTTTCTGATTTTCTTAATGATTTAAGACGATTTTCTTCGAAATCGTTCAGTGGAATCAGTTCTCTTATCCCTCTCTTTGTTTGCATCTTTCTCTAATATTGGAACATTAACATCGGTCAGATCATCCTCATCGCTTTTGATTGGTATAGAATTGTTGTTCGCGGACTTATTTTTTCTGCAACGAAAAATCATCAACAAACGTATGAGAAAACCTCTATCTAAATTTCCAAAATGACCTTCTTCCGTTAAAATTACTATGCAACACAAAATATTAGGCAAATATATACCAACGAAATTAATATCAAACTTAAAACAAAACGTTAACGGAATAGATACTATAATGTTCTATACCTACGCTTTTCTATAGTTGATGTTTAGTTAAGCGCAATCGCTTTGCTCATAATGGGGCGTTCTGGATCTAATATCAAGGTATCAACTTAATTAAATGCACACCAATATACTGAGTCTGTATATATGACAAAGGGGGAAGAATCGGGCCTCTTGGGATAAGGAAGGATAACAGAAAATCTGCTTCTAATACATATATATCTATAATGCATAGATAACACAATTTCTCCCCAGTCTAGGCTCAGATAGAGTCCCTCCAAACTGAGGGAAAGCCTCGCGCTCAAAATTCCATTATATAAATCCCATTAGGACGCCTGCTTCAGGGCCAGGACAGTCAATATCCAAAGAACTGACATACAATCCTTATCTGATCTGGGAAGCTCTGAACCTAGACTGTACCGTCACTACGAAGCCACCGAACACTTATTTGTTTTATAAGCATGCATTAAGATTTGCCAGTCAGTTATATTATTGTTTCTATAAGCGAAGAGACTGGTTTCCAACAGTTATTGCGGTAGGCTAGCTTCAAGTCCATAACTAATACCCTTCCAGACACTTCGATGCTGTCCATGGGTCCTTTGTTTGGCATCTTCCCCTCGGGCATCGACCGGGAAGGGGAGCTAACGGAAATAATCAAAGATTTCCTCAACGATTGGTTTAGTTCTGGATCACACTTTTTTTGCACTTCCAATTTCGGCAAATGTAACAAATGACAAGGACGGACAAGAGTTATCTGTGTTAAAACAATGTGTTAGAGATTCCAAAATGTGTTGGTTAGGTTTTGTATGGTGAGTTGGTGAGTATTTGTATGGTGAGTTGTTGTATTAGAGCTAGGTGTCCCACACAGAGAATTATTAGCAGTTAGCCACAATGATCATCTACCTGGAATGGAGTTTGATGCGGAGCTGCCAAAGAGAGAACCTCCACAGCAGTGGCGCCATCAAGAGACTGAGCGTGGTAACACTGAGTATGAGGAGATAGACCTGCAATCAAGATGATATCATCGGTATAATATGCTACAGTGGAAATTCAAACCTGGAATAAATGGCTCTTTCTTTGGACAGATTAGTGTGTATCATTGAAGGAGTAAAGAGGTAGCGATAGCCATTAGGTGAAATGATGATAATGATGGGAAAGATGAAGAATTTATCCATGGGTATTGTATATCATCCAGTAGGGGCTACCCACGAGATTACCACATGCTTAACAATCGTCAATCTTTAAGTAAGTAACTTCTTACAACTAATACTGCAGACAATTTCAAGAAATCACTGCCAACGAATAAAACAGCGTCATTATTACGCGTAGATAAATAAATTACCTATCATTGACGTACAAGATTAAAGAGGATCAAAGGTGATTTTTATAAGCATCTGGATCTGTATTAATGATAAGACTACAACTTGGAAGAATACGAAAATCCTGAAAATCTTATCTAAGCCAAAAATATAGGTACTCATGATCGTTCCTGTTTAAGTTTAATTAGATAGTCTCACTGACATGAAGAAGAAATAACAAGATGGCCATTCTAACTAAAATAGGCTTGAAAACTTTAATTAACTCCAATGTCAAATTACGATATTGATAGTCCAGGAATTAGACTGATTCAAAGAATTAAGAACTATGTATGACTATGATTATATTCTTTTTGATGGAAGACCTTTCAGGAGAAGTATGAAATAAAAACTTTAAAACAAAGTAGATGTCTTGTCCAATAACGATGTAACAATACAGCTATGAGCTACAAAAGTACATTCATACAAGAATTTAAGCATTTACAGCCACATTGTTATATTTACCTCTCGTGATATGAGACCAAGACGACGGGCCCTCGACCCCAGGACGAAGGAGAATTCGCTGACTTGCGCTAGACCCGCTGCCACCAACCACTTTATGTGTCTGCCCGACCTTCGCATTAACAAGGCTATCACAACTACGCCGATCACAAACTGCAGAAAAACACATTAAAATTGTTATTATGGAATTAGAGCTTGAGATCAAAATGTGAGGTCTGAGGTCTTATCCCAAGCAGGGACTGTTATCTGAGGATTGAATATTGGGTATATGAGAGTTTGATATGATTTGAAATATTCTGATGGAAAGGAACACCGAGACCTACTATTTTTCGGTATCTAGCCTTTTATGTATTGCTTAATTATGTTTAATATGATTGTAATTAAGGCGGTTCCTGGGTGTGCACAAACCACACGAAGTAATGATCTTCTTTACACCAATCTTTATAAAACCAATCACATGTTGGAGAAAGTATTTGGGTTGGTATGTATGTAAAGGGAGCATTTATATATTTAAAAAAAATACCCACAAGACCATGCTTTATAGATTTTTAACAAATCAAATGTTTCTGTGCAGCAAAAAGAATCACACAACATAATTATATGAACTTGTTAAAGAATTTGAAACTGGCAAAATGTATGGATTTGATGCAAGAGTAATGTATGAATGCATGTGAATTATGTTTATTGAATAAACAAGTACACAATGGGATATTGATTAGGGGAGCGGGCGGACACTTAATGCGCTACTACAGTTACACAGGTGGTAGCAACATCTGTTTAGATAGTGTGACTTCATTACGTTCTCAATGAATCAGAATATTAGTTTTTGTATTGCGTTGCCGAGGTGTATCATGTTAAATAAACAAAAGCTAAATGCACCTACCTTTGCTGTAACTATGAATATCGTGAATGTCAACAAGTAAGTTAATTCATAGACCATGAACTTCGGGAAAACATGGAGACCTATGAGCGAGAAAAATGGATAGGATTTTAAGGACATCGTTTCAAACCAGGTTTAATGATTTTTCTTATGTCTGTACTACCCCTTAAACACCTTTCCCTTTTTTCTAGGTTATTAACATTTAGATTTTAATGATATTCATGACTTGACTGACGCTTTCGCCAGCATAGTTACAAGGATTTAGCTCGTTGTAACCTAACCCCCCCCCCCACCCACCCACCCATACTTGTCTATTCTACAAAAAGGCATAACAGGATTACACTATAATGATATAGGGTATGTTCAGGTGATAGATTAATGGAACGAGGTGGGACGAATAATGGAAGAGATGAGGTATATACTGGACAGGTTTAGCCTTAGTTTGTTTGCTTGGTTTAAGTAGCTTCTTTTTTTAGAAAGACCCACTGTATTCAGTAGTACTATATCAATTATTTGGGGCTTGGATAGGTCCGGTCTTCTGCCCCCTCTTGAGAAATTTAAATTACAAAATTAACAGATACATGTGGTCAAAGTGGGAGATACATCAAGAGGTGGTGGTAATAATGTGATGAGGGATGAGGAAGGAAATGATGATGTTGATATCGGGGGAGCGGGGATATCACAATCGGGGTCCCCTTTGGGACGGCTAAGGGATAATATCTCATGTTGCGTACTACAGGTAAGTTGAAAGGATAACTCGGTAGAGTCGGGTGATTCCAGGAGGAACTGTAGAAAGGTAGATCTCTTTATTTGAGAGACACAGCAGTAGATGTACAATGAGCACCCGGGAGCAACTCACTAGAGAAATCTGAGCTCGACTCAGACATGATGTGTTCTCTAGCAAGGCCCCGCATCTACTAACTCCTTTCTTCTGGAACTCAAGCTGAGCTGCTCCTGCCTCCTAGAGTCTCTCTCTCAGGGGTGGGGTACTGGGCTATATTTTATTGACCAATGGGAGAGCTCTTTGGAGGCTGTACACAGGGCCACGTCAGCTTGTAAAACACGTGTTAGAGTAAATAGGGTAATTAAGCTTATTAGCATAATGAGCTTTCTCAATATTCGTCATTACTTGTATTGAGCACGAGGGTGGGTCAGTCCCGATGCCGAGGAGAATGGCTATTAACAATAATGAAGATAGTGGGATACAATAATACATTATAAATTAATACTGACCAATGGAAGCAAAGAAGAGTACTCCAAGTAGATCTTTGATAGGTTCAATGACGTGCTCCACTCTCTCACTCACACTAGGACCTTGTGCACTGACCACAACGCCGGCTAAAAAGCACCCCAACTCCATACTGATTCGTAACGTATCTGTCGCCTGTAAATATCAGCAGCAAATAGTCGTATCAAGCACCTTAACAAATATTCTGTATAGATCGCAAAGTCCGAATGATTAAGTTTACATAAAATAAGAAATAAATCTTTATTTTTTAAAATCCGCCACCTTTTTGGAATAAAGATGTCAGAGCGAAATCTAATCTGTCAATGGGTTAGTATGAGAGCAGGCCATGATAATAGTGTGACAAGGTGAACAAAATATTACTATAAATCTATCATAACGGCACAATTGGAACAAACGTTGATTTTCTCTACTGAACCTGAAGACGTTATATAATCAATCCTTCAAATAGTAGTAAATATAATATATATATATATATATATATATATTATTATTATTATATGACAGCAGACCTCATTACTATAATAAATCTAATTTACCAATGCCAAATCAATTCCTTCATCTCAAAACAAAGACAAGTTACAAAGACAAGTGGTATAGTTAAACAGGTGAATTCCTACCATGAGCATAAGGAATGCAAGTGATACAGATGCCAGCATCAATATCTCCCGGTTGAAGCGAGTTATTAACAACTTGTAAATATGAGAAAGAATAAACTTGGCAACGATCCCGCACAACAGTAGTATGGCCACCAAAGCTGAAAGAACAGAAATTTGCCGCGTTATAAAACTATACAGACAAGTAACTTTCCATGGGGCAAGGACATGGCATAAAATGATAATTTTTATATCCCAGGGGTGCTAGTTTATCAATCAATCAATAAACAGGGCAAGAAAGGGGAAACGCTATACCTAATTACTATAATTATTAGAAATATATCTCGACCATGCATATTGTCATAGGAAGCATTTAGACAAAAGCGAGCTTTTGATAACCCAGTCGCCAGGCACAGGTCTGGAGGTGAACTAGTGCTTTATCCTAACGCCGCTGCAGTCTTCAAATCAAGTACAGCAACGTGCCTCAAATTTCAAAGCAATTCTCTAGACCGCTGAGCCAATCAACCCAAACCGCTCTCTTTAGTATATAGTCTACTGTGTAGCGTGGCTAAACCATCAACGTCGTAAATGTAAGAATGCATGAACAAGACGATGAGTGTCATTTTTCTTAGGGTGCTACCGGCCATGTTACTGAGAAATCGAGGTACGTTTCTCAGCAGAGTATACCTAACTCACTGTTCCCTTGGTGATATTAAAAAGAAAAATTAATTTTATAAATAAAAGGGAGTTATTACCATAAAGGCTGCACTTACCGCCGACTATCCTGAGGGCAATCAGTAGATATGTGATGGCCGTGTCCCCGGCTGTGTCATCGGCAGGATGAGGGGCCATGTTGGGGAGAAGGGCCATGAGCACGCCGAGTAATACGTCCTGCATGATTAGTATACCCAGTAGCACCATGCCGTACTCAGACGAACCGGAACCTGGTCCGATGTAAATTAATAAATGTGATATTAAATTAATAGAAATTGAACAAGCGATCAAAAAAACACACACACAATTTAACACCTAGTATGATTTACCGTGATCATAATATATATACTAATTTGAAATGATTCCATCGAAGTCAAAGGATTGGATTTTGCACTTTCTTTTTCCAACAAAATACCAAACGCTGTTTTGGGGAAGACAGATTACAGAGAGAGTGGTATCAGATCACGTATATATGCAACATACAATTCTTATAATGGCATGCGAATCCAGATTCAAGATGTCATACATATAGCTAGTCCCCTATGGAGAGCTAAATGAAGACAACTACATGCATCCAATGTTTGGGAGAAATCGTACGTACCTTCGCTGTCAGGATTGTTCGATTCAGGACTCAAGAACTTGACCACAAGAGGTGTGCTTGATAGAGACAGACAGGCCGCTACAAAAGCTGCCTCACTGGGCTGTGTATTTAGGGCCCAGCCAAGACCCAAGCCACAGAGTATCATGGCCAGCATTATACCAACTGATCCTAGAATTGCAACCTTCGCGACCTGCAATAATAGAGTGAGGACATTCAACAGATCGAAAGCGACATCTGGAATTTTGAACACAATACAGGAGTTATATTTTACCCCAGAAGTAGGCACGAGGGTAGATAGAACAGGTGAATAAGAAAAGGTAGGGGTTCGCTTACTTAGATTTTGTCAAAATATGGTTGATGTTAAGAAATTGAAAACTGGTGATTCCAGCGTTATCAATGGACAAATTAAGTGCTGGTGCCCTAGCAACGGGCACATGGTTACTGATATACTAGTCAAATTCTCTTTTACAAACCTTCTTATCCTAGTACCTATAATTCATATGTACATCTAACATGGCTCAGTATTGTCATCTTAACTGAGCTTTGAAAAATCTATCTATGTTTAGCAAATGTATTCACTCTCCACCACGCTTATGGTGGTGTCTCTTGCATCAAAACCTAGACTACTTAATTACTCCATCATCTGCAAAGCCGCCCAAGTGTCGTCGACCTTGGGTGAATTGTATTCTTTGCATTATTAATTACATTCGATCACGGTAGGGCTTTAAAATCTCCCTATGCAGGGAGTTTAGTTCCCACCGACAGTGTTAAATCTTAATTCAGCAAATAAAAGTTCCAACAACAACAACAACAAATTGTTTAATAATATACTTGCCTTTTTTATTTTCTCTGGAGAGAATTCTAGACCGACAGAGAATAAGATGAAAAATACCCCGAATTCTCCCAGCGTTTCCAACTGTACAAGGGACTAAAAAGGAAAAAGGAAAAATTTGAAAAAGTTCGGTCTGAGTGAGTAAAATAGACAGTCGTGGAAGGCCGAAGATGACGATGAAATTGACATTTAATATAGGGTGAAATTTTCAGAAAATGCACAATTCACCGTCACCAATCCTTTCAAATAACCCAAATTTAAGTAAAAAGTGACGTTCAAAATGCAGTTTAACACAATGAAAGAGATATTTCGAATCAACACAATGCCAAAGATACTCTAATATATACCCATTATTTATAATTTTTCTGTCTAATTTAACAGAAGTTACCAAATTTGTAGAGCTGCCGATTGTGCATTTCCTGAAAGTCTGACTTTATATATGTTCATGGAAAAGCGCGAGAGCAGTAAAGCACCTTTAACATGTTAAATCCAGAGGGACCCAGAAGAATTCCACTGAAAATGTAACCGAACATGGACGGAAACTGTAGCGTGGTACATATTGTTCCCAGGAAGAAAGCAAGAATCACTAACAGGAGAACATCCTAAAAAGGCAAACAGAAATTCCACGTTATGTTCAACAGGTCACTAAGATATATAAAACCTTCCACCAATTTAAAAGGATAATTCGTTATTAAAATGAAAAGTTTGATCAATAAGTATTGCATAACGATTAGGAGCTAATCTAGTTAGAGTTTGATCCTTCAGTGAACTGTATCTTTTTTAAATAGTCGGGATAATCGAAATATTAAATTCACACTCAAAACAGTCTGTACTCAATGTGGGTGAATTTGATAATATAATTGATAATAATTACTTAGATTGGCAACAACAAAGCATTACGTGATATCTCCTAGATATATAGACATGATGATGAAGAATACGGTACCCACATGTATCAAATGGTGATCTTCGTGTGGAATGGTGGAATCCTTTCCTTTTGCTAGGACGAATTGATTGTCTTGTGCGTCAACCAACTTGATAACTCCAGAGTCCTCATGCTTTTGTTTTGCTTTCGATTTATTTGTATTAGTTACATCTGTACCAGTTTGTGCGTTATCGTCCATTCGAATAACAGCTTCAATATTTGACCCTTTAGCCTGAAATATCCGATAAAATTTCCATACAGAATATCAATCGACCTGGGAGGGAAGGTATACAATGTAAGAGCAATTAAACAATAATCACAAGTAAGCCCTCAATGGATTTGTTGGGGGGTTAGCTTAATTATGTATATATAAATTCACACAAGCATAAATTAAAAAACCCAATGTGGATGGGAGAAATACGCTATAAAAGTCCTTATCAGAAGCAGCCCAAAGTTTGATTATACAATAACGGTGATGTACTGGGGAACTAGATACTGCATGGTCGACAGGTTTATGTGTTCTCTTGACAACTTGCTGAATATTTGCTTGATAAAGTTATACATCAAAATACTATGGGAAAAGGAAGGAGTGTGTGTGTGTGTGTGTGTGTGGCTACGCTGGGGTGGGGTAAAGAGTCCAGGTATAGATCTTACCATATCTGGATTTCCCATCGCCTGGTCGAACACGTGTTCATTGAGATCAGCTTCTAGTTTGTCTGCAGACTCAGCAACCTCACGCAGGATTTCAGCCAGCATTCCCTCCACTTTTGACTGATTAAATAGTTTCATTTTCTCCTGGAAAGATGGAGGTCAATATGAATTTATTAGCAACGTTATGAATCATCTAGAATGTCAGCAAAATTATCAATACAGTCTTGGCTCAGAGCCTCTCAGATCAGATAATAATGGTATGTCAGTTATTGGACGCCTACTGCGCTAATGGCTTTCCCGACCCTGGGTTAGACATCCTAAATTATGACATTTCGCGGTTTGAACTTTGGGGCGAAAGGATGTCCCAGAGTTTGTGACAACATCCATGCTCATCTTATTCGTTCAAATTTCTAGACATGAAACAACGCTTGGCCTAAATGATAGCAATCTTATCTAAACGATTCAAATGACATTTCCTACCTCGGCGATTTCAATGGCGTTATATTCCTGTTCTTCGTTGAGGGCAGCGTTTCGCAGGGCCTCTAATCTTTTCAGTGAACTGACTCTCATGTTGATAACATCTTTATAATCCCCGCGTAGTACGTCATTTAACCAATTCAGTGTGTCCACCACTTGGTCTTGCGTTTCATTTAACTCCTTTTCCAATATTCTAAATCTGTTGATATGGAATTTTTTCTCTTCCACTGTCATGTTTGTGTCAAGATCCATATTTTTTATGGCCTTATCGATATGTATGTGAGCTAAAGCTTCCATTTTTATGGTTTTATAAATCCTGTTACACCATTGATTCTTAGGACTGTCAAATGATATGTATAGTTCTTTACTTGCATCTGTCTTGGTTTGTTTGTCGCCCTTTCCCTTGGCGATTCCTTTATTGGGTCTAACAGGTTCGGGCTTCTTGGCCTTTTTGCCTTCAATAAAAACAGAGGCAAAACTGGCAAAACATGCCAAAGCCAGCCAGAGATAAAACCATTTGATTCGGTTCATTCTGATGTGTATCAAATGGCACACAATTCACTCGACAGTCCCAGGGAAAACGTCTCTAGTGACAAGTAGAAATTTAAGTTTGACTGCCTGATCAATGTCAAATACATTTTTCAATTTTTAGTTCTAGCAAGCCTGGCGATACACGTCATTCACTGATGTCGATAACCACAGTTGGTTATAAATAGTCCACATACCCAAATTGTTCCCTGGTGCTGAAAAATAATTAAAATAAATAATTAATATCGGGCATCTTATTAAAAATAGGGGTACAGTAAGCTACAGTAACAGTTGCCAAGACCTATGCCATAATGCGATAACTCAAAAATATTTAAATAAGGGTAGGGACTAGGGTCGTAGGCCTACTACTCGTAGGTAAGGTGTGCAAACCAATGGCAATGCCATCGCCAATGGCAAATCCAAAAGAAAATGTATCCATAGACAGAAGCATCTTTCTCTAGGTCCGAAAAGAGAAATTCATTGAAAGAAAATACATAATAATTACAATGAGAAGGGGTGTTGGAATGGTGATATAGATAGAATTTCACTAAAACTGAACATATATGCGACTATCACAGGTATCTTACCTTCCCACATCATCATGTTTAGCTATCCTTCTGTACCGGATGTTGAAACCATGCTGCCATCTGGTGTTCGATCTCTACCGGAAATCAGCTGTAGTCATACGGTTCAGCCTGCTTGTTTCTGGAGACGTAAGTCTTGATCTTGTTACAGTTGTTTATAGTAGCTGATTTTATAATTGTTCATTATTTTGCCAAACCTTATAAGAGAACACAAATATTAGGAATAATGGATCCAGCCACTTCCAATAGCTAATTCTAGCCTTGACTTGAGAAGTTGCTTGAGTCCCCGGAACGGGGCACGGTCCAAGCTAAGGCCAGGGCCGGCGACGTGTTACCCCCTGGCCCGGGTGCCGAGCCTGAAGAAAGCTCGGCCTCGGAAACAGCTACCAAATGGACTAGGTTCCCGGGCTAGACAGTATCTATAGGCCTAAGTTGACGGGGTTTTGACTTGTGCAATATTACTCAATATGTTTGGTATTTTGCCACTTTGTATAGCTTAGTGGTTAAAAAATTAAAATACAAAATTAGATAGAAATTTATGGTTAAAAAAATGTTTATAATTATATATATGGCCTAGGGCTATAGCTATAGATTATTTGGTAATTTTTTCTATTTTTTGCCATGTTGATATATTATATATATATACCTGGCAAACAGACAGGTGTGCCTATAAGTAGCCTACTATAGGATACCGGTGCTACTAGAAGGCAATGGTGGGATTATGGAAATATTTACAGCGTTTAGAGATCCTTATTTATACCTATGATGTGTCACAGGATAATGAGTCACAACTGGCAAAAAAATGGTTTTTGAGCTACCATCATATTTGAGAAGATGTGATCAAGCTGATTCTAATGATGATACATATTAGGACAGCTAATCTATACTTGAATTTTTATTTTTGACAATTTACTAGTAGGCTAGGCCTAGTCCATGGGCGTTCTCAAAATGATTTTTCCCGAGATGTCTTTGCTGGAATGTTTTCATTTTTGGGGGACTTAACACATTTTTTCGTACCATACTAAATTTCAAGATAGTGTATTAAATATATAATTGCATTTCTAAGGTAATTTTATAGAGTATATTCAGCCACCTTACTAGTAAATGCCCACCCAGAGATATTGCAAACTTTTTTCAAAAATAAAAATATCAAACTTAAAATATAGATACACCTATTAGCTATCATAATATTACTATCATTAGAGTCTGCATGGTCTCATCTTTTCAAATATGATAATTTATATTTTTGCGACTTGTGACTCATTTTCCTGTGACACATCACAAATGATATATATCCTAAATTCAGGAAACTTTTAGAGTAATATACAACTGGAAAAATAAAGAATACATACCGTATAGGGGGTCCCCTGTTAACATTAAAAATGATATACATGAAATCGGTACAATTCTATGAATTTAGATTTTTTAAATATTTGTTTGCTTTTGTTGAACGGCGGGCCTTATTGAGTCTATGGCGGCCGTCATAGATTTGTCTAAGTCATAGATTTGTCTATGTGGGGAAAACCCTGATCTCGGGGAACAGATTCTCACCTATCCCCCCAAAATAGAAAGTTACATGTTGTACACCAACGCACATATTAAATCATACATTTATATAGCATATGATGGGTATCAATTTACAGCACAGATTAAGAATCTATACCTTATATTCTCAAAGTTATCTCAATTTTGTTGATGGATTCTAAATAACACTGTATGGCTTTTTTAGCATACTTCCATACAGATAATTAAATATATGATGCATTCAAATGGTAAAAAGTCAGAAAAGATAATGATCAATGCATTTTGCCAGCGATTTTGAGTGCAAGAGGCATATAACATGGACCTGTTACATTTTGTACTTGTATGCTTCTAATTTGGTATTGCAATATGTTTTGTTTTTCCATTACTGAACACACTCTAACTCTTGTATGTTAACACTCAATAGCCTATATCCCATAAGGATTCAAAGAAAATTAAGACATTGACCTACAAATGAGAATTTCACATCAATGCTTATTTCATATCAAATTCTAGCAGTATATCAACACTGTCATAATTGCATCATGACCATATATTTATAACAAAAGTTTGCGGAATAGATATCAAACTTTTGCAATCATAAAGTTTAAAAAGCCTCCAAAAGGAAAGAGAATCTCCTATCGATAATCAATTCTGACGCTTCATATATCTAGATAAGGTTTCATATGGTCATATAAAACAAGACTGCAAACGGAAATTTGAAACTTCAATAGCATAACAGCAATTCACATTGCAATTGAGGGTGCATTGTCTGTTCCAAACAAGAATAAACATCACTAAACCCCTCAAAGTAGTTAATAATAGAATCACATTTACATATATATTTGTATAAATTTATATCTAGTAATATACACATATATCTAACGGAATTGACATGCTGACATATAATTATATACATATGCATACATAGAGGGTGCTTTTCTTAAGCTTTTCTAAATGTTTTGGAGGAGGAACTGAGAAATGTGGAATACATTAATTGTCAATGCTTTGCTATATACACAAATGAATGTCGATTTGTATGTAGCTGACAAGAAAATTACTTTGATATAAAATGTCATATAGATAATACATTATACTATATTTTGTTCAAAGTAAAATTTGTACACTTTGCCAGGAGCAATTGAGAATGTTGAAGTATTAGCAAAATATTGACCTGTGTAAAATGATTATATAAAAATGTGTCTCCTAGTAGCTCATGGCGATGCCCTTTAAATCTATATGCCCAGTATAAACTGTATGGGCAAAAGGCAACTTTTCCTTTTCAAAGTATCAAATAATATTGGAACACACATTTCAGTTGTATCCACCTTTGTACATAAATAAGCCAGTGTTTAAACTCCTATCCTTTACAAACAAATGTTAAAGTAATACAATAAAAATACCTGATTTATATGACACTTTCTCATGACTTCGCACCGCCAGGCTATCATTAACATTCAAAATATTCTTTATTACTGGTTATAGTGTTTTCAATAATATTTGCAATGTTTCAATGAAGCAGCCCTATATCCGCCATTTTAGAATTTTAGAACAAAGGCTTGTAGTTTAAACATACCCAGCCACATTTCTTTGTTCCATAATTAATGAGCCTATATGTGCACACGGCCTGTAACATATGTCTGGACATTTCTTTGTTTCCTTTGTTTGATATACTGAATAAACCTGAGACAGGAAGCTTTAATCTGGGTGCAAAAGGGGTTCCCAACCCAAAAGTTCGTTAATAATTAATAAGAGAGAGTCTGGTACATATAGAGCTAGGAGAGAGAGAGTAGAACAGGAGGAATGACTGGAACAGCAGCTACCCACACCCATCTCTACAGCCAGCCACACTTTGCTGTTATATAATATCCAACTGACACTACTCATTGGGTAACCTCAGGATTTTGAATTCGGGCTATACAGGCTCTTGTACTACTGTCATCAACTGGATTTATTTGTGAGACTTTTCTTATATTGTTGCTATTGTTCCTTGATCGATCTCCATATTATTTGATTTTGATATTTACCTTCTCCATAATATTAGTCTGTTTGTGCACGAGCTATCCCCATACTCTCACACGTTGAACTGATTTAATATAGACAAACCTGAAGAACTTATTATTACACAAAGCAGACTTTGAAATTACATTTGATCTCTCCGCTTATATATATATGCATGGTTAAAAAGAGACGGAACATGGGTTCTTTTTGCATCTAAATAATTCCACCAAATCCTTCCTGAAGCAAGAACCATTCAAGCAATAAATGAAAACATTGATAGCACTGTTGGTAACGCAGAGTTTTTGCGACACTTGGTGAACCAGAATGTATGCCGCGAAATAATGTGGGTTCGATTTAAAGTCAATAAAAACAAATATGATATACCTCAAGAACTGAGGCAAAACCAACAGAAAAAATGTAATGGTAACTACAATCAATGCGCGTTGTGTTTGTTTTTCTACCTGTTGTTGACAATTTTCTCGGTACCTTTGATTTACTACCGTTGCATCTGTCATACTCTGAGGTCTTGCTTCATTTTTCCAGGCATGTTTATTGCTAGAACGTGTGTTAATTTTGCTGCCATTTTTATCCTTGCCAAATGTCGTCTGCTCTATTGGTTCATTTGAAACATCAATATCAACATCATAAACTTCCTTAATTTGAGATAAACGTTTGTCAATATTTGCGACATCATCTAGGTTGGTGTCTAAATTGTCCATCCTACCTTTCTCAGTTGCAATCGGTTCAGAATTTACCTTCTTTCTTTCTAAGGGCAAGGGTACACTTTCAACATTGCTGTCTTCTTTCTCCTCAGTATTCTCTTCAATCGTTTCTGACAGAGTTTTCCCAATTATAGTGTCAGATGTATTGTTACTAGCTTTTGCTTTTATGGTGGTGATCATCATCAAACTTCTTTTGCTTCTCCTAGCATAGCGGAATATTTCAAAGTTCATGAACACCACACAAAGACAGGGAATAATCCCAAAGATTATGAGGTAGCTCACACACACAAGCTTGTCTCCTAGATCCTGAGATGTAGTAAAACCACCACAGGTAAAGTCATTCACTTGTGATGAGGTGAAAAATAAAATCCATCCACTTCCAAATCCGACAAGAGAGACAATCCCAATAATGGTTATGGCCCTTGATTTTGTTCGCCAAGATTGGCTACTAAAAGTGTGTACCATAGCTAAATACCTGTCCAAATTCAGGGCTAGAATTATACCAATGCTTGAGGAGGAGGTTGTGTGAAAAGTCATTCCTATTGCCATGCAACAATGGTATGCACATTCAGATGATATCCCAGTGTAAATGAATGCGGAAACCAAAAGGACCAAATTGTCTGTTACGGCTAGTGACGCTAAATAAACACAGAATGAATGCTGCCTGTTTCGTCTTCTCAACATTATCGCCAATGATAGAAAATTCCCAATCACGCCAATTGGAATTTTTTCACGCTGTCTGGGGGACGTGTGTCCTCCTCCAGAGCTGAGTTCAAAGTGGTCGAGGCAACTGGAGGAGCCCTGTGATTGGGCAGGGAGACTTCCGGTCAGTTGCTGGTCACTTCCTCCAGCCCGCAGTTATTCATTCTCCGCTCAATGAGAGAACATTGCCATATAACATGGCAATGTCACCCCCATTAAGCACACAAGACATGAATTTTATTGATAGATATTTTATTAAGCAATAATGGGGAAGTTTTAGTAGGTTGAGGGCCTACCGCCGGGCGTAAGCCAGGGAGGCTAGAGGTTCAATTGGATATTGATAGTGTCTGGATTATGATATTATTTGAGTCCTGTGTAAAATAGAAGCAGTAGGGAAGCTTTTGATCGGAGGGGGCGTGGCCACCACCACCCCAAACACTAGTATCACAGAGTCTTCAATGCCCAGTGTACCGAGGTGGTGGCAGCCCGGGACGGGCGGATGTAAGATCTCACAGCATCCGAAGACCACGTCCCATGTGACATGATGTCATTGAGGGACGCCCCCCCTTTATGGTAGGCATAGGAGGCTCCCCCCCTCCTGAGGCTGTGCATGGAGTGCACATCCGGGGAGTAGCCAGCTCTAACCACGATCGAGGCCCACTCCTTTCTCATGTAAGCTATTGTCACTGGGTTGCCATCAGGGAAGGACATGAGAGGGGCCTTGGCGTCCGCCCCTGGGTGGTCTAGGAGCAGTTCAGCCACAGCTCGCCTGGGGCAGATGATATTCTTGGGTTTCCTAGGGAGGAAGATCTCCACCGGGGTGCGCGAAGACTGCATGGTTTTGCTCCACTTTAGCCTCAGCCTCACACCCCCCGGCAGTAGATCAACATCCCCCACGCACATATGTCTGCTGGAGTCGAAGGTCTTGACAGACTGTGGAAAGAGATTGGATTGGCGCAGGAAGCCCATGTACATGATCAGTATGGCCGCCTTTACCATCGATGGGACGTGGGAGCGAGAGCAGGCAGAGACACAGTCGACGAGCATTTGTTCTGAGACCATCTGTTTGGGGGAAGGAACGTTCCTCACGCTTAGTTGAATGCCTTTTATCGCCATGCTGACGTCAAAAGCGTGGAGAGGGTCGCCGTTCAGGCCACGCATCTTAAAAAAGGTGCGGAGGGACGACAGGTGGTTGGTGATTGTGGCCGGGGCCAGGTGGTTTATGGCCAGGTACTCAAGGTACCAGCACACCTGAGATGCATGGGGTCGCTTGTAGTGGATGCCCAGGGCAGAGCAGAAACCTATGTACAGCTTCACTGCCGAGGCCCTGTTGGCATTCGTGCCCGGACGATGAGCCTCCCTCTTCCTCTTCTGTGCCAGCTTATTCAAGGAGCGTTGGATGTGCCCTAAAAGAAATTTGAAACATCAAAGTGTTGGTCAGAGCACTCAATGGGAAGCAGGGAAAGTTCAGATATAATTTTGGAGGCTTTAGCCTTAAAGGCAGGAGAGGTGTGTTGGCGGGAGAGAGCATCAGGTAGGTCCATAAGCCTACCCGGGATATGGACGAATTGGAGGGACAATTCCCTCTCAGCAGATGTGAACCAGAGTGCCCTTGCACAGGCCACGAGGATTGGGTCTTTAGGCCTTCCCCCTCTGAAGGCCTCAACGCTCGCCTGATTGTCACAGCAAATCCTAACCGTCCTGGCTCGGTCGTCGGGGCCAGTGAGGACATGTGTTGCTGCGACGCAGTTGAGGGCCTCCAGATGGTTGATGTGCCTCTGTGATGTTATGCTGCTGCTAAAGGTGTGGCCGTAGTAGTGGTGGCCATCGGTGGCCCCACCCCCACTCAGGCAGGCGTCGGCCCAGATGGTTTTGGACACGACTTCCTCCGGGATAATAGACGTGCCATTATACTCGTCCACGAACGTCCTGAACCACCTAAGATCTGCCTTAATGCTTGGAGACACGATGATTGGGCCCCCTCTCGCGTTCCTAAGTGCACTCAGGAGGCGCTGCATGAAGAGGGTAGCGGGTCTGACAGTCTTGGCAAGATGCGCTATCTTCCCAATCACGCTTTGCATGTTTCTGGTCGAGATCACCCTCTTAGTGGCTGTCATGGCCAAACACTCCTTTATCTCAGCCATTTTTGAGGGTGGGATCGAGAGGGTATTTGTCTTGGTGTTTATGACAATCCAAAGCCACTGTACTGTGGTGCTTGGTGGCTGGGTCTTTTCTGTGGCGATCTGTAGCCCCAGGCTAAGTAGAAGTTCTTGTGCATGATTGAAGCTCCTGTGCATGTCCTGTTTGTTCTTGGCTAACAGGATGATATCATCTAAGTACATTAGAGATATAGTGCCATTGGAGGCAAGCGCCCTTACGATATATGACGCTGCCATCTGCATCACGAAGGATGACATCCGCGCTCCAAATGGCAGGGCCAGATCGACGTAGATGCCCTGCTCGCTGGCCACGGTGGTGAGGGGCCAGTCAAGGGGGCACAGGCGGAAGTGCCTGTAGGCCCTGGACAAATCAAGTACAGCCATGATGACGTCTCTGCGTCCCAATTTATTTATCAGCTGGCTGGCCATGGCAACAGTTGGTAAGTTGTGGGCAGCTGGAGTCCCGTTGAAACAGTTTTTTGCCACCCATTTATTCACACCCCCATGAGGAAAAGAGAGGTCCACAATGATCCTCCTCTTCCCCGGCTCGTTCTTAGGCCTAGTCATCATGGGGCTGCAGTGGTGCCAAGGCACGAATGGCGGCGACTTGAAAGGGCCAGCCATTGCATTCAGGCTGCATTCTTTGTCGAGGTATTCTTTAACATGGTTTGGATAAGCAACAGCAGATGGGTGGTTGTTTCCTGGTTTGCTTACTGTTATGGGTCCCCCTGTATATTGTAGGGGAAAGCCATACCTGATACCGTTTAGTATGGACTCATCGTCAGGGTGGCCCGTTGAGTTTTTGGCCCATTGGTCGACTGTGAGTGTTGAGTGCAAGAGTATCTTGGCCCCTTTCCAGTTCGGGAGACCCTTAGCACGAACTGATTCATATGTGTTGGCCATAGCTGTTGGGAGGCATAGGGCTGGGTAGGGCCAGGCCTTATAATTGTCGAAGTTGATGTTTGGTGGTGGATTTTCTTCAGACACAGACGGGTTCACTTGTGCTAGGTTTTGGATGACTGTCACCATGTCATGTGGTTCATCAGGGAGCGAGTAGTCGCCATTCCCTTCAGGGTTAATTGACACACCGTCACTATCGCACTCTGCGAAGTCAAGACAGACGGCTGACTTGCATGGCTTATTGACAACACTATTTTTTCCCTTCTCGTTAGGCGAGTTACTTTCGGTTGGGGGCATATACACACAATTTATTTCACTGTTGTCACTCACTGGTTCATCTTCGGTTTGACGATGTAGTTTGTTGTCTGTTGCCGAGTCTGGTTTGTTTACTTCTGTCTTGGCGGAAGTGGTTGCAGCTCCGGGCCGAATAGCCTTCGGAGATGCAGTTGATCGATGGTGGAGTCGATCGGTGGTGTTGTTGTCGCCTGCATGCCGCGTACGTCGGTTCATGCAAGCTTGATGGTTTAAGTTATTGCTATTTGCAGCACTGTAGGAGTTATTATTGTTTTTATGCACTGGTGGCCGAGTGAGAGTCGATTTGTTAGCTGCACTCGTATGCTTAGGTGCTTGGGCGGAAGTGTGGCGGCCATGTTTGTTATCTACTTCCTGCCCACTAGCTTCCGGGTTAGGTCTTCCGGTGTCATGGCTACCCGTTGATGGAACTTGATGTAAACAGATGTTAGTACCGTTTTGTTTCACTGATTTTGATGGGTCGAATGATATATTGTCAATAATATTTAACTCACTGTTTTTAGCGTCCCTTTGGTTGGAGTGGGGACGGTTTGCTAGTTTTTTGGGGTGGAGGCTGGGCCTCCTGAGCTAGGATCGCGTGGCTTGCCCGGAGTATTCCAGTCGCGCTTCTGCTTGAAACCGCTGGAGTTTTGGTTCGATCCATTGGGGCCTGGGGCGCCATTAGCAGCTTTTCGGTTGTTACAGGCCTTTGATGTGTGCACAAATTGTTTCTTCTGTGTTTTAAACCAGCAATACCCGCAGCAGTGTAGAAGGTTAACTGCTCCTTCAACGTGAGATTCAATTGCTGAGCATTCCTCCCAGTTGTACATTGGGCATGGCACTGTGACAGAGGTGGTGGTAGTCTTCTTGCGTGTAATGCCTGAAGGCTTATGGTTCCAGCTAAGCCTCGCCCTTTGTTGTTGCAGATAGTTGGAGTCCTTCCATGTAATGGAACCCGCAACTATGTGGTCTATTAGGGTCTGGGACCAAAGCCTTGGTCCTTGCCATTGATGGATAGCCGCATCCTCACCCAGTTCGCCCAGGTGCTGCAGCATGTGATACAGGGTAGATCCCGGGCGGGCACGCCAGGCACACATAATGGCAAATCCGCAGAAGTATTCTGCAATGGTAAGGTCCCTCCTTTCGTCCTTAATTCGTGAGGCCAGGTCAGGGGGAAGGTAAGTTTCAGGAGAGATTTTTAAGTAGTTACCTTTCGGTGTTGTTCTCCCCCTGTACTGCTTCTCCAGGGCCTTCGTGGCTATGCGCTGGTGCGCGTAGACACGTTTGAGGTGGCTTGGCGTGGGGAGGCGGCGTCTGTGACCGCCCTCACTGGAGGACAAGCTTGAAGATCGGTCCCTGAAGGGGTGAGCACGGTGATGGTCATGTTTTCTGTCGAGCCTTTTATGTTTCTTGCCCTTCCTTCTGCCTCTCCTATGCGAGGAATAGGAGCTGGAGCTAGAGCTAGAGCTAGAGGATGTTGAGCTGGACGATTCATCGTCCGTTGTTGACCACGAGGAGGTGGGAGAGCGACGAGGACGCTTGCGGCCTGGTTTCTTGCCGCGGCCGTTCCTTTCAGTCTTGTGTCCAGTCTTGGACTTGGAAACTTTTACGAGGGTGCGGCACAACTTATCCACTACCGTCTGACGTTTCTGTTTGTTTTTCGGGGTCTTTGGGACTTTCTTGTCCTTTGGGGAGCCTCCGTCTTCATCTTCGTTCTGGCTGTCAGAATAGTAGTCCTCCATCAGAACTTGGCCGGGTTTAAGTGTTTCCTCGGTTAGTCCCTTTGTCTTCTTTTTAGAGGTTGATTTACCATTCTCCATGGCGTTATAGTCAACTTTAGGGAGGTCCCTAGTAGTTCTGTGTGCCATTGTGGCCACGTGTCCGATGTTCCTCTTTTTTCACGCTGTCTGGGGGACGTGTGTCCTCCTCCAGAGCTGAGTTCAAAGTGGTCGAGGCAACTGGAGGAGCCCTGTGATTGGGCAGGGAGACTTCCGGTCAGTTGCTGGTCACTTCCTCCAGCCCGCAGTTATTCATTCTCCGCTCAATGAGAGAACATTGCCATATAACATGGCAATGTCACCCCCATTATCGCCAATGATAGAAAATTCCCAATCACGCCAATTGGAATTATAATTGGATAATAGTAGCGATGGATAAAAAGGCCCACTTGATAGGCATGATAATCAGATGCAAGTTCATCGATAGTTTGAGGTGATTCTGATACATTTCCATCCTGGCTTGCGAAGATTGTATTATTAGCGTCTGGCTGGAAAGTAGCATTATCCATTGTGATTAATTGATTTCTTTCCCCATCTAGATTCCTCTCCTAATATGGGATCCTCCTAATACAGGATAGAGAAAACAGGTTCTCAGAAGTCAGTAATTTGAGTAAATGTTCGAGTGATTTCAGCATATATATATGTACGATGGTTGAAAACCCCACCATGTTGAGAAATGTCTACCCAGTATAAATAAAATCAATGAACAAATTTACATCCCTGCGTATCATTAAAACGTTGTCCTTTATGGGGCTTCACAAATTATGCAAAATATAATTCTCCTCATTGCCCTTACTGTGTTTTGATAAGGACGCCAAATGATGATGTTCACTGAAAAATAGAGACACTACAAAATAAATAAAATTAACTACATAAATGTTTTCTAATTGCAGTTCTATATAACAGTACTCTGCTGTACTTGATCTAATCATATGTACACATGAAACTGCTTTCTGTACATATTCAATTCAATTCAATGTATTTTTTATTCATGCAAAAAAAAGAGTGTGCAAAAAGGAGACCTGCATCTAAGAGTTAATTTCAGGTCTTCCAGCGGGTTTCTAACTAGTTGGAACTTATGGAATAAATTTTGATTTACATTATTATGCCACAAAATGGATTTGAGAGTTATTTTTCTAGATGTCTACACTAATAATGTTTGGTTGAGGGGAGAAGTAGTTTATAGCAAGAAAACGATCAACATCAGCTTCTCATCTATCTAGCTAACAGGTAATTTGAACTATCTAATACACTTGATACTTTCATCAGTAGTGGAGAAAAGTCTGGGAGCTTCCTGACTACAATTTCACTGAGAATGGGAAGTTCACTATTCAAACTCAAATTCAAATATGGACTAAAGAGTTGTACGTGTAGTAAGTTGGACCAGTGTCCATTATATCCTCAGATCCAGAGTTGATGGATGTAGTAATTTGGACCGGTGTCCATTATATCCTCAAATCCAGAGTTGATGGACGTAGTAAGTTGGACCAACAGTGTCCATTATATCCTCAAATCCGTGGTATTATTAGGAGATACTGTCGGGTTATACACCAGGCGTCTCTAACGATATGCATGTATATATTGTCCCGTATTGTGGAGAACTAGATGTATTATAGTTGATAGATCTAGAGGTTGAAATAATGATGTGGCAAGAGTTGGTGGGTATAAGTCGTTTATTTCCAGAACTTCCCTGAGGCTGTCGAGCCATCCTGTACATGGGGTTCCCCCTACATCTCCATACTGACTTATGTCCAAATATGATCAGGAAGCTTATTCAAACTCTGGCTTCAATATCCAAATATCTATAGATGAAAGTCCTCAGTTATAGCACAGCTTATTTCCCAAAGTCCAGGCAATAATTAAACAATATGTGAAAGTCCAAACATATGTTTAAGAGTTAAGAACTATGTCTATACTAGTGTAGACCTATGGAGTGGTATATACATAGAGGGTTGTTAATGCGATTGGATTAAGAAAATACAATTTAAACAAATATATCTTTGATTCACGGGCAATGTTAGTCTTGTTAATCTTTTATTCCTTCCTGGTTTCCTTTGTTAATGCTACAATGTATCTATAGCCTTGCTGCAAACACAGTCGTCGAGGTCGTCTATTCAATAGGTCTACAGTAATCCAGTAGGCTACTCAATAATATGGGAAGGATTGACTAATAGAATTGATTTTCAATTTTATTAAAGCTGAGTCTTTTTTATTTGTCTTCATCCTCTTTGCAACTTGTGTTACACTGTGTACATACAGAAAGAGCATTCATGCCATTGGATTAAGAAAATACAATTTAAATGATATCTTTGATTCACGGGCAACGTTATTATTCTTGTTAATCTTTTATTCCCCCCTGGTTTCCTGCATTTTGAATGCTATAATGTAGATAGCCTTTCTGCAAACACAGTTGTCGAGGTCGTCTATTGATAGGAAGTCATGTACACTATATAAAGGGCTCTTGAGGCCATACATCGACATGGCCATTTCTTTAGATGGACAAATTGACATGGGCAGTCCAGTGACAGTTGACAAAAACACTTCCTTAGTCTGACAAATCGACATAGACCTTAATAGTCCTGATAGCGACACACATCGTCCATATTACACAACATTAAGTGACAAACGACAAAAGAATGTTCTTACTGACAAACGACAATTGTTGTTTCTTGTTAGTGACAAGAGCAATCAAGACCCCCCACCCCCCACCCCCCACCCCCACCCCCGCCCCCTCAGGAGTAACTCCCTAAACTAAAGGCAATGATCCAGATCAATTTCCACGACCAGGCTTATAGGTCTGGGACCATAGTTACTCCTCGCAGGGTCTCTAGCCCATGCATCATATTTGTATCCCGAACTGTGCACTCTTTCTTCCTTCATCCACGAGGGTCTTGTCCCACAGTGCGAGCCTTTGTATCCCACCATCGCATAACCGTCTAGAAAACACAAATTTGAATATTCTAAACATTATGTGATATCACAGAACTATAGGTAATCGCACTAAATAAGGCCCATGATATCGACACTTATAGAAATATAAAATTCTACCCTTTAATCCGGAATGTGTTACTTATAATTTTAGAACCAAACTTGAAATTATTTTTTTTTTAGATTGAAATCACTGATGTAACCATGGCAACCAATTAAGCGTACCTTTAATATTCTCCATTATTTGGTAATGTCATCACTCTGGCTATGCTATATTCGCCATTTAACTAGTATTCCAATTGCGTTTACATTAGTTTAATTTGCTTTCATTTCTTTCTAGAGCCAATTATTTGAGAAATTGATATCTACAATACATCATGTCATCAACCTTATAAGATAACAATATACTAACTCTGGGTGATATTATTATCAATTTCATGAATGAATATTTTTATATGTGAGTGTACGCATGAGTGATTATTTTTTAATATGCTAGATATAGCATAGAAATTTGCATTTCCCATAGCTTATGCATCACTACCACAGTAGATTATAGATTTAAGCGTGTAGAAAGAAACTATCTTGTCGATACGTCAGCATCTATACTAACTATAAATAGAGAGAATGGGACGAGCCGGCAATAATAAACAATTTATTGGACGAGATTCATCCACATAAGCACGATGCCGTAGGCAGAGTGCTTATGTGGACAAATCAAGTCCATTAAATTTTCGATTATTGCCGGCGAGGTCCGTTCTATATTTATTATATGTGCATAGAATTTGATCATATGTCATCAGATATCACAGAAAAAATATTAAAAAAGCACAGAGTGCCTCCACTGTCGGTGCCCACTGCCGGTGCCCACTGTGTGATCATGCAGTATTTATATTGTTGAATTAAAACGTTCATATTGTGGCCATTTCTTGAGCTACATTAATAAAACTTATATCATTTGATAGAGAATTTAATGCTCCATTTAATGGTATAGTTTTTATTATGTATTTCTATAATCATAGTACCAGAATCACGGGTGGGTTACCGATCGCGATGATTTGTTTACACGCTTCGCGGAGAGCCAAATTTTAAGCTCTGCGAAGCATATCAACAGAGCTATTTTTAGACAACTACATTTTTATAGGACGCATCCTATATGAATATTTTTATAGCACCCCACTTATAGCACCTCTCATATAGCATGCGCATATAATAAACGTGATTAAGTCGGTTCATATGTTCATTGTGGGTAAAGAATGTGCATTTATCTGTAACTTACCTCGGAAGGCCAAGGGAAGATCGGTTCCCCCAAATTCTTTCATGGCATCCTGGCAACTCTGAGGACAGGTTTTAGCTGCGTCCTCGATGACTGATAAAGCAACGATTGTGTCATCAGGGATATCATTGACATAACCCCAGATCCGATTTCCATCCCTCCTTGAGGCTGATGTATCAAAGCTCTGCAAGCATCAAGAATTAAGCACCATATATGACTCTTCACCAATAACCCCCATACAAATACCTATCAAATATTAGCATGCACTTATCACATATAACATATATGCTCACATGAAGATATAAAACGCCTGGAGGAACATATATATACACTTTGATTTCACTATGCACCCTATAGATCCATAGTACTTTTAATCAGGGAGATATAGTTGTTGTTATTAAATATTGGAAAAGGAAGTATTTAGTGAATCCCCTTTTTATAAGAATATGTTAAGTCCGAACCGTATGGTCTAACACTTTCCCTGTAGCTCTTGAGATGGTTATCAAGTTGACGCCTCTTCTACGGGCGGGGGTGACTTCTTTTCCATTCAAGTAAAAGAGCGCTCCTTCATAAAGCGGTGCAAATCCACCTTTTTCTTTTTTTCCACAACATCCCTCACTCTTGACCTGAATAGTTATACGCCGCCCTGGTGAAAAATATTATTTGGTTAGGTTTTGTATATCATAGGACAAACTAATTTATTGTTATTTTTAGCAGTCTCCGATAGATCAAAATTCGTTGTAAATTGTAGAATGGTCTGTTTTCGCATGCTCCGACACAAAGTGAGCTCCTGTTATAGTATGTCTTGGTCATTTACTGGGTCGGATTCTGAATTGCGAGCAACACAGCTCTTTGGATGATGGCAATTTTATAAATAATAGTCATGTTAGTAGAACTATAATATAATTGTATTACCATCATCGTTACCAAAAACGACAACTAGTTAACAGAGTACGACATATATATATATTGCTCTGAAACTTACCATTAGATCTTAAATTTCTTTCTTGTGAAACGTCATTCTGCAATATATTTAAAAAGGTTAAGTATGGTGATGTTGCAATTAAATGAATAGATAATGAACACAAATATATTATATTCAACTGCAATAGACATCTTCTAAAACTAAGTATTCCCATACCTTATAATATGGAAGGATATAAAGGGGCTTCTTCCATATCAGTTAGTACTTGAAAAGTTACCTGAAATCTTTTAGATGTCCCTTGATCCGATGAGAAAAATCGTGTGTCTAACGTTTCTGGGTCGGAAAAGCTTCTTAACGATCTCCAGAAGCTTGCGGACTTTGAAAGTGGCAAGTCCTCTGATACTACTGATGCTAGTACCACAGAGACGAGTAACAGTACTTCTCGTAACGCCATTGTGTATGCATTCACAGCTATTCACCAGTGGTACTGATACTAGTGATCGTCAACCTCATAAAGTATGAAATGTATATATAGGGCTTCGTCCTAATTTGCCGTATTTGCTCCTGATGGGTACGTAGACGTCACCGGTATAGCTAGACACAGCAGATCAAGAACCGGACAGGGAGATATCCTTATTTCTTTTGGGGTGGGGTGGGGGTGGGGGGTTACATGTTAATTTAAGGATATGGGGTGCTCTGGAGCACCTAAGATCCTTATCCTTATTATGTCTACTCAATCCAATGGGGTCTTATAATGATAAGGATATGCTACAATACGATGCGCTGCAATACACAGAATATGGTACTATCAGCTATTTAAAGATGCCTCATGGAACTGGCCCCAGTGAGGCATTGTGCTAATTAATAAGACCATAAGAATCTGACATATGACCATATGGTACGAACTCTTTTATTTAAACCCAATATACATGTTTACTATTTTCTTAAAATTATCTCAAGGACAGAATTGAGTCATGCAGTGCATGGTTATATGTATAAAATTGACCATTAGCTCAGAGATTTGTTTTGCCTGGTAAGATAGGAATTCTCACGTAATTCTCATCTGCTAAAAATGTGTGTATATATGTCTATTTTACAGTGAATAGACGTATTGCAATAATATTCATTCATCTTAATAGTAAAACATATCTCGTAAATTATGTCATAATAGACCGAAATAATTTGGCTCAATGTGTCATTATAGCTATTATCCGGGTGTACATGTATGTTGAACATTATGGTTATCATGATTATACCAGTATATATATTTATTCTACATATTTTCTGTACAGGCTAAACACATTATTTGCGTTAGCTATTTTTTATATCGTGCGGCCTTCGGTACCTCGATCATGGCACTGAGAGGACTAAATATGGTAGAATTGTTAGGTAAAAATGTACTGTAATGTATGTAGAATCGGCTTAGTGCACTAGGCCCTTAACGCAATCATTTCGTCAATTTCCTTATTTACTATCAGCATTTTACTCAAGGGAAGGCTATAGTGCCTTTGGGTAATAGGGCGGGCACTTTCCGTGTCAGCCATAATCATTATTATATCAGTTACCAGACGAAGCTCATCGGATAATGTTATATATTTTATACTATTTCCCACAAAATACTTTTCATCGCGCATGTAATAACGCCGACATACTTAATCAATATCTGTATATCTTCGTTGGCCAACATACGCTAACAAATGAATATTCATAATCATTCAGTCCTTGCGAAGACAACACAAAATTAAAACTAATTGAGACGACTTTTTTTTCTCTTTTTATCACATTTATTTTCTTAACCTATCGTAGATTCACATCAATCTAACGCGTTTCTGTTTCCTCCCTAAAAAACATTTCCTTTCAGCACCACATTGTGAATGAGACTTGTCTTTTCTTTCTTTCAGTTTACAAATATGGTAAACTACACCTGCAGCCCTAAATGAACTCCTTCTGATACATCTACAGAATAATTTACCAGCAGTACAATGGCGAGCCCTACACAGTTCAACGAAGGAGTCTATGATTTTATTGATAACGTTTTCGATGAAACGAGCTATGAAGACACAGACGATGCAGAATATGTATTCTCCCAAATCCGATCTTCTTTGGCTCCCACTGCTAAGACGCCGGATGGGCAAAAGGTGATAAGGTAACTGACTGTACAGTGACTCTCTAGGTCGTGCCTCCTCTAAAATTGTGATATGACACATATAGGAGGGTTTGTATGGTGGGCTTTAGGCGGAACCTTACAATTTAGCGCCGGCTAGCCAAAGTGGGCGGGGCTTGGTAGATCCGGTGGGCGGGGCTTACTTGTCTTTACTAGTCATGTAATGTCATGTCATTTTACTCTGGACAGTCCACTACCCGCTTTACTGACTTAGGACCACCAATTTAAGGTTAGGTTTAGGGTTAGTTTTAGTATTGATTTCTGTTAAGTAACATTTGACAGCACTTAGTCAAGCCGGCTCTAGTTACAACAGCCAATCACGTCACTGAAGCCACATTCAGTCGCCGGCGCTAAATAGTAAGGTTCCGCTGCTTGCGGTGGGCTTTAGGCGGAACCTTACAATTTAGCGCCGGCTAGCCAAAGTGGGCGGGGCTTGGTAGATCCGGTGGGCGGGGCTTACTTGTCTTTACTAGTCATGTAATGTCATGTCATTTTACTCTGGACAGTCCACTACCCGCTTTACTGACTTAGGACCACCAATTTAAGGTTAGGTTTAGGGTTAGTTTTAGTATTGATTTCTGTTAAGTAACATTTGACAGCACTTAGTCAAGCCGGCTCTAGTTACAACAGCCAATCACGTCACTGAAGCCACATTCAGTCGCCGGCGCTAAATAGTAAGGTTCCGCTGCTTGCGTATGGTGGTGGTAGACCTCTGTCTCTGATATATATGCCAGCAATCCAAGTAAAAGACTAACAATAAGAACTGAACTTGGTATTGCACTGGAAAATGAAATAATATATATGTTCGTTATTAGACTACTGAATAACTCGTTTAAAGGTGGACTAAACGAAATTGTCTCATACCCTCGAATATACACATGCATGCCATCTCATCCTATATTATATAAGTTTTCCAAAATCTCCAAGTTCTTGTTAAAAATTAAGAAGCCCTGCTGCCGTGATATTCTCTAGATAGCTTGTTCCTGTCATTCAATGAAAATCCTCGATTATCATTCCGAATAGGTTTTGATAACGCGAATATAGTAGACATTGTAACATTATCAAATTTTATGAATACTACGCTGCCTCGTTAAAATTAACTCCGATTTTATTAATTTCCTTTATATGAATTCATATTCCCAGATTTGCCGCGCCACAAGCGATCCGAGCCAGCGAGGAGAGTGGACTCAAAGACGTCATCAAAATCCTATGGAGGATGACCAAAGTTATGCCCGGGGACGCCCAGTATAAATTGACTCTCTTCATCCTGGGGTCTGGAACCGTATGCTCCATATTGCGAGCCTCCCCTACTGCCCATCCCCAAAGCAAGAACTGGATTGTTGGCATTGAGAAGTGGCTGGGAGTGCAATTGACTATTGGTGGCCAAGGGTGCACTGGGGAAGGCGAAGGCTCGGTTAGTAACAGGATTCAGATGTTTATGTCCAAGCCCTATCTCCATGACTTTGACTGATGGGGATTATTAAGAAGCCGCCAACCCTGGATTGTCTCAGCTGATGGGAATAATCAGAAGACCTACTTCATGTGATCAATGACTTTTATTTACAGTATTGTGTCAGGGCCTGCGGGATTAACTTATAACATATGCAATTTTACTACAATCAAATTTCATGTACATATAGAATTATATGAAACTTCAGGATTTTACCTGCAATTATACATAGAAAAAAGAATCTTTAAATTATGCGCTTTTGCGTAATTCTTGACTGGCTTCATCAAGTTTATTTCATCAGAGACCACCAAACCAATCCTGATTGATATCGCACGGTTGATTTATCTGTGTTCTACAATCTCTAAGAATGTGGCTAATTTTCCCTTAAGCCTGTGCTGATAAGATTCCAGTTTCAAGGACATGCACCAATTCCACGAAGAGAATAATGCTGGACACAAAGTGTTAAGCAAGAATTTATTTTTATTTTGTACAACCGGTACAAGGTGGTCGGTATGATAGATAGATTCCTATTGAACACGCATATATTTGGTGGCAATAGGCAGTCTTCTCATCTACAATTTATTTTATACATGTATTAGAATGTTAAGGTAAATTATCTGTATAGAACATGTTTCTTACTAATAATGTAACTAGTACCATTTCATTGATGCACATTAATAAATATTTTCACAAAGC
This sequence comes from Sthenelais limicola, assembly GCA_942159475.1. NCBI lineage: Eukaryota > Metazoa > Annelida > Polychaeta > Phyllodocida > Sigalionidae > Sthenelais > Sthenelais limicola. The sequence continues at coordinate 88,540,595 of OW804100.1, forward strand.
TGAACAGAGCAGGTGAAATTGAATTAGCAATCGAATCGCAATCAAAGACCATGCTTAATATTTTGTTATATTTCCACCTTACAGTATCTTGAGTACACTAATTAAAACACACACAAAATGGCCGATGCCGCCATGTACAAGACAGGGATATATATTATAATAATATGATTGTCATGGTTAGAACTTTGTGTGCGAACATTATATATGATAGGTATTCAATCGTTATAATGTATTCAATATTACGTTGATACAATGATCGTGGAAATCGCGGGCGTCATGGGTTCGCTTAATTTGTCTTACTCTAAATGATTCACCTAACAACGACCTTCAGAATAGATGACGCCAGGTGAATGGAAGAACAAGGCTCAAGACTGGAAAGGCCAGCCCGGCTGCAGGTGTAATGAATGATGCTGACCCTGTTGTCGTGCTCTGACAATCTTGAAAAAGATATTAATTGTAACTTAAGTTTTGTATCTTAAGACTTTATTGGACATGGTATTAATGTATATTTCAGTGGTATAGGGTGAGCAGCGGTAGAGTATTGGAGATATATTACTGGTAATTGAACGAGAGTCTAGACTATAGGATAGCCTAGCTCTATATTACGGGGACAATACTGTTCGTGACAGACTGTCCCTTCCCTATCCTTGATTGATTGGTGGTGTATATATGGTTGTACTTTTCATCACTCAAGTCATCAAAATATTGCAAAATAATTGTATTAGGGTTTTCTTTTATTGATTCGTGTTCGAATATAAATTCGCGTCTCTAAAATTGATTGAATTTGTCTAGGTTGTTTAAAGGGAAAAGTTGTGATTGTCCTGTATACTCACTCGGCAAAGTAATAGGGGGAGTGAGCTTGTTGAAGAATTCATCCGTTGGATGCAGCATCTTGGTCAACATCTGTGTTGACCATTTGAATCCACAGATGCGTTCCGTACCTGTCCGGACACACGAGCTTAGCTGAAGCCAATAACTAAAATAAACGCAAACAACGATTGTACAGAATAAATGAATACAATAAAATTAAATCAAATGGATCCTTCTGATTAATTTGTGATGATATAAAACAACAATTCGCATTTAAAATCGGCAGTATGGTGCACTACTAAGAATGTTTTCCTTGAATCCAGATAGTTTTAAAAGTTGAGTATTATAGTGGCGTGTGATTACTTTAAAGGGCCTAGTCCACTAAGCCGATTCTCATGCGTTTTATTCCCACAGAAGTTCGTGGGAAAGAGTACTCTGCGGCCCAACATCGTATATATGAGAATCGGCTTAGTGGACTAGGCTCTTCAGATATTTTCTTTACCTTCTAGCCTCGATTAATAGTTCTTTCCATTCAGGCATATCGACATCGCTCATTAGCCTAAGACCTGCTCGGTAAGTCAAATTGTCCATCTTTTTTAGATGTGATGTTACCAGCTGGTGAATTTGAATGGCACTTCCCTTTAGTTGTTCTCTCGCGGCATCGAATTCAATATCATCTATTGTTCTTAGATAACACGTGAGATCGACAAACAGCATATCAGGATCTCCAAAACAGAGCAATGCGTCTGTGGAATATGTGAACGGAAAAGTATGTATACATATACATGTGAGTATAGAGTAACGATCCTTCATTAGAAAAGGAAACAACGTGTCGAGTGTTACTCGATCAATGCAAGGAAAGAATATAAGATAATCAAATGTTAAATATGAATACTTCAATACATAATTAAATTAAAACGACACAAAACATATTAACAGCTAGAAGAACCATGGCCATTGGTACATTGTGAATCTGCTGGTCATTATTTGTCTATGGTAAATTACGGTATTGGAAAAAACTTTTATGTAGAGAATTTTTTGTATCAGAAATAAACCACTATATGCTTTACTTTTGGGAAATGATTCAAACTTTAACACAAACCTGTGCCCCTTTCCTCGTTTTTATAATCGAGTACTGTCAGGAAATCATCAAATTCTGCTTTTATTTTTCCTTTCAGCTCACCACAGCCCAGATCCCCCTGGGTCACAGATGCTATTGTAGTATCAGCACAAAGACCAAACTTGCCGATCAATCTGTTGGAGGGAAGTACATTTGTAAGGTGATTCGGTGTGTGCAGTGCGATGATTATTATTGAGTTTCAGTTCCGATCCAATACACTATAAATTTAATTTGATTATTACCCACGATTAATTAATCGGCTCATATCTCCACTAAAACCTAGCTGTACTGTTCATGTGCTGCACGGCTCGTATAAGGGTCAGATTTTCAGAAAATATACAATTAATTGTCTTCAACAATCCTTTCAAATAACACAAATTTAAGACAATGATGTTCTAAATTCAGTTTGATACAACCAAACACATCCTTTAAATCAACTCAATACCAAATATATTCAGATATACCTAGTTTGGACCATTTTTCAGTCTTAAATTAGCAGAATTTATTAAATATGCAGAGATGTTAATTGTACATTTCTGACGATCTGCCCCAAATGGTATCTTACCCCTGAATGCCTTTGCCATCATTTTGTTTGATTGCCTTTTTGTAGAAAGTTTCCCAGGTAAACGTTCCATCCGGATTTAGGTATTTATTACTTACTTCCTCGACAAGTTCAGTGACACATTTTGCATATCCTTCTCCTTGACCAGTTGTGGCGATTAGGCCTGGCTCTGCGGCACATTGCAGGAAGGCTAAAAGAAACAGGTCTCGCCTATTGATCAATATAGAATGATGGCTCTTGCGAGCACAGATAGGCATATCTAACTCGTTTATATAATTATGATGTAGCAAAAGACTATTAATCCAACAACAAATAAATCTTATGTAATTTATTGAACTTTGATTGAATAAAAGATCCCTTGCATCGAAATGAACAGATACTTTAATTATGACCTGTCCGGCCCATTGATGGCTAGGACATGTGACATATTTACCAGACATATGGGTTTTTATATCGGGATAATAATTAATCTGGCCTCCCATTCATTCCCCTACGACTTTTTCGCTCCTTTCATTGGTAACATATTTAACATGAAACTACATGTAAATGAATTCAATTTAGATAATTAATGCAGCTATGTTTTATCGTCCATCCTATTGAATTAGGGAAAAGATGAGTAGAAACGCTAATTAGTACTCGATTCACTAGGTTATATTCGGGACAAATACACTATAATTATTAATTTTTTGTTATTGTTTCTCAAAGTTTTTTGTTTCTTACGTAGGCTATCACGGTCGCAGCTGAGATAGCCCCTCGTGCTTTGGATGATCTTGTTGAACCTTTCCGCCAGGAGACTTCCGCATAAACTTCCCATGGCATCAGTGAGGCACTTGGCACTCTTATCATAGAATCTATACAGAACAAACAGATAACTTTTTAGGGAAGCCCATTGAACCGATAGTCATAAACATAAATGTCTGCACAAGTAGCCCGGAAAGGCGGAATCTTGAGTTCTAGGTCGGTACGCTAAAGTGCGTTTGTGCAGAAATTTTCGCTATCGTCAGCCAAAATTTGCTGTGCGTTAAAAAAAACTTATTTGATATGCTTTGATCTTGTACCTTATCTTATCTCAAATTGTGGCAATCCCAATCATTCCGCCACCACCTTGGTGAAATGAATATTATTATTTTATTTTTTTTAAAGTTTGTATTCAGTCTATCAACAGATTCTTTCTTCATCCGGGGTCGATCACTATGTCAGTAGGCCTACACATTATATTCAAACTTCTATAACGTGATAAGCAGCACAAATATATTACAAAAAATACGCGATAACTAATTATACCAAGTTGGCGTCGCCCTTCCGTTGCCCCATTGAAATATAGCGGCTACAAAAATAATGTGTGTCTGGCCGTGATGAAAAAACATTTTTTTGCTGCGTTCGCATTTTAATCACGCGGTGCAATGTCTCTCTCGCCATAATATCTCTCGAACCTTTTAAAAAGAAAAAACACCAAACTTATATAGCGTGTATAGTTACTTCCAAGGGCACGGTTTTAATTCCCCATACTATATATTTAATATATACAACGACGAAGCGATACAATATAATATAAAGACTATCAACAGTTATTTATCATGCTATATATATGTTAATAGTAAGGGTCAGGATAAGGAGGGGAAAGTACCGCCTTAATTGATGATATATGTTTCTATTTATTACTAAGCTTTATTTTAGTAAGGAATAGGGCAATAATTATGTGTTTACATTACTTTGCGATGGTAACATTAGTTACCATATCAAAGTAATTAAGCTAATCAAATTACAAGTGAGTGACTTAACCTATAAGTATTTACCTTTGTATTTTCTGCCATATCTGCTGCTATCAGATGAAATATCACGTAGATTTGTTATCAATGGAAATTGATAACTTCTAATAATTAAAGTGTGTCTGAACGTGACCGTTTCTGTCTGAATAATGCCATGTTTAATTTGTTAACCGTAATTCTATCCTACTGCAAAACGGTGACCTTGTAACATAAAGCAATGACCACAAGACAAGAAGACCATCATGTACCTAATCTCACAACAACTCATTGGGGATCACTCTATAGATCTTTCTGTACGCATATGAAAAGTATATTATATATAATAGTCTAAAACTACAACTGCTATAATTGATCGACAATTGAACAATATCTTTTTGTCCATTAAGATCTCTATGTAAATTGCTCAGGAGATTGGATGTTATTGAATAAAAACCCGGTGTTGGGGAAAAAAACAACCAGAACACTCAACTATATAGCTGCATGCCTATCGATTTATATGTATACAAATCGTGATAACTGTTATTATACAATACTGTGATTCATTGATACATACCAACGAGTTTTATGTAGGCCTACATATGTCTAAGGGTGTATACATGCAAAAAGAAACTCTTTATTCATTCGGTTATTTCACTCATTGTTGCGAACTACAACTTTTTTTTATCAAATCAACGAATAATAATATTGTAATAAACTTCCCTGACCAAGGATCACCACTATATAGATCCGAAACGTAGGAATCTTACGACTACTATATAAAAGTTTGAATAAAACTCAAAGATCATACAATCTGCTGACTCATAGTTTTGGTGTCAATCGACTACTATTAATTGTAATAAACTTTTATTTCCCGTCCGTCTTAATGCATGTATTATATGAAAAACCTACTTGCAGAGCACCGAGTTCGACTGTGATGCATCTTTCATTATGATTTTCTCATAGAATCCTGTATAGTCAAGATCCTTATTATTTTCCAAAAACTCTTGGATATCAGAATCCATTTGCTCGTAACATGGTGTCAATTTTGCAACGGTTGTGTCGAAGTCCTTGAGGTAACATGGCAATGCACACGGAGTAAACTCTAAAAAAATAAATCATATCGCTGTTAAATTACATATCAATTGCTTTCTCAGCATAATTTATTTGCGCTTCATTATACTTACAGATGATATTCTTAACGACCACAGGTCAAAGGATAGTGTTACACCACGTTTTATAGCATACTTATTTTATTAAATATTTCTTTAATTAATATGCCGAATATATATATATAGGTTTTAATATATTTCCATACATAGTCTGTGTGTACATACTATATTAATTAAGGCCGGGTTACCCCCGTCCTTCATTTATTCTCTTCTATGTTACGCATATAGGGACCCACTGCAACAGCGCCAAATGCGGCCCATCATCCTACGTTCGTAACACTATAATTATACCGGTACTTTTGATAATTTACAGTCCCCAAGTTCCTTTTCGTGTTGTCTTGCCAAACTTGTAGCCTACCGTACCTTACCTTCTAAGATGTCAGAAAGGATATCAACGCTTCCTGGTAAATCAGAAGCTGCCTTCGCAGGCTGTTCAAATCAAAGAATGTGGTAAATGTACAAAATAGATTCATTATTTTCACGTCTGGCAAGAAAAATCTGTATAGAGAGCTACGTCGAAGAGGTTGATTATTCCAGGAAACGAATGATATCAAGGCGTTTCTAGCCAACTTATATTTGGAGTAGACTCGTTATATTATTGTGGTGGGAATCATAAGAAATGGTGAATGTATAAGAAGTACAAATTTGCAAAAGATGATTCGTTTCAAAATCACAGAAATTCAAATTATATCCATCGATGGCTACAATTATATCCATACTGATTGGATGTGTGTGATATCTGACCAATGGAATACTTGATAAACCGAAGGAAAAAGCGTGTGTAAAAACGGAAGGAAAAGGCGTTGTGTAAAAACATTTACCGGATAGGTTAAATATCCCAATGAAAATAGTAAATCGGAAAATAATATGACTCACAATCAGAAGACAGTAGAGAGATAGAACAACTATAAGCGCCTTTGTCCAGACCATTTTGTGTACAATATATATATTCGTAAAATAAGATTCTGGTGCTCTCGTCCTTCCTTCTGTCCAATACGACATGGAGTGATAAGGGGTGGCGCGAGGCGTTGGTCTAATACAACTTTATCTTTTAATCTTAGTTCATGGGAGTGGTCCCTTGTGACGTTTAGCCCATCGATTGGTGGTTTATCTACAGCGCCTGAAACTTTCGAAGGAATCTACCATTTCCTTAAGATTAATGAAGATTTTTTTTTATTGAGATCACATACAAAGACACTTAAATTATCATTTCTGCTAAATAATCCTAATCACTCAAAGAAAAGGCCTGTCCCTTTGGCCTATATAGCACTACATTGATGATGGTAAGATCTCATCGATGAATTTCACACAGTTATTTCTACATCGATGTTAACCAACTTTAACACAATGATGGACTTCACTGTGTGAGCTGAAGGAGGCAGTAGCTAGAGACAGTAGAATAGGGCATTATATGGATCAGGGTCCATTATTATATAATCACTATTCACATCTCATTTTCCTCCAGTACAAACTTCCCTTCGCTCCTAGAATAGCTATTTGATAAGAGATTTAATTCACTGCTTCAAAGGCATTGGCGCGCAACACATGAGTAGTATTTTAATCTTATTTCTAAAGAGCGAAACATTTAACTTGTTTTCAACCTTTTTTCCTCTTATATGTCTTAAGTGCAGCAGGGCTAATCATTTACTCAAATAGGCATACTTTCAGATACATATTGTGCAGCTCTGCCATTTCATTCGAAATTGTAGGGCTATATAATTTATCAATGACTGTATTGCATTTAATTTGTAGGCTAATGAAACATGCATTTAGACATCTTGGTGGCGGCCATCTTGAATATCTCAAATTGCTTAAGGTCATCAAGGTCCAGAACTTCACATCTCACAGGAATGTGATATAGGGACAGAATGCATAGGCATAGATGAAAAATCAAAAGAGAAAAAAACTTTCGGGGAATTCCAGGTAAGGCCAAAATTTGCCATTTCACTGCCGGACAATAACATAAAGATAGGCCTACGGGATGCTCTGGAGCACGTCGGATCTTAATTCTTATTTTACTACTAAATCCAAAGGGACCATTAGTGATAAGGATACGTTTCAATATTATGATACAATCGGCCTATATAGTTAAGGATAGTTCCCTATTGAAAAACACAAAATGAAACATTGAAACGTTGGTTAAGGATACCCCATGCAACGGGCCCCATGACAAGTAATGACTGAAATTGGGCTCCAGACGTTAGCTAGGGCCCAGAAACCTCGGACGCTATAGGGCCCAGAATCCAGACGTCAGGGCCCTAGCTTCTGAAGGTTGGTGTGCCCTAACGTCTGAAAATAAGCGAAAGTGGGCCCTAGCATCGTTGGGCCCTAACGTTGTTTTTCAGACGTGTTTATTAACATATAAATTAGACCAAATAATTTCAAACAAAGTATTTAACGAGCTGGGTGTGTGGTTGGCAGTCGATAAGGAAGTTACTCGCGCTTCCAGAACCACCATTCCACTCATGACTACATATTGTTGGGGCAATATTTTATGCCCAGATATATTATTGAATTTATATTTACTATATCAATTTAACAATGAAATGTAGAACATGACAGAATAACTGCAACCAATACCCCGGCCGCCGTTTTCACCACTGGCCTATTTATTTAAATGTATTGTGTACATATTACTCTATAATAATTTGTATGAATTTAGGGGAGAATGAGTTTCGAGGGGATATTAATTGGAAGCTTTCACCTTTTACCTTGTTTTGTTCACCATATGTGCAATATTTACCACTCATGTAGTCAAACTATAATAAATGTAAACATAGAACAACTTTACAACTTGGGATCCTAGGCTTTTACTTTGCTTCAGTTGCCATGCCTTACAAACGAGCACCCTGACACAACTATCTTTCTCATTTTATGATCACGAACGCGTCAAGAATCCTGTATTAAAATGTAAGAAAAGTGGCATGGATTTCCACTTAGTTACTCGTATCAAGAATTGTATACCTATCTAGTAGCGCTTGCCTTTCTTTATCTTTTGATTTTATACAAAACAGCTTAAACTCAATAATTAACTTTACGGCACACATTCTTTCAGTAATAGTAGAGGTGTGAACCGCAAAATCCAACTTTCAGGGGCCATCAAGATTTTTCAAAGGAGTGTAGCACGTCATGACTGCTAGGCTACGATGAACAGCTGTAATACTTTAGTACTAGTAGTTTAAAACCATAGATCTCTATATATTATATCCATATTGCCATTGGTACAACAAACAGATGAAATAAAACAAGTATTTTGAGACCACTGTATTCTTTATTAACACGGAGACGAACTCCATATAATCTGGAATGACAAAACAATCACCACACCCAATGCATCACAACAGAATCGCCAATGCTGTATTCCACCGTTCTCTAAACATGTATACCAGTTAGCACGATGTAGATTGGTATACAATCATCAGGAAAGTGGGCACCATTCTGGTCAGATTACTAATTGAATCGACCCTTCAATATATTTTATTTCAAATATGTATCCAGAATATACAAACACAAAATATTCTAATATATAGGAATTGATCGAAAACATCAACCATCGAATCCAAGTAAAATGGGGTTGTTTTGTTTTGTAAACATCATCTATAGTAAAGCTATATTACAAACACCTTAGGTAATCACTTAACAAAATGAGTCCCTTCCAAAGAACTAAATGGCATTTTATCGATAAAAAAATCTAAAATTTATCTTAATTTGCTGTATACGATGGACGAGGACACCGCGCATACAATCGATGGCGTCGGCCCTAAGAAAATAGCCTTTCTATAAAAGGTCATAGAAAAAATCTAATCCTTGTCCGACTTCCCATATAGAGATACCCGTACCCAGATCTCTTGCAAGTTCCAATCTAAGTTGGATCGACTTAAGTGTTGGGAAGAAAACAACGTGATCGCCAATGCCAGTCCTGAAAACAAAAAATGGGAGGGTCGATTTGAGTTAGGGATGTTCACGCTATTCACACAATGATTAAGATTTTACCCCGCTATACATAACTAATTAGATTGTCCCATGTTGAATTGAATCCACATTCCAACCTATTTCCTTGCCCTTTATCATCAATCACATCACAATTAGGTCAAGCAGGATTTGCATGAGTATATCAGTGAGTGAGTGAGTGAGTGAGTGAGTGAGTGAGTGAGTGAGATTGGTTGCGTTACGCCCTTATCAACACATTTAATATGGTTATATCAAGGGCGGTAGAGCTGAGAGGGAGGCAGTTTATGATCATACCCAGGAAATAGCAATAGAGATGAAGGGAGAGAGAGACAGAGAAAAGAGACAGAAAGGCACTTCATGGCATGAGTATATCACAAAGTTTTAAATAATGCTTGCAAACCAAATTTGATGGATATAATATACTTACTTGTATTTAAAAGTGTGTTCTGCCGACTTGGGATCCCATTGAATTTTTGGCTTATATTTTTTTAACGCGTCTATATATCTGAAAACAAAAGTCAATGGACGATTAATTTTCAATAAATAATAATGACAGCAACGCCGATCACTTTTTGACAAACAAATGAACAAACCACACTTGAAGATATTACTGTCACACAGAAGGAAATATTAATAATAACACTCATTCATGAACTTGGTGAGAGAATGAATTGAAAAGCGAAAAATGCATCACCAAATGAATTACTCACGAATTTCCAACGATGGGGCCGCCTCCACCTGGTACGTAATCATTACCATAAAAATTTAATCCTAAAAGAATCTTTCGCCGGTTTCCCGAATTAGCATCTGGCACCAGGGTTTCAACACATAACCGTATCCACGGTAATGGACTGTTGGGCCCAGGACTGTGGAATGCAAACATGAGAAATAGTAATTTAAATTAGGAGAACGACATATTCTCAGAGCTATCCATTAAATGTATGTATAGCTCTGCTATTTGCTAATGATAGGGTACGCTGTTAAATCATGAAGTAGTCTTTAACAAAAATTAATAACCACCGGGTGACTTTAGAAGTAGTGGAAACGCTGGCCAGGTGGCGCCACAAGCATAGTCAATTCGAAATATGGCTATCATCAGGGAGGTATATACAAGGGAGTAGCAACGACTCATTGACTGAACTAAAATATCTGCAACTGGGACTTAATTTAGCCACTGCATGCCAGGTGACACTGTAATATTGTTGTAGGCAATACTACCACATATAGCCCAGGTAGTCTGGTTGCCCTTTACCAGGGAAGAGCATACTAGTGACGCACTTATAAATAGTTGGCGCTAGTAGTAGTAGTAGTGGCATTACTTTCAACAATATGCCACTCACGCATATTGTTCATTGCTACTCCCTTGTATATACCTCCTTACTATCATCCGCTATGTGAGGTATTTTATTTATATGTTAAAAATAAACATAACTGCATGAGTCTGACGTTCTCCTGACTAGCTCCGATGTCTATTACGATTTTTCCGATATATCACATTATGAACGCTCAGATTTGTGTCTTTTAAAATTGGTTTGGAGTGGGGTGAATAAGGGCGGCAAAGATCTAGTGAGGTCAATCAGTTTGAGGCATACATGTACGTGCAGCATTCTCGACATTTTGTGATATGCAAGAAATAATACTTGGCAAATGAAACGTATCACGAATGTGAAATTTTGTCAATAATATTTTAAAAAATAAGAAAAAAAGTTACTGTCATTGTGAGTAGCACCTTCTATCGGAGAACAGTGATTAGTTTTAGAAAGGATTTGGTGTAATATTTGGGTGGATGCGATATTCGAAGACAACTAAAACCATATAAGTACCTCATAGGGTTGGAGTAATCGTACGTCATCAAACTTATACCGTCCACATAAGGAGCTAATGCTTCAAAATCTTCCCTGCTAACCATTCCGGGCGAGTTCCTGCATGTTAAAACGTAAACAATTATTTTTTTTCTTTACGTGGACAATTTTTTTTTAATCAATTCTGCAATGAATATCGCAATGTACAAATTTAATTTCAGCGGTTAGTATTCATACACATTTAATGGTCAACTTAATTGAAAATGAAAATTTATCTCTAGATTAAAATCACATTTATATTGTTTTGAATTGAGAGATGAGAAGTATCACAGCTTGTGAAACTTCCATCAATAAAATTTATTTATATAAAAAAAAGAAAAGAAAAAAAGGGGCCGTCGAAAAATTTGAGACAACGTACCCGTGGCCTATAGGCGGTGGTATAACTAAAATAAGCTTTTTTCCATCATTCTGAAATTCTTCCCCGAGGTGGTTGATGAAATGGATCAACTCACTGAAATATCACAAAATAAAAGAGACGATAAACTTTTCCTGTTCTGCAAAAGTTCGAACCACAAGTATTAGAAATAGGTATACAATAGCCTTAACACACAATGCGTTGGAAAATATTCCTGATGATAAACGGTGAGGAAACCATTGACCAACCTGCGTCGGTGTCCTCCCAGTTGTGACCAAATTTCAACAACAATTCCATCAAATTTATGGGTCTGTGAAATAGGAGGCAAGGATATATATATAATCACATCAAACTATAACCGGCATCGTGATGTATAATTGAAGATATTAACAAAGCTGTCCCCACAAATAATGTCAGTGTCACATAAGATGGATTTAAGTGAAAAAATAGTACAGGGTTTTCACACTATAAATGATTAAGAATTCGTGAGACATATTAGTCTATATCTGTGTACTGAGGTATCCAGAAATGGAAGGTTCACAGAAAAAACTAGGAAATTAAGGTATTGATTCATCCATTTAATACAAATATCTTTTGTAACTATTACGATCTATGGAAAAGAAAGGCCTGACGTGAACAGACTCGCGTTATGAATATAAATAAAAATATCGAAAAATGAAATGAATACCTTTATAAACCTAAGTATTGAAGCTATGCAATCCATTTGTATATCTTCATTAGAAAATAGCAAGTGGTAATCTCCACCACTCCATCCGTCGAATAAAACCCTGGGTACTGAAAGGACGAGCACAAAAAAGGTAGTCAAAGTTGTAATAATCTGAACCACACATTGTGATAAAGAAGAGAACGACAGCGGACAAACAGCATTGATATATGAACAGGCCATAAGGGAATACAGAGAACGTGAACGTAGGTCTCTACACAATAAAATAATACTCACATATTTTAACGGTCCTGCCCTTCGTTACATCAGTCATCCAACCTATTCAATATCAGAGTAAGGATTTATTGCTCTAATGCACGTCTTCGGTGCAATTAGTGACTCAGTAGATTAGTGTACAGACAATAGTCCCAGACAAAAACTTGGTAGGTCAATGGAAACAAAATAGTGAATTCATGGGATATGCCATTAAATGATAGTGATTGAGATATTTACATAGCTGTCCATAGGACAATAACAAAAGTATACGTTAACACTATAAACATAATTAAGCACCTTTATCGATATCATGTCCACCTTCCACGACAAACGATCCAGAGGGCTTCCTCTTGACTTGCAACCACACCGGAGAAACATATGTAAACTTGTTTCCAAAGGTTTTGGCTATATCATAACCATGATTATTCCACTGAAATTAAATTATTGGGATCAATAATATTAAATGTATGGCCAACCTCTATCTACAAGCATGTGTGATCTAAAAGTACAAATTTTCTGATGAATTTTACAGACGCGAACAGAAATTTCAACTTACTGGGGTGACATAAGCCAGCGTCTCTCCACTAAAATGCTTCACTTCTCTTTCCACATCACAGTATGATGCATACTCCTTAAGAATATCTTTTGCTTTTGTATTTTCTGAAACTAATCCTCTTTGAAAGACGGTTTGTGCGGACAGTTTTACCTGTAATAATGAAGAGTTAATGGATAGAACGTAGACACAATAATCGGAACACATACTTCAAGTCATTTCAACAAGGGACATCAGTGATATTATTTACAATGTGAAATCTCTGGCCCATAATATCAATACTCAAGTAATATGTGCAATACATGTACTTGTCCTGTAAAATATATTGCTGAATAAATTGTCAATATGTTTTAGCTAAGAGTTTGTGATTAAAAAATGTGCTTTAAATTATTGTCAAGGAGATTATGGTGGACCTTTGGCTCTTTTTGTTTCTTTTTGCCCTCTCCGCGATCACTTTTTGAGAGAGTCGTCTCGCTGCATGGTATGATCACGATGAAGAAAATGACACACAGGCATCCAAGTAACATTGGTTTAACTGGCCCCATGACTGCAACCTGAAATATAGGTCCAGAAAAGTTTCTGTAAATGACTTTTGGTTAACAGAATTTGTGTCTGAATCGCATGTATTAGTTACCGTACGTATTTACTTTGTTGATTGAGCAATGAATATATTTACTAATTTCCTAAACGCAACCGAATCACTGCCACAAGTGGCACTACTGTGTCCACCGTAGGCCTACTCCCCTCCCAGGCTAGACCGAAAAACTTTTATTTATAAACTATTAAAAAAACAGAAGTATATAAAGCACAGTATGATATCCTGATCATAATAATTGTTAAATTCGTAAACATTTCTCTCTTAGTAATTAATGTTATACCTCTTCAGAAAATTGAAAATATTGCTGTAAAAATATCATAGTATTGACTGATACTATAATTCAGTAAACCCTTTCAACAAAGCATCATCGTACAGAAGCAAAATAGCAGGTAGTAAGCCAGGATTACCAGCCCTTTCCAATAATACGCCTATAGTAGGCCTACTCTGTCTTGGACTAGGAAGTTTTAGTCAGCCTTGCCCAGCCGGTGACCCATACAACTAGTAATAAGTACTAGTATTTGTATAGTCCCTATAGGGTTTACAGCACGGTACAGATGTGACCCATCTAGGCTCTACATCTAGGCAAGGGTTGGCAGAAAGTACCGCCCACACTGCCACATACAGTCAAAGTACCACCCGACCAATAAGTCCAAGTATCACCCTCTTTCTCTCAAGAAACTGGTAGGCTAGACTCTCCCGCGACCTACCGCTTTTTTTAAAAAAGCCGCCACCGGCTCCTCTCTAAAATTGGAACAGTCGTACCCGTTATCACGGTCTCACGAACAAAGTAGAAGAAAAGGGAATTGCTGCTGTCTCTGCCAATGAAATAAATCCTCATTCAGCTTTGTGTCAGGTGTGAGAACTACCGTATATTAGTAAGCAACGATATTAGCTAGTGATTACTGGAACAATATTGTCTATATTCAATGCTAGAGTCAGGTATAGCTCGATAGGTCCCGTCGGGAAGATTCGAATGGACGGCCATTGCCGCGAAATATATCAACAAGCGCCGAAAATGGTGTCTCCCAATGCCGCCGCTGGCGCCACTGGCGCCGCTGCTCCGTGCCTACGCACGGAGCAGCGTTATATGGGGTGGGGGTGGGGTGGAGGTGGAGCGTGGACGGGACCTCGTCGGCAACTGTTTTTCTTTATTTATACAAGCAACTAGCCTAAAAGCCAGATCACAACACAACCCAATCCAGCGGTATGCTTTCTGGACCAAGCGCAACCGACCCCGCCCCCTATAGGGCGGATTTAGACCACCTTTAAACCTCCTTTCGTTGCTCCATTACCCCTGGTATTCTCAGTTAGACAGAACTCACACCCATCGACCTGTTTTTTATGTTTTCCCATCTAAATGGGTACCATTACATCATCTGAATGGCAAGTTTTGTTCCTCTTCATGCCTTTTTAGGGGACGACTTATGTATAATCTGGTACAGGAAAGTTGCAATTTTAAATATAAAGATTGGTTTAGAATCCCACCCCTGTCGGAGCTCTCACACACACTGCACCTTCACTCACACACTACACTCACTCACCAGCCACTGCCCCTCCCGCTGCCTGCCACTGCCTACCACTGCATGCCACTAGTGTGTGTGTAGCCTTGCCTCAAGGCTACACACACACTAGGCAGGTAGGCAGTCAGGTATCAAACACTAACACATGGGAGGAGTGAAGGATGGGTGGTTGGTGGGCATGCAGTGTCATTCAAGGTGAGAAAAATGACAACTATAAGAACAAAAACAGACAATAAAATAAGTAGAGCAAGCAAAAGTACTAGCGGGTAGAATTTCTGGATGTGGTTATCGGTGTTAACTTAACGCTCAATGCTGTTGTTAATGCTCTAATACTCCCCGTGCGTATCCTAACATTAAATCGTATTGCCAGGCTACCGATTACAAATTAACATTCCCTCCGGGCATTCCCTATGAATTATAATACTTAATAGTAGCCTATAGGCTATAGCTATATCGTACGTGGTAGCTTGTCCCAGCACCATGTAGAACTGTATTCCTATGCTTACAGCCGTTAACTCATGCTATTTTGGATAGCTAGGATTAAATAAAATGTATGCATTGTAATCAAAACTGCGAAAAGTCGATCGATGAAAGAGGGACAAAGGCACGCATCCTCGGGACATAGCCCGGGCACTCATGCCCCGAGCTACCGAAGCAGGGCGCCCATGAGCCCGTTCACTTTCGTTGGGAACTAGCGCCGGGAGTCGCCGACAGCAGTGCTGACGTGGAATATGGCAACGTGCATCCCTTTCAGGCTGCATGTAAGAACTGATAAAAACGTATATGGGAAGCTTACCATTCTATAGATACACAGGGTAAAGAGTTTGAGACGACAAGCCGGACGACTGAGCTAAATTGAATAAATATTCAGGCGACTTAGCTGGAAATACGGACAGGCGCCGCCATTTTGAATGGTGCTATCGCCTTTCTGAGAATGGGAATATCAGCAAAGTTGAAACTGTAATATAGCCCCAAAATACCAACACTGTAGAAGGTAGTCAAATCATATAAGCTTCGAAAGTCTAGCCTACGAGGAAAAAAATCATAACTACCACAGACATGTAGAAATATAGGAAAAACTTTACAGCACAAGTATTTTGTGTATTGATTCCTGAAAGAGGAGATGACGTTTCCTTTAAAGATGGAGTTATTAGGGACTTCGGTGATACATGTCACGACAAAATTAGTCGTTTGTATACTTTCTCTTTGTTTTTTTCATGAATGCCTGGAAGCAGTTAAGACTGTATTAGATGGTAAGTTGGGTGAATTATAAAATTCCAAATGTCACATGTAGTTTCTAATAATTATGCTGTTCTTTATCATCGTACGGGTTTGTTATGATCAGATTCATCGTCCTAAAATTGTTTTGTTGTCAGTTGATTCAATCTTTTGAAATGATGCTTTAGCCATCACGAATGGGTTCTGCAGTGTAGTTAGTACAGTTGAGTTCCGTGATTATATACGATGCAGTTGTATTCATTGGAAAATTTCATGAGATTTAAATAGGCCATAATTATATAACCATTACATTTGTAGCGATTTTCAATTATCAATGAAATTTTTTGTTGGCGAGAGATGGCTGATATAAAGGTCTCAGTGGGAAAAGGATTAAATCCAAAAAAATTGACCAATGATATTATTTAATGTGATATCAATATGAATTATTTCCATAACAATTATAAACTTTTCTAATAGTCTATCCATATTTTAATATTTGATAAAAAAAAATAAAAAAAAATACAAATTCTCCCAATTCCAGATGCACTGTTGTGTCGACAATGTGGCCATGAAGTAACTATTACCGACCAACTGATAAACATCCCGAGCTCTGAAGCGCTGATCGTGAGAAATAGTACACTTTTAGGCTCCAACGATAGTCCTATACTGATCCAACAGTTCGTGAACCCATATGGTAAGACAATCAATATCGTAATGAATTTGAATAATACTATTTTCATTATTCGTTTATGGATCTATAAATGATACATTTTCAATCTGACTAGCTGGTCAAAATATGATCAATTGCAGATCTTTATAAATTGACTCGAAACTGCATTCTGGAATTAAGGAAATTATTTATTTTCTTAAAACAGGTAAAAAGTTTGAGGTCATTACATCACGAAAGGCGGAAGTATACAAGGATGATCAGGTATATATAGTTTGATTTTTTTTTTCCGGCATCGGCAGAAGGAGGATCCTAGTCATCGTCAACATAACATAGTTTGAAATTTACACATGGACAAAGGTCAAACAATAAACTTTTGTTGGATACTCCTATAATGATCCTATGTGAGTCACTTGACTCATTGAGTTACCTAGCGATCAAAGGTCTGGAATTCAATCTTAATTTTGAAATTCTCTTGCAGTCCGTGTCAACAAAGACATTTTTCCCTGGATTTGCATGGCGCATCATTGCGTGCCCTAGATGTGGATTTCAGCTAGGATGGTGAGAGTATTATTGCCTTTAAAATAATCGGGATGAGGTCCTATTTAATCTTGATGTTATTTTCCATTAGCCAAAACAAATTCTATTGTATTGACAGTCAGGTCCAGACGGCCACATTCCTCGATTCCATATCCAGCGATAAGCTTAACCACAAGGCTAAGACTAAGGCTAAAAGTGTTAATGACCCCTAAAGCTTAGGGGTCCAAAACTGCCTTCGATCTGAACCTGACTGTTGAGACATTATTTAATTGTGTTGAGTTCATTACAATAATTGAATACCGGTACATTAATTGAATGTGAAATTATTTTTTGTGATGCTTTTTAAAATCGTATAATCTTTTCATCGCCAGGTTCTTCCAACCTATTGGTCACACCAAAGACAAAAAGACAACACCCGACACCTTCTTTGGACTTATTCTAGAAAATTTACATCACAAAGGATGTGAGTATCTTGTGCTTCATTTGGGTTATAGTGTTATTAGTGTACACTCAATTAGTATGTCTAGGATCGCCGCGCCTTTGGTCAGAAAACATTCAAGGGTTTTCACCTTCAAAAACGAATTTTCGAGTTTTTCCTAAGTATCTGAATCCAGACATTAATCTGAGAACTTGCATCTCTACTTTTATTCCCCAAGCTAGGTGAACCCGTTTTTAATGACTTGTAAAGGACGAAATACGAAATTTAATTACTTGTAATGTTCATTAAAAAGGAAAATCTGAATTTAATGACTTATAATAATAGAATTTTATCGTTATTTTTTTTTTTTATTTCAGATGCGGATAACCTCCTCATTGTACCAAAGTTCAGGAACAGTTGAGTTTATGGTGTATTTTTTGTTGTTTTTAAGTCCACCTCATTTCACGTGTTTTTTTTAAAAGTCCACCTCCTTTCACAAGTGCAATCATGTTTCGTCCGAAGTTACCCATTTGTAAAATAATAGTAAATAAATTATCTTTTATAGAAGTATTCGTTTTGAATTATTTATTTATTTATTTATACATATGGAGTTTCAAATTTCTAAGTATGGACAGGAATGTTAGGAATCGACCTATCCAGTCGTCTTTGTACTTTCCACTCCTTCATATCCTACACACTTGGCCACAGGTGAGGTATATCTTGGCAGTATAAGTTAATGAGTACTGATCTAAAGGTTCAACCAAGTGAAATTAGATTTGAAACAAGTCACTT
Source organism: Sthenelais limicola (assembly GCA_942159475.1). NCBI lineage: Eukaryota > Metazoa > Annelida > Polychaeta > Phyllodocida > Sigalionidae > Sthenelais > Sthenelais limicola. Next base: position 88,559,418 of record OW804100.1, read on the forward strand.
TCATCAAGTAAATTGCTCTTAATACTCGATACCTCGAGACAATCCATACAAGGTAAATTTCAATCAAAGATGAAATTCGTCCCAGCAGCGGTCCCATAACTAGGGTTTTTAATGATCGTGATCATGATTGCGTAACTAAATCCACATAACGTTCAACAGAAAACTTTGTAATTTAAGCTTATTATGTGTCAGGGTTCGTATGTTGTCATGATAAAATCAAAGTTTTAAAGGCCAGGGATGCAATTTTTCGAAGACCTTAGAAACACCAGATACCGGGTATTTGATTTATATTAACACTTCTCACTAATATAGCAACAAGTACTTTATATCTTGAGGCAGGTGGTAAGAATACCGCCACTTGGCGAGGCCAGAATTGTATCACTGCCGATAAAAAAAATAATTCTGGACTTCATTCACAAGTAACGGAATTTCTACTCAATCTGCTAGTGTCTGGTACATCTTAACCTACCTAATTAATCCCTAGTAATGTCATAACTATGTAATCCATATTATATCAAAAGATATTTGGTCACGATATAGGGTCTAATGGAGTAAACTCATTTTCCTGTGAACGTTAAAATCGGGTCTCAAAGTGGCCGTTGTTAGGCATCTGGAGTTTTGTAACCCTAAGTTGGATTCTATCGATTTTGGGGTAGTCACTAAAAGATACAGGGTGGTGATTGGTCAATCAAGATGACCATCAGTTACCTTAATTCTGTCCAGTTTGGTATGTGGCAGCACTATCGTGGCTGAAACCTTTCCTGTGATTTGAAATGAGTCCTTTCCTGTGATCTAATCATTACATATATTCAATAACAAAAACAAAATAATGATACTCTGTACTTCAGGTATTGAACAAGTTTCAGGCAATTACACGACTCATTTAATGGAATAGCAATAGCAATAGCGCTAAAATCGTAGGATGTGGAATCCTTGAATTGCGCAGCCCTTGTAGGACCAACAGGGATATTTGGCATCATAGCAGTGTCTCCGCGCTTTTGGGCCGAACTCAAGGATTTTTCATAACACTATGTGACCTAGGGATTGTAATTTAACAGGTTTAAGATCATTTTTTTCGAAGGAACTTATTTGCCGTTAAGTAATTAACAGAAATTTCAAAACCATTTAACTAGATTGAAGGCCTACATGATAATTCTTCCGCTAGTATCATTTCTGTAAAACTGCCAGTTTGAAAGAGCAAGTGCTCCTTGGCTATATTGTCTCACTTTTAGGAACTCTTCCAAGATTGTTTTGATGAGCCCCAATGTGTGAAAGCATGGCGTTGGAGAAGCAACCGGTCAGAATTTCATACGCAATATTTGTTTTAACAATTCCGAGGCTAAGAACAGACATACTCTGGACATCGACTCAATAGCAGGATCATTTATGCAACGTTCAACATGAAATAACAACTAAATTGGGTTACGTTTGGCCAAGTTCTTTTATTAGCGTCTCTGTACACAACTCTGCCGGAGTCATTGTCATTTTCAAGTCCTTGATGTTTAGATCATGCGCCTCAATAATTGGTTAATCTTATCCTCACGGTTACCAAAGTCACCAGCCTCGACGAAGTGGTTGCCCTTTTTGCGCCATCCACCAGTGGGGGTGTTAAGCTTGAAGTACCACAGGAAGTTGTTGGCTTCCTTGAAGTGTGGTCCTACCGTCAAGATTTCGTGGATCAAATCCTCAACACAGATGATGCCGAATTTGCCTGTGGACGAGAAGGTAAAATTAATTAAGACAGATGATAAAGCTTGGAATGCCAAGTAACATGGTTTGAGAAATTATTATATAGAAATGTTTGAAATAGAGAGTTTAAAATGCACTAGAACCTTCTCTCTGGGGGTACAAACAATAGAGGGTTATATCAATTTGACAAATTATACTATAGTGGTGTCGCAGGTTTTTCGATCCGGAGAGCACAAGATCAGCTCCCAGGGTTCAGTAACGCTGCATTATTAATGTCCCTAGAACTACAGCCGATGGCAACTTGTGATACCAGCAGTTGTCAAGTCTAGGAAGTTACTTCAGTCTCCAGATTAAATACTCACCAAGTTTCTGCTCAATGACAGCGTTGTCTGTGAGTGCGACACGTCTGCCCTCAACCTTTCCGTATCCACGTTTGTAGATCAATTCGCGGACACTCTTTAGGTTAGGGTATCTGCAAGGGAACCATAGTCAATACATTAGAATCATGTTAGAAAGCAAGGTCAGGTATTAGACAGAAGTATAGGACTAGGCTCAGTTCGAGTACAAAAATCTTGTTCTCTCCTCATGCAGATCAGAGAGGGCAAGTTATTTCATCATAGCCTGACCGATAATTGAGAGAATCTACATTGGAGTGACGAATATCGAACCGAGGTCTGAAGGGGAAACATATTTAAACAAGTAATGGACAATTATGCAAGACCTACACCCGTGGTTTACTAATAACCTCCCTCTTAAATAGTCACACAGTAAGATGTGGAAGGACCTTAGGTATCACACAACTTCTTAAGAGACAAAAGTAAAGGGATATTACAATCGCTTTTGATGTTTTATATACCATACAAACTACCGACGAATGGGAAATTAAGAAATTTTGGTACACACAGGTGTAACACATGAGTATTTTGTAGGAAATTTGTTTTAATTTTCCAAATAATCTGAATTTAGACCATATTCTGAGAACCTGCATCCCTGCTTTGATTCCCCAAGCTAGGTGCCGGGTTGTCCAGTTTGTATTGACTTTAAACGATGATTCAGGAAGAAAATTATTAAGTTTTAATGATTATATAGGCAAATCTGAATTTAAAGACTTTTAATGACATGTGGGAATAATGTATAAAATGGAAGCATATGTGCGAGGCTCAGTTCGAGTACAAAAATCTTTGTTTCTCCTCATGAAAGATCAGAGAGGGCAAGTTATTTCATCATAGCCTGACAGATAATTCATGCCATTGAAGTGGCAAATATTCCTTAACATGGCGCACAAATTGTAAAAAGGGATGGGTAATTAATTTTGTGAGGCCTACATTCATACCAGACAGCAAGATGTGTAAGCTATTATACAGAAGCATAGTACAAGGCTCAGTTCGAGTACAAAATCTTTGTTTCTCCTCAAGAAAGATCAGAGAGGGCAAGTTATTTCATCATAGCCTGACCAATGACATTGAAGTGGTGAATTTTCTTAACAAGGCGCTAAAATTGTAAAAAGGGAGGGTAATTAATCATGTGATATATACATTCATACCAGACAGCAAGATGTGTAAGCTATTATACTGAATCATAGTGAAAGGCTCAGTTCGAGTACAAAATCTTTGTTTCTCCTCAAGAAAGATCAGAGAGGGCAAGTTATTTCATCATAGCCTGACCAATATGAATGACATTGAAGTTGCAAACAGTTTAGGAAGAGCGCCACCTGATGGTGGCTGCACAAGATTTAATTATGCAAGGCCTTCACAACACACCAGATCCCCACCCCAACCATATCAGACAAGACGTGTAAGCTATTAAATGGAAGCACAAGGCGAGGCTCAGTTCGAGTACAAAATCTTGGGTTTCTCCTCATGAAAAATCAGAGAGGGCAAGTTATTTCATCACAGCCAGACCGATAGTTAAACTTAATGACATTGATGTGGCAAATAAATATCCTTAATGTGGCGCAAACATTATAAAATGGAAAAAGAGTAATTTTGCGAGGCCTACCGCCATATAGATGTGTAAATTATTTAATGGAAGCACAAGGCAAGGCTCAGCTTGAGTACAAAATCTTTGTTTCTCCTCATGAAGATCAGAGAGGGCAAGTTGTTGCATCATAGCCTGAAGTGGAGATCCAACAAATGGGCCAAAAGGGATGGAAATGATGCGAGGCCTAAAACCACAGCAATACTCTCTAAGTGTTTTGAGATAGTATATAGCCACAGACCACTATACAGAATAAGAACCTGTGTAAAGTAGCATACGTATTTGCTAGAGGGGAATTGGGTGTTGCACGCCCTAACCTATACTTTTTAAATACACATTTGTTCATATCAGGACGAGAGGGGAAACACGTTAACAGGATATGATACCCTACGATTCAATCATTAGCAATGGTTTTATTACACGGGTAGTCTTAATTACACTTTGGCAAGTGACATTTCGAAAGACTGACGGACGGGAAAGCCGGTATTTAATGATGTTGAAAGTCTAGGACTTAGGCTCGGGTGAGAGTATCAAGTAACCTTCCCCCACCCCTCTCTCAACCTCATGGTCAAAGAGGGCAAGGAGTGATACAGAATTATGTGAGAGAATGATCGGTCCTCCACCACAACTAAGTTGGGTCGCCATTATTTTAGTGGGAGTGAGTAGCAAGTGGAGACAGCGAGATTACTTACCCCCATGTGATGTATGGCTCAGCAATACGGAGCATGTGAATTGTAGCCTTGTTGAGCTTAATGAATGTGCCGTTGTTGATTTGTCTCAAACGGAACAACTGCATTACCTTGCGTGGACGTGGGTGGATACCGTTTACACTAAAATACAACAATTCATATGATTAGGGAATCTGGTGAATAAGTGTCTTGATATGTACGTTAAGAAGATGACGCGCCTTCCTTGTCATAGAGTACAATAATCTATATAATTAATGGGTAGAGCTAGCAACCTTAGTATCATTTTAACAATTTGAATGATTTAGATTAGGAAGTTCGACACTAAAATAGACGTCGACAACTTTCATTGGCAGTGGTGGGAAGTAACCACAATCATAAGCTCTACATGCATAGATTCCACTACATTGAATATGAACGTCAAAGAAGTAATTAAATTTCTATTGATCCTGGTCACTCAGTAGACCTGAGACATCGATCTGTGTACTCACCCACGAATACGAACAACGAAGGCAAGCTTGGGTTGTGCAGGCACGTAGAAGCTGTTGTTCTTACGGGCATCTCTGTGGAGCCTGACGGCATCACGCTCCTTGAGACGGTATTCCCTGATGTACGATTCGGCCCTCTTGAAGATAGTTCTGCGCTTCTCTACGTACTTCTGTAATGGCGATAACAAAATGTGAATAAAGCGAACCCTTGACAAGTCATTACTTCGAAATGAAAATTTAAAGTTTTAAAAAAGTGCTTCCTGACGTAAAGTCTTGTGTAAGGACACTGCGACAAGAGAAAAGAGCGTGATTTGGGAATGTGAACCCACAGCCTAGTCCTAGACAATAAAGAGTACTTTCTGTATGTAGCTATAAATTTAAGTGTAACGTGCACTACAGCCTGGGAGATTTCAAATACTAGGCTGTCTAATAGTAGTGTTGCAGGTTTTTCGATCCGGAGAGCACAAGATCAGCTCCCAGGGTTCAGTAACGCTGCATTATTAATGTCCCTAGAACTACAGCCGATGGCAACTAGTGATACCAGCAGTTGTCAAGTCTAGGATGTTGCCTCAAACTGATCATACAGGTGTTGGCAACGAATTCCACATGTTGACAATGACATTAAACTTAAAGGCTACGACGAATGCATGGGTCTGAATACACTCTACGAGAGACGACAGCGAGGTCATGCACCTTGCGAGCTCATCGAATAGCTAATCGACCAAATAAGTAAACATCAAACACAGCTATTCTCCCACAGAAACGATGTGCGACATTTCATTTAATCATGTGCGATTATCATTATGCCCTATGACTGTGCGACACGTGAACAGCAGTTTAGTTACGAGTCATACTAAATGACAACATTGGCCATAGTTTGCAGATATCATTGGACAGATACTATCAACTCAGTCGGCTTTCTAACAGAATAAACAAACGGTACAGACAGACAGAAAGGATTTTGTTAGCATGAAAAACGGGGGACAGAAGACGATTCGCTTACCTTTTTCTGGAGCACGGCAGCTTTGGCTTGCCTGGCCTTGGATTCGGCAGCCTTCTTGCGCTTCTTCAGAAGCGACTCCGGCACGGGTACTGTCTTTTGGCTGTAAATGAGAAAACAATACAATTAGAATGATATATCCTACGTAAAATTAAACAGTTGGCACTGGTGTATGCGCGACAGAATTAAGTAATCACACCAGAACCTCGATGGTACTAGTATTGACAGAGTCTGTCACTCACTGTCAACGACACTATTTACATCTTTAAAAACACAAGAGATTTTCACGTCTGTGTGACGATCAATGTCTTAATCAGGAGTTTGCAAGACGAAGGGTTGCAAACATAAATTGGTCATAATCCAGGCACAGAGGTAAATACGTTCAGAGGTGAATTTAATCCACCAAAACCGACGTGTATTCCCCAAACCGGTCCACATGTGAAGACCATAACAATTCATGTTGACAGGGGATATGCCTAAGTCCGAAAGCATTTCCACCAGAAATCAGTCATGATCCAAAGGTAATATATATATACATACGACAACGACATGTTAGAGATAATGATCCTTGATGAATTCGGGCAATTCAGTAAGAATCTGAGCCGATGAGAATGGATTTTTGTGGGATGTCAGATATAGCTTACCTGTCCGCCATTTTGCCTAACAGGAAGAGGTCCACAACACGGTGACTTCCGGTGAAATGAGTTCAGCGGATGTGTAACTCTGCGCATGCGCTGCCCTACATTACATCCGGCTTCGGGAAAGTTGCCACTCCCCAGGCTCAGGCTTTCCATTATTTTACAGATTTGGTCGTAGGAAAGTTATTGAGGATGGCTGACCATGAGACTAATATTGTTGTTGATCTTTTGATCACATTGTATGGAATTTTTAAGGCCATTTTCATTGCCATGTTCCGTGTTTTCGTGCCACCTCCAGAGAAATCTGTGTCGGGGCTGATTGTTTTGATAACGGGAGGAGGTAGCGGTATTGGCCGATTGATGGCTCTGGAACTCGCTCGCCGAGGGGCCAAGATCGTGTCATGGGATGTGAACGAAGAAGGAAACAAGGAAACGGCGAAGCTAGTGGAGGAGGCGGGTTCCAAATGTCATATATACACTGTCGATATTAGGTAGGTCTTCCATTTGTTCTGCGAATGGACCCCATACTCGGCCCATATAGTCGTAGTATACACCCTACCGTATAGGTAGGGTTGTACAGTCTTCTATATAAAGCTCCCATAGACGCCGCATAGACCAAGCATCACAGTCCATAACTTCTCCTACACAAACTAACTACCTTCCGAATTTATGGCCCACCTTTCGTCAATGATGAAACTTACTTTTTTTGCCACTGTATGTTGCTCATTATCCAATATTAAATAACCTATAGACTAAACTGCTAGCGAGGCGATGGAATCGCCGCCATGTATATTTTAAAATTTAGCTCTACTTTGCAAAAGGCAGAGTGTTGTTCCAGTCATAGCGGCTGGCAGAATGAAGCCACGCCTATCTAAGCTGGAGCAGCCAATCCGCTTAAGGGACAGCGAAAATGGTGAAACATGTCTGCAGTGTTGTAGCTGGTTATTGGTCACTAGGTATGTAGGTTTCTGCCTCTTGCGGTCACGTGACTCCAGCGCAAGATGGTGAAGTACGGCATGGAGTTTTGGTCACCGATTCAGAAATGTATCAGACCAAAACAACACTTAAACTTCGACGGCGGATTACGAAATTGCGGCGAAATAATGCTAGAGACAACATGTTAAAGGTGAACAACTTTGCATGTACCCATTGATTTTTGCCTTCCCACATCATCCACGCCCTCGTTATACGTATGAAATTGTATCTAACCCTGTCTAGACGACAGGAATAACAGGGAGAGAAATTCTAACTAGGCCCATACTAAACATAGTCATACCGGTAGGCTAGTCGTAGCATACAAATCCACCGCAGGAATAACAGGGGTAGATATTCTAACTACGGTAGGCCTACTCATACTCATACTAGTGACTCATGGCGAGTCATAGTCATAGAAATAAAAGCCGAGAGAGAAATTATGAAATAATCACATATAAAATTAAAACAAAAATTTAATGAAAACAAATCTGAAAATTATTGTTCCAAAAAAGTTTTGGGTGTACAATTAAAATAAAAATAACATTCTATTGACAAGGGAAAACAATAAAAACATAGATGAAAATGAACCATGGAAACGATTTTTAATGAAAGAAATGGTGGGGGGGGGGGGGCAATTCCCGAAAAAGATTTTATAAAAAAGAAATGAAATTGCGTGTGAACAAGACCAGATCCCACTAAAACTATTATTTTTTTTTTCAATATTGAATGAGCATTCTCGGCTTCCGTATATTTGCCCTAATCGTAATCGCCTCGCACTCCCAGCGCGGCCTATCATTTTATAAGCAAATCTCCCAGGACTTTTTTGCATCCAAACGAATCCACCCCACAATTTCAGCAAGTCTTTAATGAATATCAATAACCGTGATATACTCTTAATTTACTATGTCCGTCCATGCCGTATACCTTTTAATTCACTTTAGGGAGAAGGCGGGGATGATACTCTCTCTATTAATATTGGCCCATATTGACTGTGTGAACAGAAAGTGCATCTTTTATTTCTCCAACAAAAAGACTAGACTTTAGTCTACGTACTCTTCAAAAAACCCTGACTCAAGTCATTATTTATACCTTTTATTACGGCTCTTTATGTGCAACACAATTCAGACTCTCTAGGGGAAAAAGCATGATAAACGTGTGTTGCATTTTGCTTCATCATCATCATCATATTATTATAAAACTTTTATTCAATAAACATGTTACATGTCTGTTAATGTCATACTAAAGAGGAATGATCCCTCTCAATGTAATAATACGCTGAGATCTTCCCAGTATCCCTTCAGAAATAATATAGAAGGATAAGAAAGATATAATTCAATGACAGGTAGATACATATTCATATTCATAACACAATGAGTAACGTTTCGGCTCGCTTTAAAATTCGTTACGGTAGGCTACATATTAATTATAATCATATACTTCTCTTTTCCCCCATTTTTCACAGCAAGAAGAGCCTGATTGAAACTTTTGGAAGAAAGGTGGAGACAGAAGTCGGCAATGTAGATATACTCATCAACAATGCTGGAATTGTGTCCGGTAGAAACTTTGAAGACTTAACAGATGAAATGATTATCAAGACTTTTGAAGTTAACCTCTTCGCACACTTTTGGGTCAGTATCCAGAATTTGTGTAATACCATTAAGAAATTAATACCGTACAATACGTACCTGGTATTGTATTATATTCTTTCAAATATTTTTATAATCTACCGGTATCTATTTTTACATTATAGTCAACTTATCTTGTATCAGACAGTTATACATTTAATATATATATTGATATGTACTATGAAACTTTTCATGAGAAAATTTATATTGAAATTATCAATTCGTCCAGGATTTGTTTATGAAATCGCAAGGAAAATTATCTATATTTCTTGTAAAGAAATAAAAATCAATTTCTATAAATAGAAATGAATAAATATTGATTTACGTGGGATTACTTAATCTTACATAATAATGAAGATGAGCTATTTATAGTAGTGATATTACTACTCTCGAGATCATTGTTCTATGACATTATTTTATCTCCACTACAATATTTGGCTATACGTCACGACTGCTTTCAGGGAAGTTGACATGAAAGAGTGATATAACTATAACGGCATCCATTCAATCTTATGAGGTTGAAGTGACCGAGCGTACCGAATTAATTACCTATGGGCTCTGACCAGACCAGATAAACTCGTGCTTAATTAAGTTTTCCAAACCTCTTTTGGGATGGTTGTTCCATGTGATGAAGCTTCTGTCCCATGAGTGAGTTCTGTTATGTTTGGACAATGTGAGCTTGCTTTCAATGGTTGGCTACATCAAGGATTTTAGGGTCGTCCTTCAGAATCGCTGCTATCTGACTTTCTCCAAAGTGCAGGTTCAATTTGGATGGGGTTTGCTTTCTTACGTCATTGCTTCGCACTTTGTTGACACAAAAGTGACCGTCCAACTGTATTGGTGATAACTCTTCTAATAAACACATCCATGCCAGACAATGCACCGGTTTTGAAGCAAAAGCTAATTGTTATGCCGCTCCCCTCATATGCTCTCTCCTGGCTTATCCCCTCACCCACATGGCTTGATTTAAAACACAATCTTCTGCCACTGCAATGCATTTTCAGGTAACCAGATGTTTCTTGCCTAGCATGATAGCCAAGTCGTATGGACACGTAGTGTGCATATCCAGCATGCTTGGAGTAAATGCCTTTTCTTGTGTGTCCGACTATGCTGGTAGTAAAGCTGCTGTGATCCGATTCACTGAGTCTCTCCGGGAGGAGTTGCTCTTGGCTAATAATGCTGGACATGTTAATGTCACTCTGGTGTGTCCACACCACATCGATACTGGTCTTTTTGCGGGGTGCAAAGTGAGGTCAGTTTCTGTCTATGTGTATGTTTTCTCATTGGAACAGATATGTCTATTAGTTCGGGAGGTATATTTGAGGGAGTGGTATTAAGTTGACAGCTATAACTTTTGTCTTGCTGCAGGTTGAGCATATAATATGGTTCTTATATATGTGCCCTGGATAGACCAGCGTTGACCACAATATAATGCACCACTTTGTTTAATAAACAAATAAAACATTATGTAAACGTACACGTATTGTTCGAAAATTACAATTCAAATCATTCTACTGGCATTGATGAGTTTTTCAAATTTTTAAAATACATGTGAACAAAGCGTTTTATCGGTAAAGTTTTACAATCGGGATGAGTAAATTTATAGAAATCTAAAATGACTTAATGTTGAGACTAAGGTTTCAAGCTGTGGCAACCCTCTTTATATACTGCTCCCTTGATGTTTTCATTGTTTCATCTCTGCTTCTGATGTATGTCACACATCAGATAAAGGATATAGATTGCACTGCACGTGTTATTTTTATCTAAACCCGGACCCGACCCGACTTGTTTAACATAATCGCCTCTTTCTTTCTGTTAATATGCACTCGCAAATTCCGATTCTTTTCCAACTGGAAAAGTTTCGGATGTACTATATAAGCCTAAATTTTTTCATATAAAAAAACAATCCGAATGTATACTTGTCGGAGAGGCAACTGCTGTATAAATAACCAATCCCTTAATGTGATGGCTTCACTATTTGCGTAATTGGTCTCAACATTGTTATTAATATCAATGGTGTATTTCCCCCATGAAAAAATGCTTTATATAGTTCGCTGACACTGTAATTATTGTATCTGTTAACCTTGTAACCTATGCTATGCACTATTCACACCCGCTTTTGCATGTCAATGTCACGTCTTTCATTCCCAGGTGTGACACAAGTCATACGAAAGGAGAAATCAACAGCCGCACCTGTACAGAATAAAAAAAATCTGACATGAACGTAATAGAAGAACAAGGTTAAATCCTTATATTAGCTTCTATTGGATATATTTTTCAGACCGTGAAGTACTTCGTGCCAAAGATGATAACAATGGGTGAAGGCCATGTAGTTAACATAGCCAGTGTAGCTGGTATAGTCGGTACCAACAGGCTCTCTGACTACTGCGCTTCCAAGTTCGCGAACATAGGGTTCTCTGAAGCCTTTGCCAATGAATTAGATTCTGCAGGACACAATATTCATGTCACTACAGTCTGCCCTTATTTCATCAACACTGGGATGTTCGATGGCTGCATCAACAGGTACCACGAATGGGGTGGGGGCTGATCATTTTAGGGATCCATTAATTACTAATTCAACAAAGTTTTGTTTTTTGTTTTTCTTTCAACAAATTCAACAAAGTTATTGTGATTTTGAGTTATTTACCTTATAGACCAATTCAATTATCGATCATGCTAGTTATAGGTTTTTGAGTTATGTAACAATGTACTTAGAATCAATTGAATTGTATCGATTCACCCTAGTAATTGAATAGGTTTTGAGATACTCTAGCAGATTTAAATATATATGTCCATAGAATCAATTCAATCATTAATTCATCTTACAGACATTCCGATGATACCAAAAATGGGTTATTTTTCTTTCCCCTAATGTCAGTTATTAATTGTATGCATTAGGTTACTATTTTCTTCTATTGTCATATTTTCATAAGAGAAAATAGGATGTCACATCCCAGAATTTTGCTATTTTTACATTTCAAGGTCATATTTGGTGACCTTGACCTTGACCAAGGTCATTGTTATTCCCAAGTTTGGTCACAATACTGATAAAAGTGTAGAAATGGGACACTAAAAACCTATTTTTTGCTAAAATACAAAAAAATCACAAGTTTCCATGGAAACAGGCCATTTTGATAATGTTCGCCACCTTTTGGGCAATTTTTTTCCTCAGATTCAAAAAATTCATGAAATTCTACACAAAATACCTCAAATTTAGCTTGTTATACGGTGGGTAGGGGTTCCCTCCCAAATTTAGCCTCTGGCCGCTGTACTATTAGTCATAGTTGCTTTAGCTATCACCTTAGAAGAAACATCAATTTCACGGGATATGTTTAGTTTGTAGGCCCAGGGTAGTACTCAGTTTAAATGCTCAGCACAGGATCTTAATTATACTCCTAGAAAGTTCTTTCCCTTTCTTGGAATCTCGCGATCTCAAACGTCTGGGAACTTTTTAAATGAAACAACTCAGAATTTAAATTATATTCGATGAAGATGAGGTAAACTGAAACCAAGTTACGCTTCTTTTTAAAATTGGGAGGGAAACATCAGTTTCTGTAAGAGGTGCCTGACTGGGAATATTACATTGTAACTGTTTAGTTTCGCAAATACTCACAAGGCTGAAGCACTGAGCACCGATGTCATCACTCCCAAGCATTACTTACCTCTTCAGGCTAACCATGTTCTTTAACTCTATAGAATTTTATTTTGCAGTTCTTTCAAACGTCTTTGTTTAAATAAAGAATTCCCCTTTGGAAGCTCTGGAATCCGTCAACTTATCATCAATGTGTGTAGCCCTCAATGTAGATGTTTACAAAAGGGCGAAATTAATATCATGCCATCCCGGAATTTTTATGCCAGATTAACCATATATATATTTTAGAATTCTATCAAACCACATCCTCACAAACTTGTTCCAATACGTTTCAATTAGCTGCAAACATATCTCACTATAAAAAGTAAACCTTGTAGACGCCATAACTTTGTTAGAAATTGTTGGTGCTTGGGCAAATGTAACATATGTTCCCTGTAAACGATAGTTGTGACTCCCATTCGTAAGTGTGTGTTCTTCTCATATGTGAATTCCATTTGCACTACCTTTCTTTAAATGTCTTAGCATCAGTTAAAACATATTTAATATACATTAATACTATTGGATGAGTTGATCAAGTCAATGAGTGTTTTTATTGCAAGGACATAGATGACTTTAATTTCAATTCCTATCTCAGACTTCTAAACCCATACTACAATTTCAGATTTCCTGGTTTACTACCCACCTTAGAACCTGAATATACTGCCAAAAGAATAGTTAAAGGCATTCTGACAAATCAGAAAGTTTTATACATTCCAAGGATCATGTACCTACTGGCAACCTTAAAAACGTAAGTATATGACTTAATTCATAATACCGCAATTCAAGAGTAGTTGTGTATTCATCCAAGGCCATGTCATCCAGCTATTTAGTGAAAAGATTGCGTGTATTTCGAGATTCCTGAATTGTTTGTAATATTGGGACCTTGGGCTGCAGGAAATGGAACCACCCAGATTAAAAATAATCGTGAGACTATTTTCATTTCCTGGCTGTTTTGAAAGAATTTAAAATTAAAAGCAGTGAAACCTTGTTTTTGGTTAAGTTATTTTAATTGGAGGAGGATGCAATCACAGTCACTTCACCATGTTTTGTTCGCTGAAACAAAATACCAGAGGTCATGGATATGAATTTGATGTCTGTGAACTTCTTATCGCATTCTGATTGGAAAAATTGTACGAATTAACATGCAGACTTTCCCCATATTATGACTCCCAGTAATCCGTTTACGACTACAGAATATGTTACAGTACCATTGCAGTAATATAGATACTCCAGCTAATCAAATGCCAGTTTAAAAACCACCATGTGTGTTAATTGACGATTAACATGATCGATGTTTAACCCTATCAGGGCGAGTAGTGCATCTATAGATTTATGCACTATCATTTGGACCATTTATATTATGTGTGTAGCATGCCAGACCAGCCACAAAAAGTGATCAACATGGTCAACTTTAGAGCTCTCCAACATTTTTTTTATCTCGGCAAGTTATAGTTTTTTTGTATCAATATGTGGAATATGACCTCAAATAAAGGCATAGCAAATCTAAACAAATTCGGACTGGTCAATTTTTTATTATTCAGTAAAACGTGATTTTTTTCGAGTGACTCTGCAAAAAAAGTAATGGGGTAACATATCTCTTTTTCCCATTTATATGTTCCTTATGTAGTAAGGAACGATGCCCGAAAGCTTATGACAATTGTACTGGTCAATCTTTCTTCAATTGAACTGTCCTGTACACCTTTAATCATTTAATTTCTGGTTATTTTTGTGGATATTTGTGTGCCCTTTGGATGAGCATTCCATGAAATCGTCCAAGTATATACAATCTGTTTATTTATTGTGGCATGACAAAATATTGTATTTTAAGTATAGCGCACATGACACAAACTTATCAGGTATCACCTGGTTGATCAAATTCTCACAATTAGCCCAATTATTTTGGTTTGATATATAAAACAACAATTGTATTTCATTTTTTTTTCAATTGTATTTCAGCATACTGCCCGTTGATGCCTTTCTCGTAGTTCATAAATTCCTCGGTGCCGCAAACTTCATGGACACGTTTGTTGGACACAAGAAGGACTAGAACGTCTGTGACGACATGAACGCCGGTGACTACACGAACGTCTGTGACAACTTGAACAATGTGAACATTTATGTTGCCTGTGTATGCCCAAGGACTTCAGATTTGCCAATATTTTACCCTCAGGACCACTGATGACCATATCATTTTTTCTTTGAGGCTATTCTGTCAATTTGACAATGCCCATCTACCTTTTACTCTACTTTAGTTATTATGTTCTTATATATTTTGTTCCTTTTACTAGTTACTTAGAGACCTTTACACGATTGTATCGAAATATATTCATTCTACACATATCAATATATCCTAGTTTTAAACAAAAACTTCGACTCTTGATGACATTTGGCATAAAGCCATTACATTATTTCACTTATTTTCGCATTATTCTACTGGTTACACTCGGGTTCGTTTTAAATTATGTCCCAAGTAATTACGATCTGTGCATAAGCCTTTGTTGTGATGCCTTTCCTATTTGTATTTATGGCGAGTAATTCTTAATATTGTTTTAACTGAATCCATATCTATGTGAGTGTGATGTGATGGATATCCGGCATGGTGCTTATTTTGTTACATGGTGCATTTAAGTATATTATGTAATATTGCCCCACAAAATCATGTTAAAATGGTTGTTGTCATACGTGATTAACTAGCACTCAAAAATGTCTCAGTGGAGGCGGGGGATGAGAGCATACTTTCAGATCATTTTTCCCAATTGAATAAGAGCTAATATGTTCAGTGAAGGCCCATATCCGCTAGAGTCCCAAACTGAGGGATAGCCTCTCGCTCCAAACCGCAAAATACCATTAGAATGCCATTAGGACGCATACTCCAGGGCCGGGGTAAGTCATTAGCCAGACAAACAATATTGGCATACTAGGAGAGGTTCTGAGCCTAGAGTGAGTTGAATAAGTATACTTATGATGGTTGATCTATCTCTCATTCCTTTGCCATAGTTTAACCGAACAAGTCAGGACGCATACTTCCGGGTGTTGCTCACAAGTTGAAATATTTGTTTCAATTTATCTGAAATAGGTAAACTATACATGTTAAAAAGTTAGTATTTCAACTGGTGCCTCTAATAATATAGCTTAAGCAATAACATACGCTAGTCGAAGAATTGTATATTTCAACTAGACACCACTTCAATTTCGTCCATAGACATGTATTTCATAAATACATTGATTAGTGGTGATAACAGATAAGAGATTAAATATCATCTTTGTTGATTGTTGTGATAATTTTCTGGGACCAGATGTACTTAAACGATACAATCACTTGCCAAGCTTCGCTGAAGCACTTTATGGGACTGGGGCTCGAAATACAGTCTAATTTAAGAACTGATATATTTGCATCCATCATAGAAATAGGCTGTGAAATAAACCGATTCAAAGCAGCTGTTTTCTAATAATGCACATTCTTGTGTTGTACTTGTATGCTGGAAACATTTGAAATAAACTGTCTACTTAAAATATGAATTGAACTGAATTTCATTTCTATTTTATTCTCGAGGCGGGGTGTTTTAAAATATCACGTATTTAAACAGTTTAAAAGATCCCGCTGAGAGGTCTAGGTCTCACACAGGTTGAGATAGAAGGAGCATTTTGGCTGTCCGCGCACATGGCAATGTTTATGAAAAATTCTGTTTACATCTGTTTGCAGAGTGTTGATTGCCTACTTTATTGCCTATTAGCAGTCAAGTTGTATGTATGTTTCTCTGTCTACCTGGCTATATAGGCTACACAGTCCCGGGCAGTTTGTAGTGACAATGGGGGGTTTGTAATAGAAGCTGTTAATGTGTATTAAGAGTATTGATTGATACATTTATTTATTTTTATTTCTTCAAGTATTAATTAGTATGTGTACATGTAGGTATGTATACACACGAAAAGTCTACACATGACATTAGTCTATGCTTGTTGGACTGGCGTTGAGCTGAAGTTTGGGCGACTGGTTGCAGGTATAAACTGGAAGCTCGGGGTCATACTATAATATGATTATAATAAAAATCTACACTACAAATGCCCAAGACTGAGGACTACACCATTCAGAAATGTCTTATAGTATAATATTGCCCCACCTTGAGATTGTTTTTATAAAAAAAACATTGCTATGGACTGCATACGTCAACTTGTATTGTGTATCCATCTGGGGAATTGAAACAAGCCATAAATCAGCTAGTATATTAACTTTTGATGTTTTCAACTTTACAATTAGTGTGAACACTAGATGACAGGAACCCCTGGCTATATTATGTATTGAACGCTACTAAATTTTCTGAACACTAGATGACAGGAACCCCTGGCTATATTATGTATTGAACGCTACTAAATTTTTGTTTCGCCAAGCGTAGCTAAGCGTAATACCGTCTATTTGTTTTATATCACTTACTGATATATGCCCCATGGTGTAACGCCGGGCTGTGGCTCGACAGCATTGTGATTCTCCAGCCAAAACCATTTTTTCTTCTATGTGCACAATTTCTATCTAATTTCTATTTTCCCTCTTTTATTACGCAATATTATGTAATTTTACACCTCATTATGTCGATTTGCGTAATGTATATGATCAAAGTATCTTAAGGGACATTAGACATCTTTATTTTGTTATTAACTTATAAGCAGACGGACCCACGCATGAGCATTAAAGCTAAAGAAGAACTCCGACATTGAGCGGTCAACTGCACTCACCTCGGGAGCCATCATACTTTTACCGCGCGGGAGTCTGAGCGGCGCGTCAATTTCACCGCGCGCGTTCTCTATAGAACTAACGTTGTATTATGTTAAATCGAGAGGCACTGCATCAACCCATGATCTGCGCTTACTGTGTGGCGTCGCCAAATAGGCGGGCGCATTTAAGTTGCATCGTCGAATAATTTGTTGCTTCAAACCCTGATATTATCGCCCTTGGCAATTGACTCTTGGTAAGGTCAATTT
Source organism: Sthenelais limicola (assembly GCA_942159475.1). Taxonomy (NCBI): domain Eukaryota; kingdom Metazoa; phylum Annelida; class Polychaeta; order Phyllodocida; family Sigalionidae; genus Sthenelais; species Sthenelais limicola. Next base: position 88,577,104 of record OW804100.1, read on the forward strand.
TCTCCATAGGCAATTAATTGCCTGAAAACACAAAAATTAATTGCCTGAAAACACAAAAATATATTATTGCAAGGCAGATGAAAAGATAAATTTTTAAAAACATCCGTCCTAATGGGATTTTAGTGACTTTGCGGTTTGGACTGTTCCAATGACATTTAGGCTTTATTTTCATGATAATTCCTAGGCTTTTCTAGATTACTTTAATGGACTATTATGCTCCTACTTAATCATGTTGCTGTTTCCAACTGACATGTGCTAATCCTTAATTTTCACCCAGACTGGTCATGGGCGTTTGGGCATGCTTGTTTTGATTGACAGGTCGAGGGGCGGGCTGCCAAACAAACATGTGAACAGATTGGATCTCTCTCCAACACCTTCGCACTTCACACAGATTAGGATCATATCTGATGCAAGAAAGATGGCAGATCTTATCAATGATTGACAACTTTCTGCATCAATCCTTTATTTCGAGTCATAACTTGGGAATCAGAGGGTACTTTTCAAAACTGAAGACGATTGATAAACAGTTTTACTTGATCATGAAATGAATCCTGGCAATAAGATCATATATAAGACCAATCTGGAAGAGACTCGTGAGAAAATAGGGTTTCTTATCCTTTACAGGGTGCTTTTGTTGAGACGAACTAAATCATATTGTCGTTATAACTAGCTACAGATAACACAATATAGCAATAGGCTAGTTGTGCTAGATTCTATCTTGTGTACACTAGACTCGCAACATGTGGTCTCCATCTTGACAAATCTGCGCGCAATAACTGCATCCACTTCCCATGCTCTCAAGGACGAGAAGATTATATCAACTTTTTTGTACATTGTCACCCGACACATAAACTTTCTTATAGCTATGATCGATGTTAAACCAAGGGTTATTGGATTGTGTCATTAAAAATCCGTGTAGCCATAGGATCCGTGTAGCCATAGGATTTACCATCTCCTTTATTTACTTAGTTTTATTTCTTTTTATTTTATCATATTCTATCTGCTCAGTCGAGTACAAGACCCACTTACTCAAAATTAAAGGTAACTGTCGGCAGAAATGGAATATTATACCTTTCATACAGACATCTAAACCCATTTCTCCTTTTCATGATTATGTAACTACGAGCAGTTTGACAAATAAAAGATTTTCTTATCCTATCTTATCTTATATATATATGTTGATATTTGTTTTTAGTTTTTTCCCCTAAAATTCCATGTTTTGTACATGTCATATTGAGATAGAGTCTTGGTTAAGGGTATGCATAATTGGACGTATGCCAGTTTAAACCTTTGAAACTGAGGATTATTTTCCTTTTAAAATGTATTTTCTTAGAATATACATGATAATACTTTTAGCTTGTAAAAACGGCAGTATTAATTTCTATTCCATACTGACTGAAATATAATAAGCCATCAACGATCAATACCTCCTTAATTATGGTTAAAATATTTAGTATGCCGTAAAACATATTATATTTTCCATGTTTTTTTAGTATTATTGGCAAAAATCAAACATATAGTTAACCGCAATATATATCTTTTCACTGATAATGATATTCACTAATAATTTTATTTTTTGACACATTCTGCTTAGTTTTATGTTAAACCAACAGAGGGCATAATTGGACGTATGCCCGTAATTAGACGTATACATGCCAGTAGTTGACATATATCTTTCATAGATTTGTCTATCACAAATATCAACAGAAAAAGATTGAAATTTGTCCTGTTGTTCCTAAAAATATACCAGAAGGATAAAAAAGGATATAAAGATGTTCCTTCATTTTTATTTTATTTCCACAATGATTAAACAGATGAACCCCAGCTATTTTTGTCTTGGAAAAAAGACCCTGAACATGAGTTTACAAAGGCATTCGTCAAATTATGCTAAATTAGGACCTCTTAAAAATCATCAAGCCCCCACCCCCCGCCCCCAAACATGAACAAAAATCCAAAATGCTTTACCAAATTATGCCAAGATGTTATAAAACATGTCAGTAGCATACATATGCTTAAAAAGTTGGTACAAAATATTCAATTTTACCCCAAATTATGGCCTTTGGTAATCAGTTCATGAGAATCGACCATCAGTGGGTAAAAGATTCAGGTCTGGTTCGACTATATAACTTATACCAACCTATGTAGCCTATAAAAACTTCAACTTTTAGCTGTTCCCTGGCGAACAGAACAGTACTAAAGCACAGTACATATATATGCCACCTTACTGGACTATTGGTTCTAAAGCACGTGGTAATACCCTATGTAAATTTAGCAATTAACAAACTCAGCTCAAACGGTATAAAAAGCTCGGCTCAACTTTTATCACATATATCCGCCCCCCCCCCCAACCCCCCCAAAAAACTGAGCTTTTTGTTGTTTCCTGGTGGACAAAACGGTACTAAAGCTTGCTATTTGCACATCTTATACCACTTCTACTATCAGAGCAGGTCCTTTTCACTCCCTACTCACGCCCAAAACAATCACACTATATATAAATCATCAAATATTGTCTACATCAATAATCGAATATTCAGAAACGTTTTAAAATTCCCAGCTGTTACCCAGCGTTCTTGCATCGTATTACATCTGATTGGCCTAAATGAAATGATATCAAAAGAAATATGAAATAATGTTGCAAGGGCCTCTTCTCCAATTAACCTGATTCCGTGTTACTAGAACTGTACATGTATGTACATATACATTCGTGAATATACTCAATACAGTGAAGAACTAGACTCGAATGGAATGAAGTCCAAAAACAGCCTCAGACGTGACTTGAATGTTTCTTCTTGTTCCAAGAATTACCTGTCCCTGTAGATCTCTGTACAGCGGCTCTAATCGCTTCCATATCTTAAAACCATTGGCAAGCCTAATGTTAATATTTGGGTTCATCCGGCCAGAGGTAGAGGGAAATTTGGCAGGATTGATCCAATCCCATAAGAAACAAGGTATTTAGAGTGGGATACGTTGCATGCATATACCACTGAGTGTTATACGAAACCAAAAAATGGCCTTGAATCTTCCTGTACCTTAATTCCTTCCCTCGATCAGTGTATCAGTAGTACAATCCTGCCCCCGAAACAATAAAGAATATGCACCATACACATATATATTGTTATTAAATATATATTATGTATATAATATGCATTTACACATCTATGTGGACATGGGTCATATAACAGAACAGAACAAAACAAATAGATTTCTTTCGCTTGAATGTGTAACTCTGTCTATCTGTTCTACATAAGGTCGAGGTTCCCTATAGACGAGAAGAAATCCGAGAACTAAATCTTGTCAAAGAAGCTTGTTGGGCGCAACACAGCTCAACACTATAACTATTGTCATACTTGAGCGGTTTCCCTCATGCATGGGTCCACACAGTATCCCCAGAAGTTCTCTAAAAACAAAATTGAGGGTATTATATATAGGTAAGAAGCCCAGATCTATATCTGAATTTTGGAATAACGACTTTTTGTTTCCTGTACAAATAATTGGTTCAGATCGTCAGATTCTGTAATTTAAGGTGAACTTGTCGATCCCTGTCATAGCATACATACTATTTTTGTAGGTTTGGAGAGAACAGTGGAGTATTATTTTCCTTTCCCTATTCACACATGTATCTCGAGAGAAAATAATTGAATTACTTCTTCCTGAATATGTATCTATTTGACAAAAAGGACAGTGCCTTCACTGGCCTAGAATCTTTTGGACTACCAATATCGAATCAAGTGTACGTGGCGATCGGAATCAAATATCCAAACGCAGAGAGCGCTCTGAACAAAGCCATGAATACATTGGCGGTGTGACTTATTTGTAGAGATTTGATCCTGAATAGCAAAAAGGAAACTGGGATAAGGGCGACATGAATCATTGCACATATGACTCTGTATACATTAAATGTTTATCGCGACAGTTTGCCCATACCTGGTGAGCTAATTTGTGAGTATCTGACTATTAAATTTGCTGCATACAAAATATCGAACATGATGTTTTCCAATGTAGATTTTATTTGGAATTGAATTAAAGAATGTAGTTTATGGTGGTTTGATAGGATATATTTTGACCCATTGTATAAGTGGGAATTATATATTTATATTAGTTGCCTTAATAATAATCAAATTACACAGTGTTAAGAAATGGTTGTATCGAAAAGGGTTTAGTAGGCTACACTTATTAATGTATCTTTCAATAGCAAGCATTGTGTGGAACACCATGGAACACATATAACATCTTTTCTTATCGTCTGTAAATGGATTTATGTTTGGGTGAAAACACTACCTTACTGTACCGCCATATGAATGTATCCATATAATATGGTGAGGAATCATGTATACATATCATATACCCGTATACTTCTATCGCGGACTGTTATAGAGAGGGAGAGAGAGGGGGAAGGGGGGGGGGGACGGGGGAGAGAGACCATTCCACGCTCTATCTATCTGATATATATATATAAAAAGGTCCCATTATTTTTATCAACGAAGATTTGTTGTATTGGTTGGGCCGAGAAATCTACAAGTAATCACAATTCTCATTTGTCTTTCACGAAGAATACACTTCTCTGCATACGAAACAATGATGGGATCACAGGAGATTGCTGATGGTGGGTATAAAGCTTACTGCAGAAAATATAAATCCATTTTCAGTTGACTTAAACTCGGCACCAGAGGATACAAGGTTATATGATATTGACCCTTAAAAGCAGTTGTCAGTTGACAAGCTAGACATATCGATTAATAAAACTGTTCTGCTATCAGAAAAGCGGCGAACGTCTCATTTTAATATATCATATATCTACAAAACAAAACAATGTCACTTCACCACATCGTATCATCATTGTAACTCTAAAGCATAACATTCCGTTAGCAAGCTTCAATATTCCTTTGGGGCTAACATCTGCAAGTAGCCTAATCATGAACACAATGAAACACTAATATCCTTTGATAATCATTGCATGGAAAACATTCCCAGAAAGACTAAAATATTACCAGAATTATGCTTAGATTCAAGGATAAATATTGTATTAAGAGCAAGCGCAATAACAGTATGACATGCAATTTTGTTTCAAATGTATACAGTATCAATAATCGACAGCAGATCTATAACAAAAGTCTGATCTTATATGATTTCAAATCATTTCGGTATTTTTTTATTTGATTTTAAATTGATTTCAAAAGTATTTTATTCGGATATGAATGTCACAATTAATCAAAATTAAATTTAAAAAAATAGAGAGCGATTACAATGTGACATAATGATGGCAATATCTTGAAAAGATGATAATAATTACAATATTCAAATCATCATTATTGGTGGTGGTGGGAGGGAGGGGGGTCGTTAATAAAATATACAAGTATAAAATATGGCTACCTGTGGTGTGGTGTGTGTTCTATTCTGATTCGCGTCCATATTTAAAATAATATACTATTATATATAGATATCTTAGATAGAGCTTTTGTTATAAGTGATGTCACATTCTACAGTATGCACCATATTTATAGCACAAATTATATTAATCGTTATTCAGGAATTAAAGGTTATCCATTAAATATTCTGCAAGGGACCCTTTGATTCTACCATTCACTATTTACCCATGTGGAAATCATGGTCGTTTAATTATGCAAACCATTCTATGATTTAAACAATGAAGATTTGCATTCTATGGTCCGACATAATCTGCCCCTAATTGTCGGAAAAACCTTCCCATGAAGGAAAGAAAATTGATCTTTTGAAACACAAACACAAGTTCCTTCCAAAGATGTGCGATACCTATCTAATTTTATTCAATTAAATTTAAAATAAAAGAATCAATAGGATCAGTGCATGTAGGGCATCGACCAAATTATACCAATCCAGTGACGTAGACAAATGCTGGAGCATTGTAGAAAGCAAAATCAATACATACCTAGACAGGATGTGCCCCCCAAAAACATTCAAAAACACCAAAATAAAGCCAGCATGGTACACTGATGAACTAAGGAGCAATGCTAGGCAAAGGGACAAAGCTTTCTTGAAAGCAAGGGAATCAGGGGTAAAGGCAGACTGGGACAAAGCTAAACAAACACGCAACAAATTCAACTCTACAAATGCTACAATCAAAAAACACATACCTTAAAAATGAAATAGAAGAATGCGGGAAAGACAGGGATAACTTCTGGGATACAATCACGCCATTACTAAACCCAGACAAATTAAAAACAAAACAAAACATCAAAATCAGAAAAGACGATGGGACATCCTCAACACCAGAGGAAACACCATATATCATGAACAAATTCTTCTCTGAAATAGCCCCACAGTTAGCAGAATCCATACCAAAAATCACAAACAAAGAATCCAAATCGATAGAAAAGCTGCCAGATGGGGGTGACCCACCAAAGTTCTCTTTCTCCCCGGTCAGCCAAGCCCAGGTGATCAAGCAAATAATCCGATCAAGTTCCAGGAAAGCCTCTGGGATCCCACACATCCCAACAAAAGTATTGAAACCAATAATGCTTACTTTATCACATCAACTAACCCATATTTTCAATCTGTCAATACAAAAGGGAATAGTACCACGATCATTTAAGATAGCCACCATCACCCCACTTTTCAAAGGGGGGAAAAAGGATGAGTGCACCAACTATAGACCCATTACAGTGGTAAAATACCCGGCCAAAATACTAGAAAAATTAATCCACGAGCAACTATATAACCATCTAGAAGAAAATAATCTACTATACGAACACCAATACGGATTTAGAGCAAATAAATCTACTGAAATGGCCCATCATAGAATCTTGGAAACGGTGTACGGCAACTTGAATTCCGGGAAGGCAACAACGCTTGCCTTCCTGGATTTCAAGAAAGCCTTCAACACGGTTAACCACAAAATATTGTTACAAAAGCTACAAGGGGTGGGCGTGGACGATTCCACCCTTGAATGGTTCAAGAATTACCTGACAGACAGAGAGCAAAGGGTAACAGCAAATGGTTTTACCTCTGATGAAAGGGGCATTATGTGTGGGGTCCCACAGGGAACGGCCTTAGGCCCTCTTATGTTCTTGGTATATATTAACGATCTGTATAAATGTATAAAACACTGTGGAGTCCAATATTTTGCGGATGACACAGTACTGTATGCATCGGGAATGGATGCCGCTGATAACAATGTGATGCTGGAAAACGACCTCCGCAGGGTGGGGGTCTGGTGCAAGATGAACAAAATATCCCTGAACATCAAAAAAAGTCAAGTCATGACAATACATAACAAACCAAGAACCACTACAGAAACTAACACACCCAACATACACATAAACAAAGACAAACTAGAAAACACAACATCATACACATACCTCGGTGTAGACATAGACAACACACTCTCATTAAAAAAATATGTAGAAAGACGGATCTCACAAGCTCAGTCACGAGTCAAAGCCCTCACCAAAATATCAAGGGCACTCACAAAAGATACAATTATAATGCTATATAAAATGACGATCAGACCAATATTAGAATACGGAGACACACTATACAACGTCGCACCAAAACAGACACTCAACAAAATAACAACAATACAAAATAGAATCATCAAACTCGCACTCAGACTACACAAAAGAACAAGCATCGAACACCTACACGAAGAAATGGGCTTGCAACTACCACACACTAGAAGACAAATACACCTACTACAAAAAGCATATAAAGACACACAGATAGAAGAAAAACTGGACAAAAGAAAAATCAATCTCAGATCATTATCACAAGGACCAACACTGATAGTCCCAAAACCAAAAAGCGAGAAATTCAGGAGGTCGTTTGTGTACCAGGCACCCACCCTGTGGAATAGTCTCGATGGTAAAATTAGATGCATACCAGACTACAAAGCCTTCCAGCATTATCTAGGCACCCATTACACCACCGACAAGTAGACAACAACAAGATTATATATATATATTGAATATACTGAATAATTAATGCCCTCATGACTGGGGACAGAATCCACTATATCGCAACCGCTGCTGCTATCCATGTACTATCAAGATATTACCAAAAGCGGCAGACAAACACGGTCAATCTCACTAGCCAGTAAAGCTAAAGCTCCAAACCAGTATTAATACTATATTACAATTTATAAAACAGACAAAGACCGGACAGGGTGCTTGCACACCAGCCCATGTATATATACGTGCACTTTTGTACGCCTTATTCATTTATATTACGCATAGTCAACTAGTCAACTGTTATAACTTATATGTTAGAACTCATCATATGTTCCAAACAACGGGGTACTCGGAAGAGCTGTGAATAGCACAGACAGTATTCCAATTCCATTATTATTTTGACTTAATTCATGTATAACTGTGTGATGGAAATAAAATCGATTGTTATTATTATTATCATTTCGTCCCAATCTAGAGAGTGTGGTATAGAAGAGGCTCTGGTTAATTTACGACTTTTATAATGAATTTCGTATTAAAACCTATTACAATGACATATTCCACTCCCATCACATTCGTGTTCCGGGTAAGTGCAACTGCAATTTTAATATTGTCTATCATTTGCATAATTATTATATTTCTGCGGGGGTTTCCCCTGATCAGGCAACCATGGTTGCATGCTCTCCTGACCTCCTGATCCTCGCGCCGCCGACCCTACAGGCTGGGCTGATGAGACAAGAAACCCCGGATGTGTGGCCTGCCAAACGAATCACAAGTATCAACAGACATGGGAAGAATTCCTGAATTTCTCCCACGAAAGAAAGTCGACGCAGCGCAGGCCAGCCGCCATGCAAGGACAAAACTCTACCAATTACCCCCAGAAAAATCAGCCACAAAAATACGCTTTGTGCATCTCTTCGCAGAGATACCGTCGGAATTTTAAATAAGGAGGCGACTTTTAAATAACACGAAGGGGAATTTTCTCTCTGTGCCTTGGTAATTAAAGCGCGGTCAGACGTGTGAGTCCAGTGCTTCTCGAATAAAAAATCTCTCACTAATTAATTGGAATAACCAATGTTGTGGAATGTTTCGACCAAAAAGTAATTACCAGATCATCCTAATTTAATTACAGGAACTGTGTTCCTCCTTCGTCAAGATGCCACTGAAGGTGGTAAGTGGATGAGGAGATACGACGTGCCAAAACCTCGACATTTCCTTGACCCCAAATGTACAAGTCAATCTATTAGTGCCGCTAACACCTCTCTGTATGCTTCCAACACCTGAGGCAGGATAGCACTGAATATATATATGTGTCATGATGTCATATCTAGGAGTCACTATACCATGCTTTTATTATATTTTCAGACTTATAGCTTAAATATTCGAAATTATCTTGATATTTTCTTTTTTTCTCGAAGTAGTAATTTGCTTAATTAAAACACATCCCAATGTTTCACAGAACCCCTAAAATATATGATAGTCTTTAAATATTTTATTATCTCCTCACACAATTTAATCCATGTTTTGGAAACTGCCATCGATTGTTTTCGCACGTCGCTTTGCCCATATATGGTGTCCGTTTTGACAAATCTATAAAGCTTGTCTACACGATGGCTATGATCGAAAAAGCCTCTATCGTCAACCAGATATTGTAGTACGTATATGTATTACTATAGGCCTATAGCCAATGTGCCTGGCAATAAACCATTATCTAATGGATGGCAAGTTTAGCATTACACTTAAACAAAGGAGATCCTTTAGCAACAAAGGATTTCGATAGACAAAGTGATCGCGGCGAATGGACTCTTCCTTTTGTTCCTTCATGTAAACAATTTTTATATTGAGGCATATTACCAATACCACATAGTGTAAAAGTTGTGTGGAATGAAACCGTTCGACACTAATTTTTATTGTGGTTTGGAATTAATTCAAATGGTAAACTACATGTTTACCAGCTGAATTTAAAATCCACTCTTGATGGATGTCTGCATAACATCGCTGTATGAATAATATCGAGAAAGGTGCTCATACTTGTTATGGGATCAGCTATTGATACTTGACATCGTGCTCGTACGATCTGAGCTACCACAAGATCAGTCTTCTGAACCCAAGGTCACTCATTACCGCAATAGTACGTGGGACTAAAGTAGGATTAGATTCCTAATAGCCTAATAACCCCGCTAATAACACACACTTTCAGTTAAAGCAAGCTGTTTCCAACAATGGGAATAAGGTAGACACACGTCTGCCTATACGGCCTACACAGATATGTCTCAAAATCTCAATATAGATCCATACGATACATGTTGTCGCTAATTGAACCTCCAAATCAGTTAGACACAAAGCCGATTATGTTTTATCGTTTGCAGGGATTGATCCGGTCCAACCTATGAAAATATGGCCAGCTCATTTTCATTAGATAAACTCTGCCTAATGTCAATTTGGTTTTAAACTAAGCAAACTTATTTATTCATTCATTTATTCATTTATGTATTCATTTATTTATCTATTTATTTCCAATTATGATTAATTAATATTATCCCTTCATAATTGTGTTGCAGTCTAAGCTCAGGTAGAAATGATATGTCAGGGATTGGACGCCTACTGCGCAAATGGCTCTCCTGACCCTGGAATAGGCGTCCCAATGGGATTACAATGGCATTTTGTGGTTTGGAGCGAGAGGCTTTCCATCAGTTTGGAGCGACTCAGTCAACTCTGAGCACAGACTGTTTGGTAATATACGCTGCAAATAGATCACCGTCTATATGCTTAAATCGTCTTGCCATCTATAACGTAAACTTGGGAGAAATGATCAGTGTTGTGTCATCCTTCAAGCACACCCTTTATCAAGAGACTTTCCTAAGGTCATAGAAGGGGCAATAGATAAGATAGAGCCAATTCATACACCCCGGAACCACCCAATTCTTCACCGTACACAGAATGTACGCTATGTTCAAATAATTCATGTCTTTCTTCACATACCTTGTAGATACATGTCTCCATAAGACCATCATAATGATTGATCTGCCCTGGCTGTTATGTTTTATTTATTACCATGGAGCTATAATGAACATTGATTCACATTATATATCTCGGGGGTAAAGTTTTCATAATTGCTTAAAAGTGATGGATGTGGCAATCATGTAAGAGTCTTGTCGTCTTAAATTTTTGTATAAAAGTAGCTCATACACTTTGTACAAGGTTTTTTTTTATATATAATTATACGCGAACGAGAAATGCTTATTCTATTTAGAATTTCCTTCAGGTGTCAAACAATAAAATAGTAACTATACAAACACAATATTCCAGCGCGCCAAATACAACGGACTTGAATATTGAATTATGAAAAGAATACACTGGCCTATCTGCCAAACAATGCCTAACTCCTATAGTTCAGAACAGAAAGGCCTTTGAGGATATGGGGCCATATTATGTTGTAGCAGAAAAAGTAACTCCATGGGGCATTTTCCGGCCGACCTAGGACTACCTGAATTGTAGGTCGGCCCATCGACACATGATAAGAATATTCTTGAAGCAAAACTGCGCAATCGGAGACTACTCCACTAAGTGTTGACGTGTTCTGCCGTCCAAAAAGCCTGCAGCTCCATACCTTGGTCCTGAACTGCCTTCATCTGCCCCCTCCCATTCGTCACCACTCTTCTCCTGTAAGATTTTTTTGAGGTCACATTCCTTCCAAACAGGCAGCGGCTCTGGGGCTTTATAAACGCTCTTCTACAAACAAGAGCCCTAGGAATTGAGGGAAATGACTGTACTCCAAGTAAACGCCCCAGCCTATATGGATGCATGCGTGATAGACTATAGGAATGAGTTCCTCTACAAACTAGTCACAACGGGCCCGTGCCAGCCTCACAAGCAGTTCTCTTTAGCATCTTGGTTCTCAGGTGTTAAGGTCTCTTCCGAGGCATCAAGGTATATGGACGACTGGAGAGACGTGGTTATTTCCAATCGGCCCCTTGGGACTTTCTGTCGGCCCTGGCGCAATCCCAATAAGGAGATCCACACGCCTTTTAGTTGCTTAATTCACAGAGTAAGGAAAATCGTGTTCTTAAAATGCAAAAAACAAATATTTGCGATGTATTTATTTTGCATTTACTGCACTATCTCCAAACCGTGCAAAAATACTTGTCTTTGCACGATATTAACTTAATTTAGTCAATTATTTTTGGGTACCAGGAAAAGGTTGGCTTTTGTTACCATGCGAGTAATCCAGTGATGGGATTTTTGTTTTTATGACAATTCTCATTGTGAAGGATGATTCATGTTCATACAAGTATGGTCTCAAGATGGTCCAGGAGACAAGGGATGGCATTTCCCCAAGTGACCTTCCATTAGGACCATGCGAATAAAATGCTCGCAGATACGAAAATGTATCATGTAATATGTAAGGCAAGAACCTGGTATGGCATCATGCTGTGAGTGTTGTGGTGGAGGGACTGGGAATATGCCTTATCCGAGAAGTAGTTCTCTTATGGAATATATTATTTGCACCGAAGACACCCGATGAGTAACGACAAATAATGCATACAACCAGAAGGACCATTTAATAATATATGACCTTTAAGAGGTTATATGCCCCCTGGTATAGATCTATTCTGAGGCGAATGGTGCATCATTATTACTGTTATTGCATTCCTTTACCGACAATATTTGATTTAGAATTTATGTAAATGTTATGCGATTCCTTATGATGAACTCAGCGACTTGTAATTCAAGGGATGAGGGCCAAGTTATCGAGCCTCCATAAAAGGAAATAATCCACTTTTAAAAGCTTGTCAAGTATTTTACTTTATATCACCATTTGATTACTACAGTTGGTATTTAAATTGATATATAGGCCCCTATATAATATATATATTTCCGAGGCTCATTTGAGTTCCGACCAGTCTGAGATCAACACTTACACCAGTTACATTTTTATGACTTTCTGGCACACCATAACTTGTGTTCCTTCCACATATAATTATTACTACGGGATCGGAACTTTTCCGACCTGCTATCACTCAATAACTTACTAAGATTATTATAGATTCATTCCTTAAATTCCTGGCACATAATTATTACAAAGGTATACTTGTCTGGGATGTGGGGCAGACTTAACTAAAGCAAGGGTAAATTGCCAAGTTCCTGCGGGCCCAGTTCCTTCCAGAGGAGTGGACTGAAACTAGCCTATTTGATATTCTCCGCTGCTGTATATAGGCAGTTAAGTGGTCATCCAGTAATCAACTGCAAATTGGCAATTATTTTCGTCGCTCCAAGTACAACACTTAAGTCAGTGCAGAAAGGTATTTTTGTGTAATCGCTGGATTTATTAAGTTTATCAAAGTATCAATATAGATATTACATAAGGCATTATGATAATATAAATGTATATATACATGCATCCACACATAGGCACAAATAATATGCGTGTATAGGTTATATACTATAATTATAATTATCTAATAAATGCATGGTGTAGGGAAAGCTAATGAATTATCAGAAGGCTAAAGTTGTATTATGTACTCAATTGGTTTTCAAAACTTTAGTAAGGCAATGCAATAAAGTTCGATGTCACTTCATCCTGATTGCATCGGACTGTGTACATCAAGATATTTCGTTTTGCGTGAACACCCCTACATATCTACGTCAAAGCATACTTTATGAAATATATGAAGCTTGGATATATCGGCTGTCCACCAAGAAAAAGAACTTTGTCTTCCCATTAGTTCATGGCAATATTGCTCTCCAGGATTCATTGTTCCAAAGAAGAGCGGGAACAATGCAAACACAAGTTCCACTTATGTGTCAAAAGCAGCCAATTTACACTTTCTATCCATTAGGAAAGGAAGAATGAATTGCCATAAACGGAATCGATCTTCGTAGTAAGAGATGTTTTTTCTCCATCGTATGATATCTGCAGAAAACAGTATACCCCCAGTCGTTGTGTGCCGTCAAATGCCACAAATTTACCGCTCTGTCGATCCTCGACTCACGGCTCGACTGATCTGACTCGCTATCCGCCCAGAAGGGGGCACCACAGTAACTATTCCCAGCGTCTGGAGCAGGGGGAAGAGGCTCAGCGAGCTGTGATACCATCATATGCTCACAGGTCGTCAACGGGTGGAGAAAGGGGCCTGCATCCAACAGGCTTTTTACTACACATTTCACTGGAGCGACTCGCGGGCCCACTCACTTTCTCTCATACTACTTCAAGTTGTTTTAGCTAACTGAAAAAATTCACCGCCACTACTACAACTACAACTACTACTACTGACTCTTCTACTAAAGTTTCTCGACTGCCCAAGGCGTCTGGTTGGAGATAAAGTTAAGGCAGCTTGCCTTCTTAATTTCCAATTTGTTAACCTCACTTCGGAATAGATTGCATGGTCGGAGTATTACGTCTTGTGCGATTTGAAAGTACTTCTATATGTAAAGACTTGGAACTCGGGAGTTTTAAGTAGGCACTGCGAGGGCTAGAAATTGAGTAACACACAAGTTTAAATTGTGCTCTAGATTGATCCACAATTACTTCTACTCACTCGAGAAAGAAACGCCCTTCAATCAGTTTTTTCTTCTGGTGGTGTGTGGCCCATGGCAAAATAATATTCTTCCTCTGCATAGAAGGTTTCCTAAGAAGGCATTGAGCGTTCCATTCAGTCGTCATCAACAAGGCGGGCTTCCGAGTATTCTCTAACATCCCTTTCTTAAGTAACAACATACCCTGTGAGGAATCTATTAGTTATGAATATTGTCTGATAGGATATTCAGACTGGTCATACAGAAAAAAACCTCCCACGAGCATAAGGAGATTATCTAGGACTAGTAGGTAATCTGTTTATCTTCCAACTTTGAGCAATTGTTATCTCGGACGTAGCTTGCTAGTATCTCGTTTGTGAATCACCGCCAGAAAAAAACTAGAAAAGGGAGGTTCTACTTGTGTTTTATGTATGCATGACTGGCTGCAGAGAATTGACCTTCCCTCATGATCATTCACACCCGCTTTAGAAAGGACAGAAAACACACTTTCTTTCCAAAAGGAACCAGGAGTTTGCGCCTCTGGAAGAAATATCTGTACCCCTAATACTTTCTAACCTGGCACGTCTGCGTACCTCCACCTTGGAACAAGTAGGGGAATCTTCCTTCCGGCTCCACAACACAATTCCATGGCGTCTCTTCAAGGGACCACATTATTGTCTAGTCTGGCACAGTAATATCACATGTTCTTCTTGGAGATGGCCGAGCCTTTTCTCCAGAACAGCGTGGGAGAAAAGTATTCAAACAGTAGTCTGGCTAAGTACAAGTGTGCCTCGGCGTGATTCGCTCCTGCTCAGGAAAGTTGTGTCGAAAGAATTCTGAAACAAGCGACTATGATTGGAATTAATATTCAACCAGCTCAGCACGGTTGAAGTTGTCTGGATTCCCATGAAGAGGAAATCATCTCATGGTAGGTCTGTACCAGTTGCGTTACAGGTGAAACAAGACTAATCACTAGTACGAATGAAACAAAATATCGCGTTTCACATTTGATCGCACCATGCAATTCATATGCAATTAAGGCGATCATGCAATGCACTTATTTAACACTTCCAGAATGCCTGTGTGCATTTAAGTTGAGTTCATTTCCTGTTACCGTACCAACCCAACGCAGAGCAAGTATTTCTGACTGACTTCAAACATCTGGTCCAGAATTGGAAAATCCTATCTTGCAAGCAATCAGTGATTATCTTTAAGGCCAATGCCAAAGCCCACAGGTCAATAGCTTCGCTATCCGAGACTGCATCTAAGCCTGAAAAAGTCGAGACCTCGAACAGGGCATCAGTGAAAACGAGCCGGAACCCTTAATCATTGATATAGAATCGATTCGTACATGAAAAGAGGTACAGGGAGAGGGTGGTGAGAAGGAAGTCTCAGTAATTACATCAGGAGTTTGCTTCAACGTTCGGTGATATATTGACAGGGCATATCTTCTCAGTTGGTGCTTGAGCCCGCCTAAGACTATATCTTATTGATGAGGTACATAGCTATAGGTAATTAGGGGACGTGAAGACAGTATTGTCACCATGTGGATAAAAAGGCATTACACTCTGATCCCTCTGACAATTGCCTTGGCCATTCAGTTGCTGGACGGGACACCGGACTTACAGCACCATCGAGACTCGCGGACAGGTAGGCTACTTTATTGATGTGTATCATACACTCTGATAAGGAACGTCTGAAAAAGGCATTATCTGAAGGCTTTCCCAGTGAATGTCTGCCGGTGCCACACTCATTTTTTAATTATCATACGCAGTTGATATGTATACTAATAGATGCTGAACAGGTGCATGATAAAAAATTATTGCGGGGAACCATTCATTAAAAATATTGTCAATTTCTCTTATCTAAATAACACCAACTCGAAACGTTTTGGTAAGGAGGTGATGAAGGTTTCACAGATCTGGGTGAAGTGGGAGGAAACCCTATACCCAACCCAGATTACTAATAAAACTCTGGAAGAGAAACACCGTGCAAGATCTTTTCATCATTAAATGGGGATCACAAAAGCAAGTCATTAACGATCAAGGACAGAGAAGCCTTAGGTCGAGTGCATGGAGTCATAACCCTGGTACTGCTTGAGATGCTTGATTCCTGCCCAATCCCAATACATCCCAATTTGTAGAGAAAAATATAGAGTTGGTTTGACTATAGATATTAATAACATCCGGAGACCCATGATTACTGTTAGATTAATTTTAGAAGTAGAGCTGTGTAAAAAAAAGGCAGTATGGTATATTTTGGTACCGGCATAAAATAAAAGGATGGCTATAAAAAGGAATTTCATTCTGGGGGTTGCGTTACAGAGAGTATAACCAAATAACAAACGGAAAGGTGTGGTTATGGCTTTGGAGAGATCTCGTGCTCATTGCATGATGTCGGGATGTGATTGACATGTATCACGAGAACATGTCACGAATCGGCTCATTATATTTGATAAGGATTATCACAATTTCGACCAATATTCATGTCCAGTAATATTCTGACAGGAATCTTGAGTTAGATATCATCCCCACTATGATGTAGATTTCTAAGCGGTAAGGCTCAGTGAGAGGGAGAGAAATGGAGGGAGAGCGAGGGTGAGCGGGAGGGTGAGCGGGAGAGTATAGGGTGAGAGTGAGAGGTAGGGTGAGAGGTAGGGGGAGAGGGACGGGGTATATACAAAAAAGTAGGGGGTATATACAAGAAAATAGATTATATAAAGTAATTCATAATTGAATTTTTCGTGTTGATTGACATAGATATACCAATCCGAAAAAAACACCTCTCCACATGCCTAATTCTGGTTAATATCTGGATCACAGCTCAGGTGGATTACGGCTCAGTTCAGAAGTATAAAATCACACCACAAAGCTTTATAGATACAGCAATGGGGAATGATATAGTTCCATTAACAAGAATACTCCAATTGCATTCTGTATTGCTACTTATTTCGAAGTTATCTATGTCAAGATGAGACAGTTATGCTATCAGGCAGTTTTAATGATAGATCGCTTGGCATGAAACTATTGTGTTCCCATAGGAAATACACTGAGACACCTGTTTCAGTGATCTTCAGCACATGTTCTATAGGACAAAGAATACATTGGGGCGTCTGTCTGTTGCGGCTTTCCGGTGAGAAGAAATCCATCTTCTCATAACATTGCCAATGGTTTAATTCTATTTATTATTCAGTGCACAGATGAGGCAATTGCTTATTTAATATGAATATTCTCATAGAAATTCAACATAGCAAGGACCATATGTGAAATAAACGGCATGTCATGGACGCACTTGGAATACTTGTCAAAGCTAAGCTAACCATACTACCGCCTTTAAGAACATATACCGGTACCATAAGAGATGTGCCTACTATAGAAAGAAACAATGTTTACTGATAGTTGTTGATTATGCCCCCGTTGCATAACAATCTGCGAGCTCGTGGATCGTTTCTACGACGTCGTAGACAGCCATCTGCTATGACTGCAATGCATAACATTTGACGACATCCTCTACGACATCGTAGATCTCTTGACATCCACGATGGATTTTCTACGCTGCGTCAATACTGACATGTTAAATGTTTTGATTATTTCCTGATCTAAGAATGGCCGTAATGATACAAAAAATCAACTCTGTATACTTATGGGGATGGTTATTAATTTCACTGAAAAAATTTCGGCATAAATCATTTTGGTGAAAAAATAAACGATGTCATATTCACTGTCTGAACATTCTGCCTTGCATAACAAACATGCTCTGCGATGCACTGATACCACATTTACCCATGTTAAAATATCTTAATAGTGAAAAAAAATCAAAATTATGTTTTCAAATATACCACTATTCAATATTAGATGATATTTTATGATATTGATGCATTTCACATTTATTTATTTTTTGTATTTTAAAGTAGGTTTCGTAATGTTCTTGCATTTATTTAGATGAAAGTAATAAAAGCCAGATTTGTTAAATTATAATAAATTATAATTATGGATGATGTTCTTCCATGCACCATTTTGGCGTTTTAATGCCTCTCTACCTTTAAATTATTATTTAATGTCATTTTTCAAGCCACGAGGACTCCTCCATTTGACGATTCATTATTATGCAATGCAGCTGTTGTCTATTTGTACGAGTCGCAAACAGACATCGTAGTCGTACAAAAAAATGTCTACGACATCGTAGATAGACATTTGTTATGCAACGACCCTAATATTAGATTTATTTTATTACCACAAACGTAACATTAAAATATTCTCAGTTTGAGCTTTACATATCATTCTTTTTTACATAAACATTAATACTAACAAATAATGCAGTTACAATGTTAATGACGATGATAGCAGTACATGTTTCTAACATAAAACATGGTTTTTAGGGTTTTTAACATATACATAAGAACTCCAATTGACAATTTAGTGAGTTAATGCCCCCGTTGCATAACAATCTGAGACCTCGTGGATTGATTAATTCTACGACGTTGTAGACAGCCATCTGCAATGACTGTATTGCATAACTTTCTATGACATCTTCTACGACATCGTACATGTCTTGGCATCCACGATCGATTTTCTACGCTGCGTCAATACTGACATGTGAAATGTTTTCGAATATTTCTTCCGGAAATAATGGCCGGAATGAGATAAAAAATCAAACATGAATACTTATGGTTATGGTTATTTATTTCTTGGAAAAAATATTGACATCCATCATGTTGGTTAAAAAATAAACGATGCTATGTTCACTGTATGAATATTCTGCCTTGCATAACAAACATGCTCTGCGATGCACTGATATCACATTTACCCATCTTAAAATATATTAATAGGGAGAAGATGTCAAATTTAGCTATCCAAATATGCTAATATTCAATGTTAAATGATATTTTATGAATTTGATACATTGCACATTTGTTTATTTTTTGTACTTCAAAATAGGTTTCGTAATTTTCTACCATATTTTACTTAATTTTAGATGAAATTAATAAAAGGCAGATTTTCTAAATTATAATAAATTACAATTATGGATGATGTTTTCCCATGCACCATTTCGGCGTTTTAAAGCCTTTATACCTTAAAATTATCATTTAATATCATTTTTGAAGTCACGAGGAATCCTCTATTTTACGATTCATTATTATGCAATGCACCTGTTGTATATTTTTACGATTCACAAATAGACATCGCAGTCGTAGAAAAAAATGTCTACGATATCGTAGATGGACATTTGTGATGCAACGACCCCAATGTCTTTGATGATTCAAGCACAATGCGCCAATACATATATAGATTCATATTACGGGTTTCTTGTCATCATTTTTCAGTAATCTAGACACCCTATTGGTGATGTTAATAAAGCAACATTATGATTTATTAATCTCCCATCACTTTTAATTATGACATGTAGACACTCTGGAAATATGACTCGTTATTAATCGTAGCCACATTTTCATGAAAGATTGACGACAGTCGGTAAAGTTCAATCGAGGAATGAAATTCGACACTTTCATTAAAAAGAAAGGAACACATCTGCTTTGTCCCCAATCGAAAAGGATATCTAGAATGTAGTAAAAATCCCAAATATCCAGGGAAAGGGAGGGAGCGGGAGAGTGAGAGGAAGAGGTAGGGTGAGATGGAGAGGGAGGGTGAGGGTGAGCGGAAGGGGGTATATTGTATGATATTCCACCTTTAAGTTCTTTTGTTGAACGCAAAAGCTGGCCTTCAACAAACATCTGGGGTTGTATACTATATGAAATGACCCGGTATCGTTTGAGCAGGAGAATAAATAACGCAAGACAATAGCCTCACTATTATTACTCTGCTTTTAATAGAAACCCCGAAGGGATCTGATTCCTTCTGTCACATATAGTGTGTACATAAATATATTGGCAATCAGGAATAGAAATGGTCATTGAAATGGTCAAGGTTACATGAAATATGGCTCCCTCTGACGGTATAAAGTTGGTACAGGTATAAGCGTTGGAAATCTTCTGTGAGTAGCATATAGAAAGTGTGGGCGTTCTCTGGCCATATATCATACAAACTGTATACTACACTTCCCTCTGCGGGGTTTAAAAGAAATTGGTGAGATTTCTTTATTAGAAATAGAAGATAAGTACATTACATATGTCTTTATACCTTTTTATATAAGAAGAGAATCAATACCGTAACTTGATTGATATTACAAAATATCCTTAAGGGTGACTCAATATCTTCGATTGATAAATTACATACATTTTCAACCATTTCGTTCAATAACATATCCTTAAGGTTAAGCAATATCAGCGGGTCTAAGCTCCCCACAGGTGGGAGGATTTCAAACCCAGCTGGACATATTATATTTCGAAACGGTTCATCCTTCATTCGTACTGTGGAACACACACGAGGTCTTCGAGTGTTCTTTCCAAACATCAAGGTTCTCAGATTGATAAAAATATAACGTAGCTCAACAATACAAAATCACAAATGAAATTACATTAGGTCGATGCTCAGGTTATCCTAAGGGTCTAATCCACTAAGCCGATTCTCATGCGATTTTGCGCCTCAGAGAACTCTAAATTCTGTGAGAATCGCATGAGAATCGACTTAGTGGACTAGGGCCTATAAGACCAGCTGGTAGAAAAATAATTTTTTAAACCAATATAGTCATACTAATAATGTCAACTTCCTCTACGAGGGATCACACCTGGACGACACTATGTCTACCTGGTCCATGAATTCAATTTTATCGCCTTTCTCAGGGGTAGGAAGCGCATTACGATTATGCTGTGATATATCTGTCGGTGAGATTACTAACCCTGACAAATCCTCCGAAAGGAGAAGTAATAATTCTGGTAACAGCAAATCAAGTTACAGACACAAGAAAGATGAGAAGGCTTCTTCTTATAAATAATAGAAAAAGGCATGTAATCCCCAAGTGTAAGCTCATGTAGGCCAGCTGAAGAATCCTAGAACACCCTGGACCAAGAGGGAAGATTAAAGGAAAAGGAAGTCAAGGCAGAAGAAGAAAGGTATCAATCGAACTGATTGCCTATACCAAACAGCATGGCTCCTGACTAATATATATCATTACACTGTCTAGCTTGGACGTCTATGGATGTGATGTATCGAATTTGACTTTTTATAAGATTAGAATCGTTTCTCATAAAACATCGCTTATCGCTTGATCTTACAGTTTACATGGTGACATTTCAAAATGGTGTCCAGCAGGGCATATCATATGAATCACCTCCCACACATTCTATATAAGCATATATGCTTACTGCAAACTACATCGTTTTAATGGATGTCTCAACTCTGAGTACTTTATTGCATATATATTTCATGCAGCTGCAGCTTTCGTATATGCAAGGTCCTCCGGTTATCGTTTGTATGCATTAATATGCCAACGTTTTTAAACAAAAGCCTGTCCATAGGGACCTCGCATTTCATTGGTATATAGATTTCCTATATGGCGAACCCAACTTGTCCTGGGGAAGAAGATCACTAATATAGATGGGCCTACGAACCTTTTCACTCTGTTCCTATCAATATCTAGGCCCCTATATATTATATATGTGGCAGTGGCTGGTTTTCTTACGGTTCAACAGGACACAGGAGTTATAGAGAAGGGACTGCTTAGATTGTATAGGGATGGTGAATATTCAAGACACAGCATTGACCATTTCAACATCAGATTGATCGGTCTCCAGTCTGCATCCAACTCGACGTTTTATGAGGTCTCGTATTCAGGAGAAATCTCCATCAATTTTATATAATGACTATATTCTGATCACAATAACACACTGTATGTGCCTCCTGCGTTCTCGAATCATACGATAAAGCAAACATCGATCGGTTTTTTATTAAGCTAGGGTGGAATGAAAATAAGTACACGTCTATGGATGTGATGTATCGAATATGACCTTTTATAACAAAATCTTTAATCAGAATATACGAAATACAATAGTAGCACGCTCACTTCATTATTAATACACGTACATTACCCACAAGGCTTGATATTTAACATTTCGTCATGTTTTAATTCTATTTTACCCACATTCGGAAATCCATTCCCACACATTTCGTTCAAATTAATGGTTATTGGTAGATGGTATTTGAACGATGTTGACAATAAACAAAGCAACTCCTATAGTATCTTTGGAATAACGTGACTAATTGCCTTCATTATCTCACCTCAGACCCAGTAATCCTCTTCTGTCAGGTATGCGAGGCGATGTAGTTAATAATGGAAAGTCTAACATGGCTTCCGTTAGAAGTTCCGAAAAACAGTAACAATTGATACATTAAGTGTTGAAAGAGGAAGCCCCACTCGATAGAACCTGACACTGAGCTTCTCGCCGACTGTCCAAATATGACATCATTACCTTCCTGATGCCCATCCCTATTTGAACTGTATCTCCGTGGAACCATTCCAATCTCCTGCAAGCTTTGATATATAGACTTTCTCCTCTCACTGTCAACAAGGGTGTTAGCCGTGACCGCCACAACTAGGTCTATTGTTGGGCCAGACCCTGTGCTATTCAATAGAAAACGAAGCGATAAATCAGCGCTGCCCTGTTAAAACTATCGCATTTGCTGCTAAATAGTAATTTGCCGGGGCCAGACAAGCAGTGTTTTGTGGGAGATGGAAGCTAAAATGCTTAATGTTTTGAATCATTTATTAACCGTTGCTCTTATACTATTCAAGGCATCCGTGTATGTATACCTAAGCAAGGCTGTTCCAGCAATATGTCAATTTTATTATTTTTTTTTTTTTATTTAGGATGTTTATACAGCAAGTCAAACAATACAGTGAAACATAATTGTGACATAGGCTCACGGGTTTAATTCATTTAAGAATTGCCATGGTTATTCTGCCCACTGCTGTGTCTAGCTATTCACTAATGCTACCGCTAGTATTTTTAATACTTACTCTTATGCTAATGATTTCCTGTTAGAGATAATTTGTTACCACATGGTTCTGGAATAGGAAAGGTTTGTTTCTTGCCATGCATGGGACAGCACCTTTTCCCATGTCTACAGTCTCATGGGGCACGTTGCTGAACGAATCCCTTCTTAATATTTGCTTTCCTTAGCGACCTATCCTTCCAAAACAGCTGGTAGGGAACTTTAAGGGCAGTAATTTGTTATGCAGACAATGCTAGTTTTGTTCCTACAGTAGAAATTCCCTGCCTATAGAATAAGCTAGGAAAATATAGCTTTAGCAAGGAACGTTTTAATTTAAGTAAGGATTTCTTATTCAACAGGCCCCAGATATGCAGCTAGGATAAAGGGAATTATAGGAAAATGCCTGTACTATCAGACAGGATAAAGATAAAGTTTTTGAATGACAGATATGGATGGAAGAGTACACCGGTGGTATAAAAGTGAAGGTCCCTTCCTTGTCATCACATTATCGCCTTACTGCATTGTCTACATTAGACGAAGGCTATGTGGGCTACTTCGGGGACCGAAGGAGTTCAAGGGAGCATAGACTATACGCACGACTATACTAAAAAAAGATCCCAATCCGGGATTGTATTATAAAGATGCGGGTCTCTGCTGGGAAATTTGAATGGAATTCAGAATAGATATGAACTTAGATGGCTGGAGTAAAAAAAACGATCATGTCCCATCCGATAGATCAATATTTTCTCCTACACGGGAGGTTGGCTAGGGCTAGTTCTTATACGGCACAATATGGACATGTGTGGTCTCATATATCAAACCTCTGCATAAATGCTGTCCCAGCTATCACGCCAATACCTATACCTCTTTATATATTGGGGAAATCTGACTGGGTGTATAAGCCAAAATAATGCCAAAATGGACCCCAGTCTGGACTCGTTGTTCATGACGCCCCAAAGCTTTAATTTACTGAAGTGTATGTATAACAATATGACAAAGCATACCTAATTTCTAGGATTTAATTGAATAAATTATCATAATGAGGTTTCATCTTGCTCGCGAGCTCATTTTAGACTAAAGTTATGGAGATGTTTTATGCACCCTGTGACTATATCACAGAGTACTTATGACTTTTATGTTATATACTCGAGAAAATTGTAGCCAACCCTATAGCAAATCAACATTGTAATTTGAAAGCCAAATTTCTAAACGTCGTCATTTAAGAGGTAAGATGATTGAAGCTTCATTCATTGGCAAGTATGTGCAACAATTTCATACTTATTGCATGTTTCGAGTGTACTCCACGATACGTACAAGTCATTAATGGCAGACTTATCCGCTGACGCGTAAATCCTGAATTCATTGCCTCCCACCAATCGGCTGGTAAATGCCTTCACCAAGAGGATTTATCATAAGCATTATATACACGTAGAACATGTATCATGCCATAGGTTCGTGTCTATACACATCTGACGCTGGTTGTATACTAATAGCAGTTGTAAATAAATAACACTATAGTGGCAAGAGCTAAATGAAATCATGATGGGAATTTGAAAGGAAAGTCCATTATAAGGAGGAATAGCACTTGTAGGCAGAAATACAATATCTGAATGGTTCTCGAGAATTCGCGATTGTCAATTAATCACCTCCTCGTCAAATTGCAAATGTAATGTTTCCATATTGTATACAATATATTTATGTACAATAATGCGTTGTTTAACGATGAATTGAGCTTTAAGGATGTTGTCTGGTTGGATATATACTAATTAAAGCTTGTGGTAGTCGGGTATACGTCTCATCAGGCCTAACAAATTGCCCGTGGACAATACTGCAGAAAAAGGTACAATGACTCAAGAATTGTTAAAATTGCCTGCGATAATTACTTCTCATGTTGGCGTTCATTAGGCCAGCAATTAGGGGAATAATTGATACACATGTATCTGAAATGTGTTCCTGATTGTCAAGAGGCAGGCCTCTAATAAGGCTTTGAATATTCCACTAATCAGATAGAAGAGAAATAATTAGACACTCCGATATACGAGCTGGCCAAATGAAAAGAACCTCTTCATTGAGGACCGATGGGAGTTTTATATTAAATTAAACCTATACTAGCTGCTAGAGATAGATATGTCGTAGATAATAGATGTGAGAGCGAAAGTCCGAGGAAAACACTTCATCATGGAGGTAATTTATTGCGATTTTGGCCACGCAAGTCACGAAATAGGGATTGACTGCATTTCAATAACCGATAGAAAAGGAAGGGGGACTTTTAGGTGACAGACATTTGTCATGTGTCAGAGCGTGACAGGTCATTAAAGACACAGGTTTGCAGTCGCAATATAGTGCCTTATTACACTTTGGGTCTAGACAAGCAATTGAAAGATCGAAATATTAAGTAGTTTTGACCTCCCCGACGAAGGGAAAATTAATATTTATAAACATAGGGGAGGAAAAGGTAAATATAGTGGACTGCTCATCAAGGGTTGTCTACTAAGTACTTATTACTAAGTACTTATTATGAAGAAAAAATAAGCAAGCCTAAATTTGCCAACAAATTTTAAAACTGTCAGATGAGGAGTTTGACGATATCGACTGGAGAAATGCTTTCTCCTTACCTGTAAGATAACATCAGAAACAAGGTTACATTCCCTTCAGTACAAAACCATACATAATGTTATAACATGTAATGAATATCTAAAGAATATTAGGGTCAAGAAATCAGATCAGTGTAACTTTTCTAATGATCGTGACGGCTCCGGTCATTTTGTTGTTTTCTGTGACAAGACCAGGACCCTTTCATCCAAGCCTTTTGAATGGATTTATTCAGCGGGATATTTCAACCGTAATTCTAGGGATAAAGAAATTATCACAAAACTGAACGGTAGGGTGTGTGTCGACCCCTGTAAAGTATTGTTCGGGTTCGAATTTGATAATAACAATTCCAGAATAATTAACTGGATCGTATTGCAGAGAACTCTTTTACAAGGGCGAATTTGTCATTTTGTCGCTTATATAAATATGAGTTGAGGCACAGGTGCGATCTTAGGATCAAAGGTGTAACCATGTCACCAGGCAAAGGTGTCAATTTCCTACCCTGGAGGAGGGTAAGGGAGGTTATGTGTGAAGCAATCGCTAAAACAAAAGTTCTAGGTGTACCCAATCAGAGTCGGCTAAAGGCAAATCTGATCTGGACTCTAAACCAGGTGACCGGATGTCTCTCCTGACATAAAGTGCAAACACTACATAAATTGCATAAAATAGCATATTATTACATTTTCAGCATACATTCTCAGCATATTTTCTCAGAAAGGTAGGTGATTTCATGGACAAAATTAATGCAAGATCCTAGACATTTATTAATTTCCTCATGAAAAAACAGAATCTATAGACATACGATGTCAAATGCAAAGAGAGTACATTCGAAGCACAAAGGCTAGACCAATATTGATATTGGGCAAACTATGTCTGAAGAAGCCTTACGTCTCTTTTAATGAAATAACTTCCTGAACAAGCACACTTTCCCCCAATGAATTGGTATTTCATTGCAAAATACCAAGTGGTGACTTTCTGTACTTCTTTTGGGAATCCACATGCCAAGCTTGCCACAAACTCGCCACAAACCACAAACTCGCCTATTGCATGGATGAAATGAATTTCATAATGAATAATAGGAAATAACAGTTGCATATAAGTGTGTTTAGTTCCAGTTTTGTAAGATAGGAGAAACCAATCTCCTGTCCTATGTTAATAAAACACTGGAAAGGTTGAAACATTCATAATTTATATTTGTATTTTATACTATGCTTATATGTTGTCCTTGCATTGTAACATCGTAATAACTGAGTTCGAGAGGGAGTTGGTCTGAACCAAGAGAAACTCTAGGTTTATTCACCATAATAACACCACCATGTGTATTCCCACACGTCTCACAAAACTTTGCTTTAGCAGGAGCCATCACGAATAATCTCGATATAGGCCCAAAATACTGTGAAATCTTTTTCACAAGCGACGTAGGGGTGTGAGCTTTACCGCTGCTGAGTTCAAACTGACTTGGAAGAATAGGCGTGGCAAGGTGGGCGTGGCACGACGCTTGCGATTGGTCGAGCCCGCGGTGACGTCATAGACCAGGTAAACAGACCCACGCGGTGCGATATGGGCGTTGTCCATCCAACTGAATAGAAGGAAAGAAATTTTGTTGAATAAGTGGACACAACCGTACCAATGAAAGGCTGAAAGGAAAGTGGTAGTTAGGCTTATGAAACATGCGGTGGTGTTGACATGGAGTAATAAGGTAAACTCATTGGTCGAGAGGTTAATGAGAGTGACGTCATAAGTGTGTGTGGTGGAGGGGGGGGGGGCGTGGCATGGATGAGAAGGGCAACGCCCACTGCCAAATATATACACCGATGGGTCGATTCCATATGAATTGCATGATCAGCAGAATGTGTCGCGGCATAAAGCATAGTTTAAAGCTTGTACAAATTTACTCATGGTTAAACAGCAGCATTTATAAGTATGAATAATTTTATGATGAGATAGTGAGCTTTTAAGGATGAATTATGTAGGAATAGTGCCGTGGGAGTAGACATTGATGAGGCTATGAAATAAAAGACACCAGCGAGTTTCAATAACCGCTGGGACATAGGTTATAAAATACCAATCATAAAATATAACTCAGTGGTAAAATGAGACCAATTGATTCCGAGCAAGGATCTGTTTATCCCTTAAATATAGAAAGGTGATTGGCGACGCCATTGTGGACAATGCTCCGATAGAAAAACAGGCTAACCCTTAGCCCCAGCAATATTCAGCTTTCATGTATCCGATAGCAGCCTGAACTTTCGAGTTTGCTTCTATAGTTATCAGAAGAGACCATTCGCCTGGCGAGGGGAAACAGGAGGAGCAATATCTCTTCTCAATGAGAACACCCATGACAGAGTGCAATTGTTAGGAAACAAAGCTTTTACAACAGTAAAACTGCTCTTCTGTATTTCCACTGCTTCAAAAAGACAAATAATAATTCAAATTGCAATCAGAGCGCTAGTTATTATTTTCAGGATTGGAATGACCTTTAAAAGTAAGTGATTAATTATGCAGGGCGCTATGGAATTTTATATCACATTTTATGGAGTATTCAAAAAGGTTGGTTATCCTCTCACGGTCAAGGATTTATGGCCGCTGAAGAATAATAAACAGTTTAAAGGCGATGAAGTCCATTTGAGAGTCATAAGGCTTCAGAATACGGTTAGCTTTGAACCTACATGTCCTTTACATTACATCGGTGGGTGGTTTTCTACTTAAAGCTCGCCAACAAGATAACCTACACTCTTCAAAGACCTCTGGTCAAGAGGCTCTTGCCGTCACTCACTGGGCCTTGATCCCCGTGCCTTGCTCAGCATTGACTAACTGGCCACCTAGAAAAATGGCCACCACAAGCCCTGTCCCTTGTAATAGGTAAACAGCTCGGGATTAGATTGGTGGTAGCTGTGTCCGAAAGGCAATTTGGTAAACCGTCGGTAAAAGGCGGACTGTTAGATGTTGGTTACACAATTTTCAAGGTCTCCCTTAAATAGTTCGAATGGAGCAGTTGTTTTCAATATTCGAGAGGAACTCACAATAGATTAGTTCATGCTGGAATCTTCTGTTACTAGAGGATTCGTGGGTGATTAATTATAATGAATAATTTAGAAAGTGTTCACAGATATCGGGCAATATCCACCATGGTGCAAAAGGAACATGTAGCTATGGTAATATAATGTAAAAATGTAAGAACACAATAGCTTTTGCTGCTTGATTTTAATGCATAAGGAATCGAGCAATTTATGAATTAGTAACATCTGCGACACATGCAGAAAAACTTAATACATATCACATGAGTTATATTGCGACGTCTACATTCCCTTTCTGATCTGTATATATATTAACGGATGGTAGGGCATTTCCTCTGCACGAAATTCTTTTCCCCTCAATTATATTATGTAAGCAATAAGAATCGCCAACAAGTTCTCCCCTGCAAGAATTATGAATTTAGGAAATATATAAATATATAATATGTATGTCTTGTTGTAGTATATATTTGTAAGACTGCTATATCCTCAACCACACTCTGAAAGGCAGTCCCGTCCCTTCTTCCGAATTAACGCAATTAACATATTGATCCACGATTACCAGTAATGTCCATTAAGCATGAATGTAATTAAGCCAGAATCCGAATGATGTGACCAGACGGAAAATAAATATAACGCTATTAATCTTAATCTCCTAGAGTCGATTATTTCATCAGATCATCGCCATGTCTCATTCCCCTTCCCATACCCGATTGTAGTTCGTCCCACAGTCGGTAGACTGGGGAACAGATGATATCCAGGCGGCGCCACTAGCGACTCAGTTTCAGATCAGGCGCGAACGAATGCGACACGAGGATTAGTATTATCTCCTCTTTTTTCATCGGATTTACTGAAAATTCTTTAGGTAAGGATTTATCTTCTTCGCAATTGGATGAGTCGACATTTCGGCTTTACTTAGGATCTGTTATTTCATGGAATTTGTGCTTGTTGACCGATTGGGACCATTTACCACTCGAGCCCTCACCTCCTCGAGGCGAGCGCACGCTCGATGATTCATCTCTCTGATGTAATCTGACCTAGTTACCATTAAGGCATCTCTCTGATGTCTTGGTACAGGCAATCTGTGGTAAAATGAAAGGACCCATCTCTCTGATGGTGTTTCCTCTTTCATTAATGGTTTTTATGTATATTTTGCAGTCTCTCTCTGAGGTTAGCGAAAACATGAGTTCAAGGGATAACTCGCCACGAGGCTCAACACGTGGTCATGGCGGGACCTACAACGACGGCCTGCCCGATAGGGGTGACATTGACATGGATTTAGCCCGCTTTAAGGACGAGGTCGTTAGGGAAGTTAAGAAATTGTTGGATGATAGGAAATCTAGTTCTAGATCTAGATCTCGCTCACGGAGATCATCTTCTTCAGAGGATGATTATGACGACCATCGCTCGAGACACAAGAAACATAGGAAACGTAGGCGGGGTTCATCAGATTCCCGCAAGAGGTCTCACAAGAGAGCCAAGCACTCCCACCGGAAGTCGGAGAAGGAGGCTCGCAAACGCCCTTCCGGCATCAACAAACACACTTTGAGCCCTCGTTCTTCAGAGGAAGAAGGTGAGTGGCCTGACGATTTGGATTTAGATCCAGAGATCGAAGATATAGATAACCCCTTCTCGGAATTTGTGGAGCAGATTAAGAAAGATACTTCAGTGGGCCCGGAGTGCAACAAGAAAGTTGCAGAGTTTGCCGACCTTGTGTTAGCTAAAACCCACAAGGCGGAGGATATCAAACTTATCACCGACAAGTACGGTAGGCCTGCTAATATCTCTAAGCTTCAAGTCCCTCTCATGGATGAGGCAGTGTGGAAGGCCATTAATGCTAAGGCTCGCCAGAAAGATGCCATTCGCCAGAAACATCAAGAGACTTTTGTTAAGATGCTTACAGCGATCATCTCAGCCACGGATGATTCCAACAAGGAATATCTTCGACTGCTGGAACTTAGCAGGCAATCTTTGAAGGTAGAAGTCAAGGACGGACAAGACGTTAAGCTTGTCGACGTTGAGCTTCAGCCTGAGAAGATCCTGGTTCCTATTGGGAAACTTAGAGATGCCCTAACCCTCGGAGCCCACCACAATGCGGAGGATCTCACCAAAGGTAGGAGGTTGTTGCTGGCCTCTTTCCTCCCAGAAGAGTACAAGGATCTCGCTGCTGACTGCACCAGGTTCCCTCCGTCGGCCACTAACCTACTGGGTACTGACCTGGAAGAAGCTATCAAACGAATTGATGTAACCAATAAGCTTACTACCAAATTGAAGGATCAGCCAAAAAACTCCCAGAGGGGTCGGGGCGGCCGACCCTCCAGGGGCAGAGGCCGAGGCAAGGGTTCCTATCGGGGCAACAACAAGAAACAGTGGAACCAGAAGGGCTCCCAGAAGTACCAGAACAAAGGGTACAAGAACAACCAAAACAACAACTACGACAACAACAACAACTACAACAACAACAACCAAAACAACAACCAAAACCACAACAAGAAGTAGAGGTGAGAGGTGAATTTATCATTCCGGGGAATTTAGCTAATCACTTGAATGTTTGGAGAGAGTTGACGGATGACTCTTTCATCCTGGAATGTGTGAGTGGAATCAAACTGGACTTCAAGGAAATCCCTGTGCAAAAATCAATTCCCCGCCCATACAGATTCCAAGGTGAACAGTTGGAACTGATGGATGCGGAGGTTAATAAGTTGATTAAATCCGGTGTTGTATCGCGGACAAGGTACCACCGGAATTTGTTTATTTCTAATATTTTCTGTCGTCCTAAGCCAAATGGAAAAATCAGGCTTATTATTGATTTAACGATTCTTAATACCTACCTCTCTTATCAACATTTCAAAATGGACCACTTAGAAGTGGCAGTTAATTTGGTTTCTCCGGGGTCATTCATGGCTTCCATTGACCTCCGGGAGGCCTACTATTCGGTTCCCATTCATGGTGACTTCAAGAAGTTCATCACCTTCCAATGGAAAGGCCAGTTCTTTCAATTCAACTGCATGCCCTTCGGACTTAGCCCTGCTCCTAGGATTTTTACAAAAATCTTAAAGCCAGTGTTTCACAATCTCAGACAAAGAGGACTACATGCTTTTGGGTATATCGACGATTCGTTCATCTGGGGTCAATCGTTTGAACAGTGTAGGGCAACTGCCTTAGACCTAGCCTCAACTCTCTCTGAGTTAGGCTTCACGATTAACTACGAGAAGTCTAGTCTGACCCCTAGCACGGAAATGACTTTCCTAGGTTACACCATCAACACAGACAGAATGGTAGTATTTCCTCCTCAAGCTAAAGTCGATAATACCCTGAACAAAATTGAAAAAATCTTGTTTGCTAAAAACTGGTTCTCTATCAGAACAGTTGCAAGGCTTATTGGAACCTTAGTGGACCTCTGCAAGGCCGTCGATTACGGTTTAGCTCACTACAAATGCATCGAAAGAAACAAGATTTGGGCTCTTACCCGAAATGCTGGAGATTTCGGGAAACACATGCGTGTTTCTAGGAAAGCCAAGGATGAGTTGTGGTGGTGGTTAGAGAACCTACCATCCAAACAGAGAATTATTAGACATATTTCCCCTCAAGTGGAAATCTTCACCGACGCTTCTCTAGAAGGCTGGGGCATTTTCTGTCCGTTCGGTCGAACAGGGGGCAGATGGCTTCCAGAGGAAGCAGAACTTCACATTAATGTGTTGGAACTAAAGGCCATTCTGCTAGGACTTTTGTCCTTTTACCGCAACTTCTCTGACACTTCCTTTGTGGTTAGGTCCGACAACACCACAGCGGTGGCCTATGTGAACAAGATGGGAGGCACCAAATCTTCCTCTTGCAACGCAGTAGCGAAAGAGATTTGGGCTTGGGCAGAAACGAACAACAACTGGCTTTCTTCTACCCACATTCCAGGAGTCCTCAACATTGAGGCAGATCACGAAAGTAGACACTTTTCGGATAACACGGAATGGAAGCTTAATCCCACTATTTTTAATGAAATTTGTGAGGAATGGGGTGTCCTTGATATCGATTTATTTGCTTCTAGGACCAACCACCAAATGTTCCCTTATGCCAGTTGGTTCCCTGACCCGGGGGCTTCATTTGTAGACGCGTTCTCCGTTAATTGGAATCAATTTCGTTTACCTTTTCTTTTCCCTCCTTTCAGTCTCGTAGGAAGGTGTCTGAGGAAGATCAGGGAAGACGGATGCAGAGCAATACTAGTCGCTCCAGAATGGCCAGGGCAAAATTGGTACAGTACACTACTGTCTCACGCACGACAGGTGTTGTCGTTCCAACGGACAGCCTCTCTCATCCCTCTTCTTCCAAATCAAGACCTTCGTCTGACATCGTGCCGCTTGATAGCGGTAAGTTGCTGATTGACAAGTTGAACACTCTTAATTTACCAATGAAGGTGGCCAGATATTATTTGTCTTCATGGAGACCGAAAACCAGGGCTGCCTACAGAACATACCACAAGAAATGGAAGGTGTTTTGTTTCCTTCGAGACCTCCCCTTTTTAACCACAGATTTGTATTTAGGTCTCGAATTTCTTGTGGACTTGTTCGAGCACGGAGCAGCTTATAGTTCAACGAATGTGGCCCGCTCTTCCCTTTCGGCGATTATGGACAAGATTGAAGGTCACACTTTCGGCAGCCACCCAATCACAATTAGAGTTATGACGGGTTTCTACAACAAGAGACCTCCTAGGTCCAGGTATTGCCAAACCTGGGACCCTGACTTGGTTTTGAGCTATTTTAGGGAGTTATTCCCTCACAAGAACCTTACGTTAAGACTTCTTACGTTTAAACTCACGATACTCCTTTCTTTAGTATCATGCCAGAGAGTTCAAACCCTCACCAGC
Organism: Sthenelais limicola; assembly: GCA_942159475.1. NCBI lineage: Eukaryota > Metazoa > Annelida > Polychaeta > Phyllodocida > Sigalionidae > Sthenelais > Sthenelais limicola. The sequence goes on from OW804100.1 coordinate 88,610,891, forward strand.
TTGGAAGTACAAGAAGTTCACCAAGTGGCGGACGGCTACAACATTCTGTACTCCAAAGTTCTCAAACACTCTAGAGTGGGGCAAGCATTAGGAATGCTAAAACTGGACTGGTTCAAGGAAGACAAACGAATTTGTGTTGCGGTCTGTCTTCGGGATTACTTAGAACGAACAAGTTCTCTTCGTCAATTAGACAAGGAAGGTAAACCGGAGGGAGGTCTTATCTTGAGCTTCACAGGACCATACCGGCCAGTGGGCACTCAATCGGTTGCTCGCTATATCAGAACCGCTCTGACTTTGAGTGGGGTAAATACGAAAATCTTCACCGCCCACAGCACCAGGAGTGCATCAACTTCAAAATTAGTTGCATTGGGGCTCCCCATCAAAGATCTGTTGGAAAGAGCGGCTTGGAAAACCGATTCCACGTTTCGGTCATTCTACCAAAAACCAGTGATCAGAGACAAGGGTGCCAACAAACTTTTGCAAGAATTTGCAAAAAATCACTGAGTTCTTTATTCTTCATGTACATACTTAGCTTACAGCTGTTGTGAACTGTAGCTCCATTTAGAGTTAACTTTCTAAATTTCCTAGTTCAGGATTGGACTTTTAGTTATGGACCCAACGAACTCCTCGAAAACTTTAAAGTTATCATCTGTTCCCCAGTCTACCGACTGTGGGACGAACTACAATCGTTAGTTAATGGAACAAGTGGCTTACCTTGTGACAAATTAACTCAGATTGTAGGAGGAGTACTAGGAGGTAGACGTGAACAGATGCCCACCCACGACCACCCTGGGCTCCGTCTACTTCCTAGAAGGAACTTTCTTCAATCACTTGTGATGTTTTGCGGGGGATTCCCCTTGTATGTGGAAAAACTTTTTTCTTTCTCCATTGTTCCTAGTACTCTTTAGGTTACTCGTCATCCATTGGGTCTTCACCTTAAATTACTGAGTCGCTAGTGGCGCCGCCTGGATATCATCTGTTCACGTCTACCTCCTAGTACTCCTCCTACAATCTGAGTTAATTTGTCACAAGGTAAGCCACTTGTTCCATTAACTAACGATTCATACCGTGTAATCGCTACCCATTGGTTTGCGTCTTATCAATGAAGTCATCGTGCATATTTATTAACTATCTTCCCATTTTGCCCCGCGTTACCCATGCATACACCACCGTTTTGCAATACCCATGTATACACCGCTGTTTGAGGAATCATATTCACCAATATCGGGTAATGATGAGATATGTGAGGGCACTCTGTTAACGTCAGTCAAAAACTAAAGATTTTCTCTTTTTTGTTCATTTCCTTTCCCACACATCTAAAAGTGATTTGACCAACACTTTGGAAGATTTCTTCCCAGTTGCTTTTGCTACAGGGCTTCATAAACTTCCACATTTATATTTAAAGAGACCCACCGAAATCCTTTCCTGTGGTGGCTTCACTTATTATCGCTCATCATTTTCTCTGGGCCGATTTGACTCTCAAATTCTTGTATGAGCATATATATATAACAGCAGCAGTATATTGCTATTGACATTTGACTTTTGATCTATAGATTGTAATATCCACAACCCTTTTAAAACCCGGGCACAATAGGCTCCTTTAGCATCGCAAGTCCCTGCCAAAAATCCCCTTTGTGAGTAGTATACATATGAGATGCCAGACGGACTAGAAGAAGAGGAAATGTGGTGTTAATATTGCGAACATGATACGAACTTATCGAAGTTCTAGCATTACCGACACTGACAACTCGGATAGACTGATGAAGAATATCTTATATCAAAAGCGTAAGGGGATATAGTTCCTTGCGTATGGACAAAGGAATCACGCAGCAGTCAACTTCCGTTTCAGATGGAGGCAAAAGTTGCGGTCTTGCTGATTGGTACAATCATTTCGGACTCTTGCTGTTTACCCTAGACTTATAATGAACAGGAAAGGTTGTTTTTCTTCCAACCGTCGTTGGTGTATCATTTTTTTCTTTATATATATTTTTGTGCTTTCCTCTCCTGGTGTGTCAATCCGAATCGAAGCTAAATATTGGGCGCCACCGCGTTGGAATGACGGGTCGTTGTAGACGAAGCGCAGCTGTTGGAGGTAAATTACAGTTTTTGTTGCCGCCTTGGAAATGGATCGGGTCATATCCCACTTCATTTTCTTCTCATCTCATGCCTCCACTAGTGAAAGCTATCAGGGCATCAGAGGTTGAGTTATTGGAATGTCGTTGATCAGCATAACTATTAATGGCCAAAACAGGATTGAAGGGGGAACTTGAAGACAGTAACAAGCTAAGTCGGAACAAGGTTGATCAGTGTTTTTCACTTGAGATTTCCTCCTTGAGTCATAATATAGGAGATTAATGTTATTCTTCCAGCTACAAATTATGATCAACCATGCTGCATAGTATTGATTAATTCCACTGCGCCCACCTACTCTTATATCCATGGCACATATTATTATCATGAATTATGGTGGTATTTTCGCGATATCTTATTTGATTATAAATTTTGGGGAAAAGCTCATCAGTGATAAAGATGATTGACGGTAGTCGTGGCAACCTCATGAGAAAAATTTAATTAAAAATGTAATAACAACAATCATCTCTCCGCGATGTAAAATTGTTTTAAATTTCAGGACACAGTGAAAAACAAAATTAATTTGTGAGCGTGTATCAGTATGATGTACCTGAAAAAAAATATTTGATGAAAGAAAATAGCCAAAATGGGCACTGCAATTATTGAGCCTATGGCTTTCAGACCATCGCTAAATAATATGTAGACCTTTTGTCCCTATCAAACCATATCGTATACGGGCCTACACGGTTTTCTGCTTGTTGGTAGCGTTTTCGGCGTCAGTTTAATATGAATTTTATCGGAGGGACCGTTCCATAAAACAGGCAATATCGTGGTATATCAAGCCCTCCATGAACGATCCTTAGTAGTTCACGGTATAGGTTTTATTCATGTTGAAGCGAGTTAAATTGAAATTGTATGTTCATTCAGCATATCTGTAATGGAAATCGTACAACCTTCCTCTGGGATTATATTGGGGCCAGGGAATTCACCATGGTTGCAGTCTTGCCACCGCCGAGTCTTTGAATTGGGATACACTCCTGTGACCAGGACTAGTGTGAAAGGGGAAGATTCTCGGAGATAACAAAGGGGTATGAGTAAATTTATTACTGGTATGGGCGAGGTCCTGAAAGCTTGCGCACAAACGCGTCCCAGGGGTGCAACTGGTTTCTATAAATGAAAAAGCGATGATTTTTTTCGGTGTCGAATAGTATTGGAAACATTGCATCCAGTCCTCGCCAAATATGCTATTCTAGTTCCTTATTCATTCCGTTATACACAGAGGCCTTTGATACTTCCCAACGAGAAACTTTATTTGATGGAGATGGGGGGAAAGTGGGGTAGCATCATATTAACTTTTTCTCTATCTGCAAGAGCATTATTTCCAAATCCTTGTACATGTATATTGGTCCCATGCTTAATCTGTAAAGATTTTGATCCAACGGAGCACTGTCCCCAAAAATCCTACTTCAAAGCTGTGCTTGTTTCGTGGTATTTGGGGATAGCTCCTCTAAGGTTGGGGTATTCTTAACGCCAAGGCAAATGGATGTATCTCTGCAGGTCCACTGTTGGCAATGCCTCAATGATGCTGGCGACAGGAGAGTTGAAGTGTTTCTAATGAATTTCGATAACGGAAAATGTCTGTATTTGTTTAATTTATGTTAAAATAAGAAAAACATGTAAGAAGCCTTCGAGGTTTTCTGACGTCCATGTCTTAAGTGTTTTGGTGTAGTCACACATTTTAACTCTACTCAGTTTTAAGAAACCAAAGGGTCAAAGAGTTAGATATTTGTAATTTTTCCATTATTTAATGTATTTAATGGAATTTAAGAAAATGGCAAAACTTTGAGGCGATCACATAGAATTGATTAAAAGATAGCAGCTTTTCAGAATAATACTGGGGGAAGAAGTGGGTTATGTTCAAAGAGGATACAAATACACGTTAGCGTGGTATAAATGTACGATAGGGTAAACCAATAAATGGAAAAAGAACCCCACAAAACCCTATATTCCGTTTAAAATAAAAGGAATACAATAGGGGTAACAGACTCCATTATAAGTACATTTACCTGGGTTGATAACACGATTCATCTCCGATTATGCATAGTTGATTTTTATGCATTCATTTCTTGAGGCAGTTCAATCTTAATTCATTTCATCATAATTATACATTCATTTCCTTGTCATTTTTCCTTGCACACAATATTACAATCAATCTGTTCCAGAAGCACATACTACACTTGTACTTCATGGCGTGTGACAGCGCGTTAATATAACATTTTCTTTTTGTTTCTCGTCCCGTGCCTAGTCCCAATATCTCTTCTTGTCTAACTGCATTAGTCTTGTTTATGTCATGTGAGGAAGTAATTTCTCCTCTACTCTCTGACCCTCTGCCTATATTGCTTCTGCGGTATAATATACATGGCTTCAACTCCCACACGCTCCTACGGACACTTACTCCCCCCAACTATACTACCGCCCACACACAAAAGCCAAAACGTTCCCTTCTGCTCCTTCTGCGAAAAACTATGACCTGTCCCTGTTAATCCCCTTCCTTGCCAATTTACTGGAAAAACCTTCTTGACTTTCAGTTCTTCACTTTGCTGCTCAATGCTGTTTCCAATGAAATGGGACACTAGTAAGTGTATGTAACAGATCTCCTGGTGGGGGCAAAACATGGCAGGGAACCCACTCGCAGAAGCGCTCCCCATATAACACAATAAGGCAGAGCAGAAAGCTCGTGTTTTCTAACCACAAACTATTTTCCATGGCCAGCCAGAGTATTGCATATGTTCACCATGGGTGGCATAAACAAAAAGAGTGTTTGGTGCACCTCGAAACAAAAAGCACATACACCATATTTGTAACGTTCTATATGGACCCATTAGTGCAGTAGCTTTGACTGGCTGGATGGGGTGTACCGGCTCTGATGGCTCTCAAAACACAGAGATATATTCACACTTGGTCCATCGTACATTTTTGTTCTCATACCAAGGGAAAACCTTGTCATGTCATCATAATATCTGCTGATAATAAAAGATACATGATAAAACTTAGATCAAACATAACTTTTCAATAATGACCCACTATAATGGACCAAAATAAGTTGACCTTGATGTGATCATTTCTTTAAATTAAGACTCGAAATGATTTACTTGATGTGCAGTTCTTCCGATAAAAAAATGCTTAAAAAAGGCCACAATATACTTGGAGGTTCTCTGATAAAAAATATTGAAGCAACGAAAGATATATGATGTAAACATTTCAGTCCTTGAAATCTAGCAGTCTAAACGCACACCGTTATATGTATGCACATCAGGTTCTAAGGCATGACATTGACCAGGAATAATTCGCGGCTAGGTAAAAAGTATCAATCTATAAACTATGAGGTAATAAACACACCATAGAATTAATTGGGTATTAGTATAGAGGGGAAACTCTTGTCTCTACCCCATACATCCACCAAGAAGCCAATGTCTGGTATTATTACTCATGTATAGCCAGTACTCGGTGCTTGAAGGACTGTCACATCTATGGTGTTTAGGATATCGCCACAGTAGTGGAGGGTGTCTGTGTAATGCCTTTAAACAAGACATAGTATCAGGTATCTGAGCAATTAACAAGGATGGAGCGAGCAAAATACCTGCTGACATAAAATAGAATGGCTATTGCACGGTCTAGGCCAGCCTTGAAACGTGCTTATGTCACTATTAGGAAAACATCGGCAGACATATCGGTAATTGGTGACACGAGGACCTAACAGTGGTCCTTAACTGAATGGAAAGGGCTGTTTAAGGGGAGAAAGTAGAACATAGAATAAAGCACACACAGCTGCTTGGTTCATATGTCATAGTGGTACACGAAGAGTTCAGGAAGTATACCCCCTTTGTCTCTTTAATTCATCTACTTGATATGTCCTTTATATGGCTTGCATATGACTTTCCATTGCAGCCGAGCATTATCTAAAATCATTGGTGATTAAGTGCCACTAAGGCAAAATTGGGAAATATAATTTATTTGATTTTGGATACAAGATAGCATCAATTAAAAACAATTGGTGAAGATGTTGATAACTGAATGGAGATCCTCCCTAATTAGGAGATCTAATTAGCAATAAATAATAGTTAACAAAGGTATGTTGATCCAAATTTAGTAAGTTAATTAAATGGTAAAAATTCCCCTATTAGGGTAGTGATGGAATTCCACAGATTTGAGACAGAATCAAATAACGATTCAATCTTTTGGTAACACAGCAGAGACTACACAGTTAGAATTCGTCATACACGCATGGCAATTGTATGCTATACTCTTGAAACCAAATCAGGAATCTGATATATTTTCAGATTTGCAAGGGGCATTATCGGTCATATCTGACCAAAGTCCACGCATCAGTCATTAAGCAATACTGCTCTATCATATATGTTCAGCATTCAATATTACTCGGGTTATTCTTCGTCAGACAACGATGGCATGCATGGCGAGGGAAACAGAAGATTTTTGCATCAATGAACCAATTCGCCAATTAAAATCTCTTAGATCCTGCAACAGATTGACAAATGTACCCAACGATTCCTCTGTGCTCGTTGCTTTGTTACGACGAAATATCCATTGAATCGTATAATCTAAGCATGATATGAACACAGATTAATGTGGATGCATGAAGCAATTTTTCAAATTTAAGACGCCATTGCAAATTGCCATTCTAAATTTAGTGGAACAATCCGTGCAAGTCAACCTTAAATAAGCTGTTTCAACAAACATTGATTCAATGTTTAATATCCATAAAATGATAAATATTTCTTGTAAATCAGACCGCGTAATTCGTCAGACAAACACCAATTCATCCGACGCGAGAATGTTTGTCTTTATTTTCCATGAACGTCCCATTTGATTGGGGGTATTTTTGCATTGCCAACGTTTTACAAGATTTACTGTGCATGCAGTTTGTGTCAAATGGCACGCACGGTGCTTTTAGATCCGTCGGCTTTGGGCGTAAATCACTCTGGATTTTCTTTCGTGAGGCCATCAGAGAGCTTGTAATACTGTACATGAAAGATACAAGGGGAATTATGAATATTTCATCAGTTTATCTGCCCTTGAGACCTTGTGCAAGGATGACTACCTCTTCAGGAAATACATGGCTTCAAACTGGTCCAGTCTCCAAGATTAACCGATGCCCAATAAGATTGACCCAGGATATAGAGGGCAAGCACCCCAACGACCAGGTAGCGCCTAATTACTTATTAATTATGCCAGTCAGGAAAATTGGTCGTCCAACTGTATATTAAAAGCAGGATGAGAATTGCACCCCGTCATAGCCTCCAGGGTCCTGTTATTTTATGGTTACTCTCGTAGATTACATGCTTGAACGTGGTAGGATTACAGCACCTATCAAACAAGGTTTCGGGACTAGGAAGGCGGCTTTTTATTGCCGTTAAAGTGCTAACACAGCTTAAAGGCGCAAAGATCTCGTGCTTGTTTTTTTAATGAAATATAGCAAATGGAGGTAGGTTTCCCTGGGTGTGTAGATAAGAATCGAGGCACCGGTTTCACAGTGCATCCTTCCAAACAAATATTTCCAAATAATACTATTTCCTCGTACGTATCACCTTTGTGACAAAAGGTCGTTCATCGGTGGTCGTTATCCTGCGTTATTTACACTCCATGGTACAGCAGACTGTGATTTCGGATGACATTTCAATCAGTGTACACATTGGCCTTTGACTACAAACTGTGGGTATGGTCTTGGGCATCGCTACCGCCACCCTTAATTGCCCTCTGTCCGCGCGACATTCACTCTTGAAGCACAACAAGGATGACCTTACACTCGCCTTGATGTTAACAAAATCTCATTTATATCCCCTCATTTCCTATGAGCTCATTGCAATCACCTCTATAAAAAATACCGACCTCTGAGCTGAATTGGGACTGTGCATCCGTCCACATAAAGTACATATGGAGGGTCCCTGTCTTCTTGACCTTATCTCATCCAATTGCCTCCGATATGGTGTATATCCGATATACTTTGAGAAAACTGTGCACTTCTGTTATCAGTCTGTATACCGGTCACATGGATATTAACATACACTCTGAAGAACACACTTACCAGCGCATATCGTGGCTCGGTCCGATAATAAGCTCGAAATACTGGTATGATATTACCAAAGTTATAACTTTCACGAGGCACAATGGCCCGCAGAACCGGCCCTTGATACAATCGTATCCAACTAAGATTCCCCCAAGGATTAAATTGCCGGAGAGCTGCTATTTTGTAAGTGAAACTATCTGTGTATTGGATTGCATCTCCTTGCCTGCCACTCCTGCAAAGTAACAGGCATCTGATCTTGTCAACAGCCTGTACCCCTCACTTATTACCGTTCGCTAATCCTATCAAATACTCTGCCTCCATTATTTTTGCCCTCGGGGCCACTTCTAGGTGTTTTATATTTTACAATTAGTCACCGAGACTGACGGGTGACATTTTCAAATTGAATCAAATCTATTAATCCGGCTACTCACGATTCCTGCAGATTATTATCAAATATGCAGTAGACATTTGAATGTTTAACATAAATTTATGCATGTTTCCATACACAATAATATCTCTATAACAAAGGAAATATTTAACTGCTATCCTCTTCTTTTAGTGATATGAATAATTTGCCTATATATCATGCCCTTCCTTTTCAGTAGGCAATAGTCTTGAGTAGGTCAGACATAAAAAGTCAAACTTATAATGTATAGGAAACAATGGACAGGTAATTTACAGCTCATATTATTGCCTCTGCAAGCATGGATCTCTCTATTTTGTACACGAACCACAGTAGCTTAGGATCAGCTGCCTGTGACTGAAGCCATCGGGCTTAAGCCTCTCAAGCAATTTATCCTACTATCATAAAATAGCCTTAGCACAGTATGAGAGGGTGATGAACAAATTATTTGAATATTTTAGGTTTCACGCCCATGTATTATCAGTAATTCAGACATTTGTAGTATTAGTGCATTGTTATTCGGCGGTTGGCACATCAAGGGGATTTATGGTGAGGCCATTGTAATAGTTACCGCGTCGTGAACACATCAGAGAACTAGTCGTTCTGGGTTGATTAAACCAATGGACTGGTCATGACAAATCGTCCAACATAAACGCTAGCGTGTGCTTCGGTGCTTCGGCATTGTCTCTGTCATTCTTAAGTGGGCGTAATTTGCATCTAGATGAAATTATTTTCAGATGGTATTTTAGAGGAGAGCGTATGAGTATTCATCGGATGTGCAGACATTATTCCAAGCATGCCTTCTAGCGATTAATTCCTTGCGTGTAGGTTTAATTAGGCAGCCCCTCTTTGTTCTTATCTATAGGTGTCAAAGAGTGCCACGAGCCATTTCTACCCCATTATATTATAATTGGGATGGAACTGAAATCTATCAATTAAGAAGGAATACTAATGGAGTAGTTCCCCTACCCCCACTTGCCTGGAATGATCAACAACCAAGAATAAAACTATAGAGCGTGACCCTTAATCACTGACCTCTACTATGCTCGATAGTATCGGCAATAAGATGAGGTGTAATGAAATTATTTAATGTCTTGCCAAATAGAGTCCCTTAACATGTTCGTAGGTTAAGATGTACCAAATATATCATTTATTTGTGTGTTTTTCAATTTGTTTTCAAATGTTTCACTTGTCCGAGAGCATTGTGTAAAAGTACGTCCACCTTGCATCTTATGTGCATAAGAAACCTGATTTACAACGAAGTTGAAATGAAGTATTACGTATCTCTCTTTCATTCTGGTTAATATGTGGAAAGTAAAACTATGCAATTTATTCATCGCACAAATCCTTTAACAAAAACGATTCTAATGATATAAATGTGCATTTGTTATGATTGCTTTCTCGTTCGCTATTTATTTAGAATGATTATGTCTTTTTTAACAATTATTATATATGTCCTTTTTAAGGACTTTATTTTAAATTATATCAAACTTGGTAATTACGTTTTCATGTTTTTTATTTGGTTGTGGTGATGTTTAGGATTATTCTTTTTGGTATTTCTATCAATCTTTTTCTCTATATAGTCAGTTCAATTAAAAAATTCTTTATTGCGGATGTTATTACAAGTGGTTGGTCATCTCTGAATATATAAGCCGTATCTAGCATGTCCTCTATCTAGAAGCTTGGATGGGAAATCCTGGTGAATATTTGACGGTCCACTCGTGGTTCCTCTATATGCTTTGTGGAGGGGTATAAAGACAGATCTCTTTCATTAATACTCTCAGGGGGGATTCGCCGAGAGCATTACCGGACCATTAATGCACAACTAGTTTGGATTCCTCATTTCACTATGATGGGGAAAATACACATCTTGAAAACATCCCTTCACATTTTAACAACCATTATTATAGTGCGTTATGCCTATAGGCCTTTGTCTGGAAATCCCTCCGTCTATTGTACAATAAAAATATGTCAAATCCATTACAAGCTACATACATCGCCTGCAAAGCAATTAAAGATAAAGGCTTATTGTTATCTTTAATACGGAAAACCCGTTTTAAGCCAAAACTGATACAGTTATGGGCATATCTCCATCAATCCTCTTGCTTCCTGATATTGGATTTGTGAAGAACACTCGTCGCATTATGAAGATACAGGTTTCCATGACAATAAAATCATGGTACAAAGATCTTTGTAATGTGTGGGCCTATAAGAAGGAAAAGGCTAGATCTTGCCATTACTTTGTATATAGAGTTGTCACTGGCCAGACCGTAAAACAGCGGAGGGGAGCCGACTGTATTTGCCCAAGGATTATTCCATCGTCAAATATCCAATTCCACATACTACTTATGTCCATGCAATACGCGACCGGAGGTTTCCTGAATAGCCCTCCCCTACTCCTTCAGTCTGGAGTCGCAGAGGAAGCGAAACCCGCGCGTCATATCGCATTTATCTCCGCTTATTCTTTTTGTAAAGTCATCACTCAGTAATCCCTTGATTTCAGCAGCTTCCTATCGCCATCATGGTAAAATCGCTCATGTGGAGCTGGGCTTGAACAAGCTGCCCTATGGAAAAGGCTGACACTTTCGCCAGACTTGAACTCGTTACTTGCTGTCTCATCAGAAGGGAGTATGATTTAATCCTGATCGCTCAAAACCAGGCGATTGCTCATTACGATAGGAAACCGCGTTATACTCGGATTTGGAACAAGAGTTCTTCCCGTTTAAGAAAGAAAGTGGGAAATGAAAAGATGTCATTTGGATCAATTGAAACTGATAGCCAATAATATCTTTTCGGATATAAGAAACGGTTTAGCTATATAAAGCAATACTCCTGAGCATAAAGGAAGATGATGAGCAGACTATCTTCATTGTCCCCACTTTTGATATAAATGGCGAAGCATTGCTGGGCTGAAATTCATGTCAAATCTAGAGGGAAATATACCAGTTCTGTCATGAATAATTAATTTATTATCGGTTTCATTTATGTGACATTTCTTTAATCAAATCGTGATATTAACTATACTATTATCATTAATTGTCATTATCTAAAAGTCGAAACCATAGTTCATACATACATTGACGCAATTTATACAATGTGTGGCACATGCTCACACATTGTAATTCATGTCAAAGCTGAAGGGAAATATACCAGATTTGCCATGAAGAAATAGTTTGCTATTTATATACATGCATATGTGGCATTTCTTGAGACAAATCGTGATATCAACTATTATCATAAATTTAACTACCTATAAATGGAAACCATAGTTCACACGTACACAGCAGCCGACGCAATTGATACAGTGTATGGCATACGCTCACAAAAGCATTAAGAATGTGTATAGTTACAATGTACCCGGCGGATTAACTGATGACAGGAGGAAGGTAGAGATACATTACCCCCGAGCACGATTACTCCCTCGAATAAAAGTTTCTTGCCAAACTGCACCACTGATTTCTGATCTGCATGATGATCCATCACCTCTGCTACCATGGCAAGGGTCCCTATCTCGACCCTGGCAGCAGGTGATTCATAAAGCCCGCCATCTTTATTCCGTATAATCAAAGACTCAAATCATCATATCCCCATCGGAGCCTTGCACAGAGTTAATGAGAGGGATCGGTCTGCGTATACTATAGACCTTTTGAGGAACGGTATATGCTTCTTATTATAGTTTCTTCTTTGTGCCTCTCATCTAAATGAAACGTGTAGATTACCATAATAGATAATGTCTGTCGAGAGCTATATCGTGACAGTCGGAATACTTATCAAGATCAGAGGAAAATGCATTCTTTTCGTTAATAGACTCGTCCGCTCTGGGGGTGTTTCATACAAATAAGAGGAAATCGTAAAAATATAAGATGTGTCATGCGATGTAGCTTATAATATACACTAAGATAAGTTTATTTAAATTTAATAACAATCAACTAACATCTCTGAGGAAATGTTGAAAAACCATATCTATATTATTTCACAAATTCAATAACCTATTTAGAGTGTAATTAACAGTTTATAAAGGTTATTGCCCCCGTTGCATAACAATCTGGGAGCTCAATATTAACACTGAAAAAGCTACTCGCAGATTGTTATGCAACGGGGGCATTGTTAATAGTAAGGTACTTCTTAGGTTTTAAATTTAAGATTTTTCGTAAATGTTTACATTATCTTAAACCCCACAAATATACGACTCTTATAATATGTGGTGGGTTCTTATGAAACACCCCCAGGTCTTTGGTCCATGTTGAAATATTGTTTTCTTCAATGTATAATTGTAGGATGAAACATCCATCTCTGAAATTGGTATCAACGACAAGGGGTATGTTATAGTCAGCGATACCGGAATATACTTTTTCTAGGTCTTTGGGGGACAGGCTTACACATGGGCGTTAATTGCGTTACTCGTATATCTGGTGCCACAGACTTGAAGGGCGAGTAAATGAGTGTATTTGTACAATGCGCAACCCATAAAAACGCGTATCCCGGGGGCAAATAGTTTTTAGCATGACGATAGATAGTGACTCAATTTATTGTTGCATTACCTCGAGGGTGTTGCTACTAATTGGCAAAGTTTTGAATCTTCTTCTTGGAAAGCTTACTAGATGAAACCCAATCCTTTAAAGTTGAACAACTTGGAAACTGCTGACGTGTGTAGAATGAAAAGCTTCATTTTGGGGCATGTTCCCATACATCACGAACCATCAATAAACAATTCCCGCTTAATTTTGCCTTTTAGAGGGAGCGAGCATGCTTTGTTTTCCGAGCTCTAATTTGGGCTGCTCAGATCGTGGTATCGTATCCGGAGAATAGTCTCTGATAATTCATCATTATTTCTACAGGGTGTTTCGCGTTTACAGGCACAGAGAATTCGGCAATCACCTTTGGTAGTCCCATGCCATACATTCGTATTCACAGTCTCTCCCCAGTAATGGTATCTGAATGCTTGGAGAGGAGATTTATAAGCCTGGTCGCTCCAATACTTGGCCATCAGTCAATGTCCTAAGGTTACTGCTGTTTCATTCCGCTGTTAGACTGCTCTGTTTACACTGGGAATTCTTATACATATCGTTTGTTATCATTCTAAGTTGGTTCAGGGAATGGTGCCAAGTGGTATAAACTGCATATCGATTGTAATCTGACGATGATTTAATCTGTATTTTCCCTTCACTTTTTTTGTGGTTCCTATCAGTAATACTTTTTAGTTTACTATTTTTCCCCACAAAATCCTTATCCCCCCAGCGGATGATATACGTACTCTAAATAGTAGACTGCAATCTTCCCTCATATGAAAAGGCTTTGCTTATTCAGGATAAGCTCCTTGCTACATTATATTCGGTGTAATTACTCTTTCTTTCTTTTGTTTTTTCATTATAAGGATTAATCATCCGAGTTGATACTGATGTCAGCTTTTCTTATGTGGATTAATGATGCAAGATGGTTCAGGAGGCTGTGAATAAAAGTAGACCCGATACAGTTTCCTTAAAAGGAAAGTGTTCCTATAGATCTACATTTAATTCATGGATGGAGATGGATGAATTGGAAATCTGATATAAGATTTTGGATAATGGTATTTATATTTCATTATACACGAGGGTTACTATGTGCAATTTATCTTTGTACTGCCCTATAGTTGCAGTAATTACGTTTCAACTCGTCCCAAGTTCACGTTTTTAATTGTGAGAGATTTTCCTATTGCAGGAAATTGAAATAAATTCATTCAACCTTTATGCTCTTTCTACTAGAATACATTAAGCCATCAACTTGCATCTGTGTACACTCTACAGTACAGAATACATGGCTCAACTGTACAGATCTCACACCTCTAAAGGAATAATATGGTGGACTTATTAGGAATTACCTTGGAAACACTAATAGATCTTTGCTCTGAGAATTCATTTTTCAAAGAACCTGATCAAAACGAGGGGATTAATGCCTCCTTGATCAGAGAAACCCTCCGGGCTCAATGTTTTGTAAAATGTTTTATGCACGTTTTCATTCCCTTGTGCTTCAGTACGTTGGCTTTGGCCACGGGCTTTGCTCGTGGACAGGAAACTTTAGTGGCACAGTGGTCAACTTTCCTAGTGAGCTCCCCCAAAACCTGAAAAGAGATACGTGTTTTTAAACGGGGACCAAAATAAATCATGAGAGAATCCTCGCCAGGCCTCTCTGTTGGATTTAATATTATGGAAACGGTAATTGATCATAATCATGATGTTTGTCGATCAATCGTCAAGATTTAATATTTCATAAACAGTCAAATATTGGAACGAAAGAACAAAGATGAATCAATGCTGCGTCAGTACCCACCATATGGCCCACACTATTTGAAAGTGCAATTCTACGGATTAGTTTTGGCAATCGCGACCATTTGTAGGTACGATTTTCTCAAAATAAAATCTCGGAATGTTTTATGGGAGATGATGGAACACGATATAATATTTTTAAAGAAATTTTAATTAATGGAATCCGAACAGGAATGTCTCCGAACAGGAATTATCGGAAATGTTAACCAATTGCCACAGAGCCACTTTTGTTCTCTCGCGGTTTATTGTAGTGATGCATTAGTCGAGAATACTATTCAAATGTCAGTGTGCTTCCATATTCATAAAAACATACACATAATTATAGAATGTTATATCTACATTTTCACAATAATACATGAATGGTATTCAATGGGAGTGGTAGGTCCAATGGACATTTTCATTGCACATCGTTCGCCTCTAATGCGTCAAATATTTAGGATTTATTAATGGAAAATAAAGAAATCTCACTGTTATTGTCACATGGTAATTATTGAGGATTGTGTAGCGGTAAGGTTCCAAAGCACATTTCCCTCCCTGAAACACTGTCTTCTTCTATCAAAACAAGATGGTTTAATGGAAGGTTTTCATAGTGTAACGTTGACGTTATTGTCACTGACTGCGCCATTCCCCTGATTCATCCTCCCAAACGAACAGACAAAAGCGCTTATCACATAAAATCCTCTCGTTTTATCCCTAGCGTAAACTATAGAAGGTATATTGAAGCAGTGCAAAGAATCTGATAACAAAAATAGCGACACAATTTCAGCCACATCAATCTAAATAATTATAGGACACAACTCTCGCTTTTTATTATCATGTATTAATTTGGGGACCTGGAAATACTCTTTTTATAAGATCTCTCATGAGACTTTCTTGCGAATGATAGACTTTTTGTAAAAGGAGTCTCTCGTTTCTGTGGGCGAAGGCCGATACTTGATTTTATCAAACCCAAATAATATCTACAAATTCACTGCACACCTCACCAGATGTCACACTTCCCAAACAACGTAATAAAATACCTCAGACTTCTGCAAGGTGACATAGACCTTCATTCTTTGCTGTGTACTACTAATGTTATTAATATTTCTAATGTTACCTCTTAACAAAATATTGAATATAGGACGAGCACGTTCCCTCTATCAAGTACGTGTCATGAATGAACTGCGCAGGATTATTTAAAGTATATATTTATAGAACAGGTTGCCTTCACCATTTTATAGAACTAAATAGATGCAAGGTTTAACAGAGTAAACGTATACGCTGAGCTTTTAATTGATCTTCCTCACCACAAGTCATTCTTCACACATTAAACATCAGCAATAAAAACTCCAACCAACAATCGATGGTCCCCTAGTAAAAGGATGAGATGTATAACTGCCTGAAGAAACAGATGTGGCATCATCCATCTTACAGTCAACAGGGGGATTTTAATGAAAATTCTCACCATTCTACTCACCGACAAGGATGGAACGCATTGCTTGAGACAATTCCAAGTCCGGTCTGTTCCTGGCTTGGCTGTGGTGAACTTATATCTATCTTGTGGCATTCTTTTGTCGGGGCCTATCGCACCCTTGATTCTCTGCAAGTCCGGAATGCCTCACAGATATGGTACCGGAGGGACTTGTCCTTGAGGCCAAGCAATACTATGGATATTAGGTGCACAGATAGGCAGACACCAGTTGCTCACGCTTCATGACCTATATTAGGAGGTGGTGTGTTGGTAGGCCGAGTTCCGAGTTCGGTAAGAATAATAACCCCAAGTAAAAGGCAACAAGGAATTAATATGTCTGATAAATACAATCAGCATGCAGGTGATGCATCGCTGTACATTCGAGCAAAATTCCTATAGCATAACAAACACAAATCAAATACATTTTATGCCTGTGAAGGAATTGCCATTAGTTGTTCCTCAGAAAAAACCATAATCATGGCTTCTATAAATAGGACAAAAAACATACATAGGAATACATGTCAAGGAATCGGTATAACCATTTTAGAGTGTCACCCCGATTATCTACTAAACGGTTTTTGCATTGTACCGAGCCATATATGGGTTAGATTTTCAGAGAATGTACAATTGGCAGCTGTACACATTTAGTAAGTTCTGCTAAATTTGGCTGCAATTTGGTCAATACTTGGTAAATTCAAGTATATTCGGCATTATATTGATTCTACACTCTCCCGCGCACCGTACCCGCGCGATACGTAGCGGCAAGCTTTTTCGTCTTCAGTGTGACGATTTTTGTCTACCGAGCACCGCGAACGCTACTGGTGAAGTGTGGTGACGAAATTGCCTGAACTTCTGATACGAAAAACGGTCCTTTGAATCACGGAGACGAAATATGATATGCTCCGTATTCGCGCTCCGTTTTTCGTATTGAGTTTTGAGAACTACATAGGTGCAGAAATGTCTAAAGAATTTTTTTAGAAAAAATAAAATTCATTGAATCTCTACAATCTTTGGTGTACATATAGCAGGGTATATGAGCATAATGCATGTGAAGTTTGGGAAGGCTGGGACCAATATTTCGAGTGCAATAGACGTATCCCGAGTTACCATCTGAGGGGCTTACCAAGGTGCTTCCAGTGCAGATTACGAGCCACAGGGAGGCCACATTTGGTGGGGGTAGCTACCGCACCCCTTGGCCGTAGCTCCGGCCCTGCCTCTGGTAGCTTCCCCTGCCCTCCACGCTCTGCATGACGGCCGTCACGGCAGACGCATATTTTACTGAGGGCAGAGGATGTTTTTGCTTTTGTTTAAAATAATTTTCTATGATAATAATGTTGAATGTGGGTGTTTTATAATTGCCACCCTGTTTTTTCATACGAAATTGAATATGGGACTTTCTGTGAAGGAATCTTTCTTTCTGAATTCATTCAAACTAATATATAATATTTGGGCACTTCTCATGAAACGTCGACAGAATTCCTAGACCTGTATTTCATGATAATAAGTGATTTTGAAAAAATAATAGCTTGGTATCCGACTGGCAAAATGATGCTATTACTCTTTCCCAATTACAAGATTGATTATTTGAGGCCATGTTGATAGCTGATTCAGTGGTGTAATGGTTAGAGCACTTGATTGTAAATCAGAAGGTTGCTAGATCAAACCCAAGCATGGTCAAGTTTTTTTCTCTGCTTTGTCACATTGTAATGGGTGAGTGCACACTCCGTCACGCACTGCCGCACTCCAGATGCGCCAACTCTTAACGCACCACCGCACACCGGGGATTAAGAGATTTAGCTTTACCTCGCCGAATACGCTGAGACGAAAAAAATCGTATCAAAAGTGGGTACAAGAAATTCGTATTCATTTTCGTATCGCGCGGATACGTTGCGCGGGACAGTGTAGCAATCTGTTTTGGTAATGTTGAACTGTATTTTGAACTTTATTTTCGTCTGAAATGTAGGTTATTTGAGAGGATTGGTGAAGGCGAATTGTACATTTTCTGAAAATCTGACCCATATACAGTCATGAAACAGCACTACGGGGGAGAGATGCGCACTAAGAAAAAGGTTAGATATCCCCCACGATAATGCTATGGAAAATAAAAACATGAAGCGCATGTAAAAACATGATACAACGACCTGCATGTAATGTGCGTAAATCTCCAAAAATAAACAATAAATTCTGATGTATGAACCTTCAGGGAACCTGCCGCAAATCAAATAACTGCCATTATCCCATCCACCCACAAAGCAATGAGAGCATTAGTATCTAAATATGGGCTTTATATTGAAATCTGACGGCCTCAGGGGAGACAAATGGTTCTCTCCAAGGCCGAATATCGTAGGCATTGACAGAGGATATCGTGCAAAGGGCCAAGCATAGATGGGGGACTAGACTGCTATGCATGTGCAATGATAGTAGTTTCATACACTTATAATACAATCGGTTTTCGTACCTAAATGCAGCTAAGTCGAATGATTATACAATGATACTATGAACCAGGCACAAGATGATTTAATGCCACACACATGTAGTTAATGGGTTTGAAAGGATTTGAGGGTCCTATAAGCCCACGCCCTTGTATCGACTGACCCGGGCCCCTTGTTTCATGGGCAAATCACTTCCCCTTTTAAATAAAATCCATTAAAGGACAGTTAACTTCAACTTATTCAACCTTATTATGATTGGTGGAAGCCCATAGCTGCCTCATTATGCAAATCAAATCACAGTGAGTAAACTGAGTTGTGGTCGGTTGTTTTCCTGATTTGTGACGGAGGTATTGGACCTATTAGCAACTCTTTTCACAACATTTTTGAAGAATCGCAATCGATGATCCGTGTTTCAGGAAGTAGAAACTAGATGTAGCGTAATGATAATCTCGGACTGATCCCAGGGAAAATTAGAGAAAAGACGTTATTTCTTCTGCAATTAAAGTCATAAGCTGTTTCCTTCTCCCAGTATTGTTGGTGCAAAAATGAACTAAATATTCCTATTATTCAGGGAGTAAGTGAATCAAAACATTTCTGTGCACTCTTGCTTGAGGTGTAATGGAATTTGTCAGTGATAATATTATGTGATGTATGTACATGTTTTAGCGTAAATTTAGCATACATGTATTTTTCGTGTAAATAACATCCTTTGTTCCTTTGTAAAGGAAATCTTTTTTTCCTTTTTTTAAGTTGGGACATGTGTCACGCCTTTTGTATACATGATGGCCAACAACCCAATAATAAAAGATGTTGTATACTATACTTCCCGAATATCGCGTCGTGACTGAATAGAGAAGCTGTCCACCTGAAATAGGAAGCATAATGTCAGTGTTCTTAGAACGACCTATATATAGCGTGGCTATCCTTCCAAGTATTGATTATCGTGATATTTATATACGAGCCCGAAATATATAATTCTTGATCAATCAATTTGCGTACGAATTTGGGGAAATTCAAGTCGACTTTTCTTTAAAAACGAACGTTTATGGGTTCCTAACAATAGTAGAAATACTGAAACAACCAGCTTTGCAGTTGAGCGCTACTTCATGCAGTAGGTATCGGAAACGTTATAAAAGGATTACGTATTGGTATAGCAACCGGTTTTAATACATCATTTTTCATCATGTTTCATAATGTTGAAATAAGGTTTTTGTACTCGTAATAATGATATAATTCAAAATATGGTGCGTGTGCACGAGCATGCGCAGAATGCGAATTGTGTAATTGTGTATGTATGTACAGATATTGTATGCATGGATATGTGTATAATGGGTTGCTGAGAAAATGTACAATGGGTTGCTGAGAAAATGTACAATTGAGGCTCTATACATTTGGTAAGTTCTGCTAGACAAGGCTGTGAATGATAAAATGTAATACTAGGTACCGTATATTTCAGCATATTTCGTATTGCACTGATGCAAGGAATCTGTTTGTTAAATTGAATGGATTTTGAATATTTGATTATTTGAGAGGATTGAGGCCAATTGAACAACCTTTTAGCGACCCATATGTGTATGTGTGTACATGTACGTGTATGTCTATGTAATGGGCTTTGGTCGAACAGACTGGCGGGTAAAACTGTGACCTCGCCATTGCACTTGTAAGTGAACTACAGGCGCTACCATGCTCCCGTCCCCATGCAGCCACCCCAAACTAATATATATACACTCACAGAGCTACATTTGAATGTGTGTAGTAATATTCCTTTGGATGATCACGTAACTGCATTTCATTGAGGTCATATCTTTGAGGATTTTGTGTCATAGGGAATATTGTAGAGTATTCAGTTAATTGATAGATAATCTGCTCTATGAGACAAACAAATCCACCCTAATAGGTATTAACCTTCTGTATTCAACGCACAGGAACATGAAAGCGTTAATCCTCTTAAGTGCGCACAAAGAGGACTCCTTCTCTCAAATCAGCTCTAAGTAAAGGTTTCCACAAAGGATTAGTACATTTCACATTATGCATTGCATTGCCATTGTTTAATAGCAATGCTTCTTACTCTATGTCTGATTCAACAAGTACTGAACATTCAAAGAAGAAAAAACATTGATTTCATTACCGAGTGGCCCGATCTCACAGGCACTAACCACTGGGTCTATGAATTTTGAAATGGATTCAAAGACAGAAATTATTCCACAAGGAGGAGATTTGATATCAATCTCTGGGGGAAAACAGTTTCGAACCTTCCTCAGTTATTACTTTGTGCTATTGATTCTTCTGCATCGTTGATTCATAGGCCCTACATCTTCAGTGCAGAACCATCTGTACTGGTTAAAAATGTGCCCAATGGATTCAGATGTTAATATTCTAGTTAGTCTCCCTTTCCTAACTGTACGTGATCTAATAGAGTGGAGGCAAAATGGCCAGATCTCGGGTGGGATCACCTATGCAATTCTAACATGTCGACCTAGATCCCTAAATCACAATAAAAGCGAACACGTGCTGGTCTTTGTACAGTTTTCCCCTTCCGTTTAAGATAGCCTGGCCTCTACTTGCAGACCCCATATATTCACAGATATTCAACGCAGATGCCAGTTTCCCAAATCAACGACTGCGATATAGAATAAGACCACGATGTAGGGGACAGAAAATCTTTATGAAAATGGAGCTTGAGAGCTTAAGCAAGAGGCCAAAGGCACGCAAAGCCTATTCTTCATGACATGATGAAAATAAACAGACATGGAATCGCCCGATAAATAGATAGCGTGTGATGACATTGGGAATAAGAAAGGTTAACCATCACATAAACTGGAGATAAGGTAGTGCATTAAGTGCATTAGATGGATTACCCTGAGCTTGTATCGCCAAGGAGGGAAAAGAGGGCCGGCCGCAAGAATAAGATTAGCATATGCATATGGAATGCCCTTCTTAAAGAACAGACACGTCTGTATGGAAGCCTTAGAGCGAGTTCGTCCTTCTGGAACCAAACTATCTCCCACTTCTGTCCCATCCCTTTGACTGACGCCTTGTACACATACAATATGAATGCGAGCACATATATTTTAAAAACAATACAAGAGAGGTAACACTTGTCCTGTTTTGGTCTCGCATATATATATATTCCCAACTTTCCTGCCTGCTGGCCTACACACACGCTTTCTACTCAGCAGACTATATTATGTTATGATAGAAAGCGCAGACAACACCACAGCGTCATGTGCCAAAGCAGTGAAAAGGGAATTTACTCTCGGGATGAATTTTCAATGGCAACAGTAAAGTGGGAAAATTGCATCAGGAGGATTCTGCAGAATTAGCAGACTTCACCACTGTGAGAGTCGTCGAGCATTTCCTCTCTTAATGATAAACGCTCAGACTTATTTTTCGTTAGAGATTGGAAGTTCAATCACGGGATCAGTCCAGTCCTTAAAGTCGCTCGATGGAGGGGAGATCACGATTGGCAACTGGATTAACGTGGTAGTGCATCCACATATGATATGGATTTCACAGTCTGCGGGGGAAGTACGTGGCAGCCATTTGAAATTGCACTCCAAAGTCACTCCTGTTTAGTCCCATAATCTATACTCTCCACTAGTCATAAAGATAAGATGCATTCTATTCGATACTACCGATAATATTGCCTCTGTCAAGTGCCAGAAACATTTATTCAATTACTACTGGAACTACTCGCTACCATGAATTGTGTAGGGAAAAAAGACCAGGCATAACTAACCCAGATTCACTATCAACAATTGCTGACAGATCTAGCTTTAGATTCTATGTGAAAGAGAATGTTAGCTTGAATGCAACATAAATACTAAATATTTAGTTTGATCCATAAACCGTGTGGCTACCATTTGGTTATTATGTTCCTTTATCAAAGACATCCTAAAATAGACGCCACGGCTATTAGAATTTGAATTTGAAATGCTAGTTTCCAAAACATCGCAGAAATTGAGCACTCTCGTTGGCGGGCCTCCAAATATTTATTTACCTGGATTTCCGTTTGCTTAATGAACCACTTTTCAAGAAACTATAAAAATGCTAAGAGACTTCAGGACTAATACTATAAATATGAAGACGAGCAATTATCATGTCCATCTTTGATTTTGAGTATTGTGGGAAGGCAGTTTTCAATTGAAATGAATCTAATCTAACTCAACAAAGGCCATCGGGAAACCGATTCTTAAATCCATGATCCATATTGCGTTAGTCTTCCATTTGAAGGTAAAATCAGAGCACAATACTGAAACATGTGACATTTTTCCTGGATGATTAAACGTTTAAGACAATGTACTCTCACATTATTTACTTCCTCCATTGATTGCATTCTGTCAAAACAAATGGAGTGCTTGATGTTCAAAACGAAGCCAGCTGGTTCTAGGCCTTGTAAAAATAAATCTTAAGGAAGAGCTGTTATTGTGCCGCTTCTTCTTTGGCCGTTTTCGCACATCATTCCGTTTAAAGTTATTCATAAACGGTGAATATTTTATGTTTAACACTGGAAGGTGTGCTCTTGCTTATACTCGGAAGCGAGATCTGTGCCAAAAGCGGTGCTTTTCCCGGCTGCTGAGGAGAGGAAATTAGAAGCAAATGTCGGCGGAATTTTCATCCTTTGCCCAAAGGTTGTTTAGTAGGTCAGATGGAGTAAGGTTTTTATGCAGCGGTGCTTGTTGCCCAAACATGACCTACACGTTTGTAAATCGGATGTGACATTTGTGGGAATCGTTCACAATCAGCCACATTTTATTAAATGCACTTTGCCACATGTCTTGTCTCATTGACATTGTTGGGAAAGTATTCCTTCAAAAATGAGGACATTTGAAAGGTATAACTATAAACATTGCTATCCTGATGTTGACAGAAGGTAAAATATCTTTGTTATTGTCAAAGTAGTATGAATATTAATTTTCGTAAGATCGCGCAGAATACAACAGAACTGACATTGAACTTTCTAGAAATGAAACGAAAATCGAACTATGTGCGGAAAGGAAATCCAGGAAGACCTATGTTAAGTCAAAGAGGGATTAAAATCCATTTCCCTTTAATCTACATGTTTGTAACTGTATATAAATATAAAAATAAAACTATTACATACATACATACATACATACATACATACATGTATGCATACAATAAACCGCATGTGCACTATGATATGAGCAAAAGGAAAACAGTTGAAGGTCAATATATAGTCCAGTTACATGTTCATGTTATTCTCATGAAACCCATTCAAATTTAATCAATCAATTTAGGTCAATATAAGTAATCTTTAAGCATTTAAGT
Organism: Sthenelais limicola; assembly: GCA_942159475.1. NCBI lineage: Eukaryota > Metazoa > Annelida > Polychaeta > Phyllodocida > Sigalionidae > Sthenelais > Sthenelais limicola. The sequence goes on from OW804100.1 coordinate 88,634,925, forward strand.
TATAAGTTATTCAATATATATTTTTTTTGATAAATTTTATTGAGTCCAGTTACATGTTCATGTTATTCTTATGGAACCCATTCAATCAATCAATTTATGTCCTTATAAGCCGTTTTGAAGCATTTAAATTATTCAAATTACACCAAGATCTAGATATTTATAATATTATAGTCGATCCATCAACAATGATAGACTTCTAGTCAACTTCATAAATAGTTTATATTTTTGTATTTTTTTCCTCCAACAGACAACAATAAATATGCTACATGAATAATAAAATCAATGAGGTTTCTTTCGAATTTCAAATGCCATACAAAGATAATACTTTCACGTAAACATACTATAATCTAGTCAAGCAACGAATCAAGCAGTAAATAAATAAATACATCTCACCTACACCAGTCATCATTGTTTTTTTAATAACATTTGATTCTATTCCAGCTATCTTATGTACCCGGGTAGCCTGTTCCATGTGACAGGACCAATGTAATCGGTGATTTTTTTCTAAAGAGGGTTTAGCAACATTTATTACCGTCCCAACATTTAGACGCGTTACACGAGATATTTCCCTAAGCTTTTCCAGATCAAGTTGTTTGTTAAACGTAATATTCATAAGTGGAATGTTCCTTCTCTTTTCAAGGGAATCGATATTACACAGACGACATAGGTCTTCTTTTGGTCTTTGATCATTTATATAGACAATCTTTACCGCTCTAAAAATGATACGCTGCAATTTATCTTTAACTGTGCAGATACCATTAAAGAGAACATTACTCGATATTCCAGTAATGAAAGTACATGACTTTTTATAATAGTTTTAGCCATGAACTTTGATGTCAGAAAAGGTCTTATTCTCTGCAGTTGATGTAGTTTATGTAAGGCAGCGCACTTTACTTGTGTCAGGTATATATTTAGGGAAAGTCTATAATCTACCTTGAACCCTAGGCAGTTTATAACCTTACAATCTTTTATTTTCTGCCCATTGGTATAGATAAATACGGATAATAACATCTATTTGTAAGACTGTATAATTTGGAATTTTTCTTTATAGTGAATGTGAACGATATAGCACATGCAATGATGATAATTTTCTGTAGAATCTTATTTACTTGGTCATGGCAACGCACGAAATATAACTGCATCTTGTCAGTCATGCGTCTTTCTTTATACCAACAATAATTGTTAAACTGTTTCAGCTAATAAAGTATTTTAAAAAAAGAAGATGATGTTCATGGTACGAAACTTCGTCCTTTCCTAATACTTGTGCCGAGTAACTGACACTTTTTCTCATTGAGCCTGAGTTTGTTGTCAGACATCCATTGATTTATTGGTCACGTTTGAAATGTATTATTATTATTTGCCTCAGGGTCTCGGATATTGTACTTGGTAACTGATAATAATGTGATCTAGAAATGTTCTCAATTTTGGGATATCTAGCGCTTCAAGTCGTATACATAGATGTCCCAAATCTCAAGACAGTACATTAACTATATCCAGGAATCCTTAGAATATAGAAATACCTATTAGCTGTCCTGATGTTTACCATCATTGGAATCGGCTTGATCTCATCTTTTTAAATATGATGGTATCTCAAAATCCATTTTTTTCGACTTGTGACTCATTTTCCCGGAACACATCACAAATGCCTTTTTAAGATAACTTTTATTCAGGTCACATTATACATGATATTGCACTGTCATCTACGATCCTTTCTATTTGTCTATTTTCTTGTGTTCTCATGTCATTTAGGTCCTTTGCCACAGAGCATAAAATTGCATTATTATCATGTGATTATGATGTAATTTCAGCCAAGGTTTTACATTGCTAGTCAATCAAAGATGCACATAATACATGATGCATGTTTACATCTCTTGCTTTTATTTACACATGCAATCTTAATAAAAATAATGTTGTTGCATATTGCAAAACTTGGTGGTGATGTACTTTATCAAATCTTTTAAAAAGCGGCGTCTGAATGTAATCTCCATATAAATGAAATGGCTATTCAGTTGAACTGCAATATGGCGCATATAGAATATAAGAAAGAGACACTTCTAGGTCAGGAGCTATTGATGTCTGGATAATCTAGGATAAGGGCAAACTAGAGAAGTAGATAAACAATAGACATAGAAATTCTAGACTCAGGGGTCTACAATTTACACATGGGCAAAGAGCACAAGGGCATCGTAGGAAAGATTCATGTTTAAGAACTTATCTCTATTTGAGCTTTAAAAATGGCGTGTGAAATGAGTCCCACGCGTTCATTTGGGACCAGTGGACTGATGTTTATCCATGGCATTTTCGCCTCTCGATGACTGGGGGCCTTGTCTGGTGTGTTGTTTCCCCTCTACTCTAACGCGCTCAGAGCATCACATGCACCTGGTCCTAACCATTCACCCTCTCCTATCTTCACACACGGCTGATCACGACTTGTTAGACAACGACGATTGGGTCTTGATCGATACTTCTGTGTGCTAGATGTACGCTCTATACTATGGCTGGCTCTAGTATCAAAAGGTCACAACTTGATACGACGATGCTACTATATAGGTGCCCCCATATCCAAGGCCTCATATCCACATACGGATTGCTAGAGAGAGAGAGAGAGAGAGAGAGAGAGAGAGACAGAAAGAGGGAGAGCCCCAGTCATAAATGCTACATTCACTGGTCGAAGGCTGGCCATGACATCTATATTGATGAGCGATAATTCGCCCGGCCGTAAAGCGATCACGTGCGACCAGAGAAAGACGCATTAAACACGCCGCAAAATATTTCCACTTATTCCCTGAATTACATTGTCAGAGATCAAATCAGAGCCATCAATTAGAAAGCCAAATCCAACTTGTTGAATGGCGAAGCGCGTCAAATTCCACACCAACGATTTGCTGTCTGGAGGAGATGTATCTGTCAGTGGAAGGGTTGCTGGTTGTTATCCACTGCTAGAAGCAAAGGGGTGGACTGGTTATAGAATGGATGGCTAGAGGAGGTGGGGGAGGAGGAGGAGGAGGAGGGCTTCACACCAAGTAATGTTATTGGGTCGTATGAAATTACATGCCCTGCTTGTGATAGCAATACAGACACGACGTTATTGGAGTAATGTTTAGAGAATATGCCGCTGTCACGCACCGAGCCCTGGCTTTATGACTTCCGATGTAATGAAGAGGCGCATACAGGGATACATCTAGATAATAAGGCGCCATGATGCGCCTTGTTTTCCCCGCTCATGCAGGGACATAGTTTGCCCTCACGTCAATCTGAATGTTCTGTGTAATGCAACGTTTCCTGACCCAATACCTGTAGATTGTTTGATCAGTTTTAAGTAGGTTTATGACCACTAAATGCATGCAGAGATGTAATATTTTCACTTGGATGTCTGCAAATATCCTGTATCGGAATCGATAAATAGAGATTTAAAGAGTCACTAAACCCCAAACTATTACGAGAAAATCAAATTGTTTGCTATACTTCAAATGTAACAGCCCCAGTGATATACTTAATGTAACCTAACATTCAGTGAGTTTTATCCATTTACATGTGGGAAAAAGTAGTTCCACAATTTAATGCTCTATTGAGGGCGCCACGGTTAGCCTACGTCACAAGGTAGCGAAATCTTGAAATGAACATGCAATGTCCATAAAACACAAGTCGGGAGAGGTGTTGTGTATATTTCAGGTGGTACTTTGTGACGTCACACAGCACACTCAGTGCCCTCTTGTGTAAAACAGGCCTGTTCACCTAAGCTTTCTCAATAATATTATGCGCCTGTGAGTGACTATAACTTAGACATAAAGAACAAGAACTCGTTTAGTGACCCTTTAAAACAAATGTAGAGCTGGTAATAATGACTATAATGATTGCATAGAAACTTCGCCTTTATTTTTTGTAAACAAAACTAGTCCTCATCTCTCTTAGGTTTGCTTAAACACAAAGATGTATAGCATACATACAACAATTTGGAATATCATATTATGTTATTTTATAACTAGGATGAAATAATACCAAAGGCGGAAAAAATAACCCAGTTTGAATAAGGTGATGCTGTGTTTTATTAATAATTTAACCAACGCTTCGGTACCTACATTGTACCTTCTTCAGTTTATCTTTCTTTCTTTTTTGCTTATGATATAATTAATTAATTTTTTATGTATTGAGAATAGCATCATTATTCGAAAATGAGAGGGTAAATTTGATGGGAGACTTCATAGAATTCCATGGCGCTTTTTAATGTGTCACAGTTAAGAAATCAGCGAGTGGGCTGAATCCGACTGGCAAAAAATGTTTGAAACCAAGGAGTTAGGCAACTCCTTATCAGTCATTACGGCGACCCATCATTACCATTCGATAATTCTGATTGGCTCGTGTCGTCTTTTGAATCAGCCTCTTGCTGCCTTGGACACAATACCTTTTAATCCATGGTTGGATCCTTGGAGAGATTTAGAGATTACCTGTCTGAGGACGAGAATACTTTACAATTTCAGCCGCTCCTTTAAGTTAATTTCAGCATCTATCTGATACCAGCTTAATTTTGGTCCCACGTGGCTCCACAGTTGGTTTCTGTAAAGTTGCAGAGGTGAATCAAAGACATGCACTATATCATATTGAAATAACTTATGGAATACCAGTTCTTGTATGTTGTGAGACTCACATTTTCTTTTGTATTTGTTACAGTCAATTCGGCGATTACTGAACATCTAAGAGACTAAATTTCTTGATTTATATAGTCAGAAATATTGGTGTACTTCTAGTGGCAAACTTTATTTGAAGCAGAGGGCCTTAATTGTACCACTATCCTGGCTAGATACTTTGGTACTATGTATCGGTTTATACACCTCATTAGCATCAATCTTTGGAACAAAGCCACTGTCGTTCCAAATTGTTACAATTCTAAGTATGCTAAGAATTTAGATGGATTTTAGCAAAAAAGTACACTAACAAAAGGCTTTGGTGGAAAGTGCTACCAACTGCATTGACTACCAGCCTGCGGTGGTAATCCCCGGCTCGTTAGTACCGATTCCCCCAAATCTAGCTATCCTTTCCTCTAAATAAACTAAACAGCTGCCTCCTGGAAGCATTCCCTTAGTTTCAGCAGGAAGTTCCCCCCTTGTTTCTCTTTTTTAAGGGGTGATCCAGGAAAGACAGTGGCCACCTCATTAGATACCATTAACAGCGGTTCTAATCGCAGCTCCTTGTTTCACACAATTGAGACCAGAGATTGAGTCTTCCAGGTAAAAGGCAAATTAGCTGAGGACTAACTAAATGACTTAACCATTGACAGCCCAGCTGCTGGATGAAATAAACTGCGGAAAAAAACAAACTCGCATGAATCTAATGTTCGCCACTTAAACGCCAGCGGCAAAGGACGGTCACCTATTGTAACTACGGAAAATTACTCCTTTTTTTCCCACCCGTTAAGTATTGTGTAAAGCGAAGCTGTCCGGAGGGTTCTAAACTCCATCCGCATGCGTGGCAAAGCCCGCAGGGAGTGGCAGGGACATTACGGGTTAGTAAAACTAAGTTTCCGTTGGTCTAATGGCTCCGTGGTGGTCCCACTTCGGGCGAAGTCATTTTGCTCTGCACTAAGTGTATTTAAGTCGGCCAGCTATTGTATTCAGTATAGCACTGCGATAGGTTTGTTGACTGCTTGCCCGAGGTATCGCACATATGCACTGCCTTCCGCGATAAATTGCCCATTCCATCTCGACCTTTTCCTTGGGCGAGTGTCTTCCCCTGGATAAAATGGCCGCCCCCTATGCGAATCTGGTTACTTATATATCTCTGGTTAAAACCAGCCAGCATATTTTGTATTATTTAAGAGCCCATAGTCCGAGGCTCGCTGGATATGTAGCTCTTCTTATAGGTGTTAGGTTCCCCCGAGGAACACCAGTCGTACCATTTTGTTCCGCATTTTGTGTGTTCTGTACAACCAAGTTAACAATGACAAACTCAAAGCTACATCGCGTAATTACTTCGCTAACTCGCCTCTGAAATATTTAACCACTAAACCTGTTCCCTGAGCTATTATACTACCCAAGAGAAACATTTATCAACTTAGAGGAAAATGTTGAATTTGACTCACTTCCTCCCCACACACTTACCATCCCGCTTTCCAATTTGAATTAAAGTAATGAAAAAGGGTGTAGTCATCGCTCTGGTCTGGTGTGACTCTTGAGTGAGTGTTATCATAGGCAGTGCTGGGATAATGTGGTTGAAATCCAGAGTCATCTATTTGTGGTTATTATTTGTATCTACAGCTTTACTAGGGAGAGAGACACAGAGGCTTCAGTAGAGAGATAGGCCGGATCCAGTCATTTGTCATAGCTGCAAGCCCAGGTCTGCAGTAAGCTGGAGGTGCAAACAGGCTGTCTGGTTGCCCTACCATGATTCAACTTTGATTTACTCCAGTGTGAAACATGCCAAACTCATCAGTTCTAAATGGATATTTGACGTGATCAAACTGATCACACAAGCAGCAAGTTTCCAAACTTGGGCCCACCAACGCTGCAACAAGAAAGCACTCAAATGGACATTTAAACTGAACTCGCACTCTCTCCTCGCCCCTCTCTTTTTCTCATCCTCCTTTTTCGGATGCTACAGGGTTTTGTTTGCAAAGGTTTTTGTCTGAGCTCTTTCAATCACTTCGTAAATCAAAGGTCTGGATTTTCTGTACAGTGATCGATTGCTCTTGTTGGGAGAAAGATGGAAGAGATAGCTTGAAACAATGGCCAGTCGATATTTGGATAGCGTTCTTTGAGTGCCACAGCATTCCCACTAGGGAGGTGCGAAATCATCTTCGATCGGAGGGCGTAAGAAGAAGAGGAAACAAAGGCTCTGAGGTCGCTTTCCGTCTACTGGTTTGTGCCTCCCCCTTGAGTAGGGATAGCTGGCGTCTTGATGTTGTCAAGGTTACTTTGAGGAAGGTAAATGAATGGTTAGTGTGGATCGCAAATTCTCAACGGACATCTTAATCTTTTTCTCCATGTCATCTCGCCTAATCTAGCATACAAACCAGAAATATTGATAGATGGCCTTCCTGCACCAACATCTCCATTGCTAATTCGCTTTCTGTTATATATTTAATGTAGGACTCATAAGTTAAAACGTGTTAACGTATTAAAATATGTTTAATACTTGATATAATGATCCTTGCTATTGCCATTGAACAGGCAGATCATCCTCGACCTTGTGGTCAATGTCCCCTCTGGGGAAAACAACCCAGACAAATTGAGATTTTCATCTAATCTATGAAGGTTGGATTTTCCCCTCGGTGTTGATGTATGAAGCTTATGTATCTCTATAGTGTATTACGGTGTGTGGGATCCCCTTCCTCAGAGATTGCTGAATCAATTCAGAGTCGATCATGAAACCGATGCGAATCCCTGACATACGTACAGGTCGTGCTCGCCCGTTGCCTCCGTCCCCTACTACCCATAGCCAGCAAGTCCATCGTGCGTTTTTCTCCCCTCTGGCTTAAGCTACCAGTCCCACGTGACGACAAAACGTGATCGATCGAGACATTGCGAGATTAAACTTTAAATTCGTTTGCAACGCCTGATAAGAGTGGCGAAATCTCACGGATTCTCGCCTTTTCGCTATCGATTGCGAGACTCGAGCGCTGGTCCACAGGAGATTATGCTCAGATGAGAAAATATCCTTTCTTATACGGAAAATAGGAAACAAACCGATGTTCACCCCATCTCTGATTGGATTGGATATCTCTGAAAGAATATCCCAATCCGAGTTAAAAAGTGTAGAACTAGTGGCTAGAGAAACTCCCGGCGACAGATGATTGGAGTATGATGACCATAAAATGTTTTTTGGTTGTTATTCGGTTCTGCTTTTCACATCATAGTCAATGGTATCAGTGATTGAATGCAGTTCTATGCCTTATCACGGGCTGTACCTCATATCAAATATTAGAAGGTCACCCACCCCGGTCGCATATCTTTGTTAACCAGAAAAAAAGAGACGTTAAATTATGAGACAACAAGAATAATGACAATTAAACAAATGTACGAGCCTTTAGCTCACTAATAACTCCATTTGTTATTTACACTGACATCTTCGTTTCTGGACATTAATTCCCTCTCATACCGTTTTTCTAAAACTAAAACCTAGGTTGCTAAAGGAAGAAAAGCTCTAGCCCTTAAATGCCTCCCTGAATGCACTTTGCGTAGTCATGTGGTGATCTTCAGAGGGTTGAGAGAGGGAGAGCATTAGAGGAGAGTGCGCACCTGGATTTTAAAAATTGGATCCTACTAACCGGTTCGCTTAATTTAATTCAGGAACGATCGCTGGCTCGTGCCCTGCGGGTGTCAGCTATGTATAACTTAACCAGAATGGCTTAAGAGGTTCTGGGATTTGAAGTTCACAGCCATGAGCAGCGACCTCCATCAGTCTATGATGAAAGAGGCGGGCGATAAAGAGGCCACACGCCAGATTAGCCTCGCAAACTTGCTTACATGTGAATTTGGGAAGGGTTGCTTGTTAGTGCCAAGAAGGTAGCAACTTCACAAAGGAGGTAAGCTGTGTAGATACATAATCCGCGAGGCATGTAAATGAGGCAAGGAGTAAAGGAGGCGTTTTAAAGTTTACATGCACAAGGATTAAACACAATAAGCCCATGGGAAAAAGTTATACAGAGGGTTTTTTTTCAGCGGGTGGCAAAGGGGCGGTTTATCATAATATGGTATAAGAACTGGGGCATCGCCAGCGCATTCCATTATAGCGCTTGAATATTGATATGGGTTATATTCACGAGTACCTTTCCCCATCTATCTCCTTGATCATGCTTGAATAATATGTAGGGAAAACCCGTTCAGCTGTGCATATATCCATCCAAGTGTGGTTTTAAGCCAACGTGAAAAAAACCTTTTAGTTGCAGCTTGAACCTTTTATTTGCAACCTTTACGTTCATGATCGCACATAGCAAAATGAATACCAAGTATAGAAGTATTCTGTTGCTTATGTGGGTTTTTCTTTCTCAATGGAATTGACATAGTGGTAGGCCTATACGGAAATATCATATGATTGCTAAACCAATTATCTAGGCAGACCAATGAATTCCATCTTTATTTTGGAACACTTTATCATAGGCCTATATAGTTGCTTGTTGTTTTTGGTGCGGATGCCATTCCCAATGGCGCCGTGAGAAGGTTAGAGGTGAGCAATAACATAACGTCTGTATGTAAATCTAATACTTTGCCTCCTCCAATTTGATTGTAAGCAATCTTATAGCTTATTTATAACGTAGAGCAAATGTATTTCTCTGGCTGCGTCAACGGAAAACCTTAAATGCCAAATGCCTGTGTCATTGCAAATGGGGGTCATAAGCTAAATCGTACTTTACCCAAGCATCATAACGAGTCGCGTCTATCACATGTTAATCATGGGGGAAATGGTAATAGGGAAAATCATGCTTGTCATGATGCATGTCGATGGTACACAAACTAATACTCCAGACATGTGTGTAAGCATGATGGATTAGAGACGAGATGCCAATGCAGCTTTGAATGATATCTTCTACGACGCATATAGAGCATTTCCATGAATATAAATACCCTTCAAACCCCTGTTAATTCTAGAATTTCTTAAACGGGCATGCTTCCTTTCATATCACTATTTTTCCTCTGACAGAATCAGTTGTTGAAGGGATTCGAATAAATATGCAAATTTCCCGTTTGCTTCTCTTTTTAGCTTAAAGAAGGGGCCTTAAATGTTGGCTTGCTAAGGCTATGCAACAATAGACGCAAACACTAAAGGTATAATGTTTTAAGACAGTGGCAGACAGTTGTTTAGACCCACGTCACATATTTACTGACAATCCTTTGACGAATATTCACCCGGAATGTTAGCTAATTCCTATTTTTTCCCTGATAAGCAAATAAATTGACTTTATACTGAGTCGCTAAGCTATGACGGCAAATGGTTCTACGACGCATTTATAAACTTTAGCACGTTTCATCAGAATTTGGTCCTTTCCATCAAGTTCTATTGAGGGCGCCACAGTAGTTCCTGACGCCAACACCTGGTGACAGTCTGCGGATGCCCACAGGGGTTCCTCATAGACGTCCGGTCCTTATCCAGGGGATCGTTAACGGTAAAACCAGAGGCTGCCTTTATCCTGCACCTAGATAGAGCGAATCTGGTCACCGACGGACATCTTCACATAGTTCGTGGCTGAGCTCGTTATTTAGCCAGCTATATAGCTTGCAAGGAGGAGAGGTTGAAAGTGATGCTACTCCAATACCAAACGACCCCTCTCCCTTCTATTGTCTATGTCATGCGCAGATTTATTTTCCTTGGCCCAAAATGGTTCTGTCCTCCTTGGCAGATTTGCTGGAGCTAACCCCTCCCGGTGGCACCGTTCTTAATGCCAACAGATGGACAAAAGAGGAGGGTGCTCTTACCTTCCCGATCGCTTTGGCCGTCCGCCGAGACCGCCTCGGGCAATAGGAGCCCAGCCGGCGTTTCATACACTTCCGGTTCACTCATCAATGGCGGAGCACGACGGTTTGCCCTTCGGGAACGGCGAACCTTGACCCTGGAAGCGCTCGAGTTCTTCCGCCCCTCATCCAGGATGTATTTATCCAATATGAATCGTACTGGCACCGTTCGCTTCGCACAATAAATGAAACACACAAAAAGCTCTAGGGAATCAAAGACGGAATATAGAGCGCAAGCTAATGCAATCTTTGCTCGAGCTTTGTTGTCCCATAATGGGTTTAGAAAGTTTTGTCATGCCATGTCCCGGTCACATCAAAAGAGCATCCTCGCTGATGGATGTCCATAAAAATGCACTCACTAAACCAAATAAATTAAGTAGAGATACAAAAAAAGAGTTAATCTTGTAGAGGCAGATTTCTGGATTCGCCCTATCTTGATCTTGGGTCGACATATGAGAAATGCATTGTACACCAGTCCTTTGAGGATATCAAGATTCTTGCTGAAATTGCCTTGTTTCTGGACAGTATATTTCCCCCAGTGGATCTCCCATCTCCATGATGTAGCGACCACGAGGGAGAGTTGGAGTGTAATAAGCAGCTACCTGATTGAACCTACAATCTGATCGAACCCAGAGAAACCTATTGCCACTAACCCTATATCTATAGATAACTCCCCTCTATGCTATCTATGCATACCGATACTCTCTACATGTACACATTCGATGCAGTTACTACACCACATGCAAAATGTGTAGTGCCCAGTCGCGAAGCTGTAATGACCTAAGAGCTTAGGAGGTCCCATGATGGATTAACAAGTCCAAGTTGGTGATAGATCCTCCGAAGAACTTTATGGTCAACAGTCCTCAGTCGGCATTAGGAAGGGTTTCCGTGGGGTGATTACAGCGGTGCTTGTATGTACACACCGTAAAATGCCATGGAAGAAGATATCCTTGTCAATGTAGGAAGTGGCAAGCAAGCTGTACAGGCCCATTGTATTAGGAGCTACCGCAGGAATGCCGGTAAAGGAATGGGAACTAATTCAACACCTGATGGGCAAACACTGCACGAGACAAGAGCAAACCCTGGGCGAGATTAACACGGGGCAGATAAAAGCTGCGAAGATTACTTAACCGAGGCAAGTAGAGCCCTCTTTTGACGAATCACCGACAGGACGTGGCAGACGTGGGCACGGAAACATTTAGAACTTCTGAATGCTTGTCGTGATGGCCTGGCCAATCATGCTTGACCCGGCAAGACGCCCTAATCCCGATCACTGCGCATGCGTAGACTTGTAAATACTACTTCCTGCTATGATATCACCCAGATGGCAACCCCGAAATGCGCATCATATTAAAGCGAGCTCTCTAAAGGGGGATATGTCCCCTGATGTTTGCAATGAGTGATGTCTTAACAGTTGGTGTGCAGGATGGGGAGAGAGGGGGAGGGATTCCTGCACTAACAAATTGATGATGCAGCTAGGTGCATAGCCATTTAGGAGCCATCGTCCGTGCTGAACGACTTTTCAGCTATATTTTATGCTTAGCTGACATGGATGGTCGTTTCTCATGGTAGGCCCTGCAATGTGTTCTAAATGAACAATCAATGTCCTGATTGGATTGCATTTTGATGTCTATGCTCTTGATATGACTCAGATCTGACCTTTGAAATTTGCTGTAATTTGATACAAAATTGACGAATGTCAAAGCAGTTGAACTGAAGACCATTATGTAGATCTATGCATTATATTGCATGGCGTAGTACACTCTGATGCGAGTAGTACATGAAAGTGTACGTTTTACTCGGGCAAAGGTCTTGGCATTTCAGGTTAAATGTCGTCACTGCTAACAGGTAAAATGAGTCGATGATAGATCCTCCCAAGAGCTTTATGACCCAGTCCTCAGTAGGATAAACCACCTGGTATGGATTATATATATGAATAGCAATATTAATCGCAGGATATTGAGATTTCGGGTCAAGTTTACAAAGCTATATGCTAGGAAGTGTCGAAAAACTTATAAAGCGGCGTTGTTCCTAACGTAATTTGAATAATTATTTAAGTTGTTTAATGTCATGTTAATTAAGTCAATTGGAAATAGAAAGGCTAAGTGTGACACAATTCTTGATAATCCACAGGCGCTCTGGGTCTACCCTGGCGAAAGCTTTGCTGTAATGGACAAAATGTACTTATATGTCAGAATCCTTTCAAAAGTACCTACAATCTGATATTCCTAAAAGCCGCGTAGCACTTAGAGGAAGAGCATTTTCGTCTTACAAGCCGTACCAGACATAGCTCCTAAACACATACATCGCATATGCTAGCTCTAAAGAGACTTTTATTGTAAGCACTAAAAGTCCCTCGGGTGAATGAAGCCCATAGTGATGGCATTAGATAGCGATAGAGTGGACCCGGCTCTACTTAACCTGGATACCGAAGCGGATCACACACCCCTCAAACACATTTGACTTGTCTGATCTGGAACAAGTGGCACCCCTTTGCCGCCAGGAATATGTCACTTTGAGAGCCTAGTCTAAGACAATACAATGGATCGGTTAATGATGTATTTGCCGATAGCTGGCTAATATGTCGCTTATAGATGTGCAAGCAGCCTCGGTTTTATTGCAAGGGGTTGGCTATTTTATGTGTCTATTATCTGTTTATCGGAGCGACTTTCGTGGCTTGCCTTCATGTAAAAGGGGCACCTCCTTTGTGAAATGCTTCTCGGGTTATTGTGAGTAAATCAAGCTTCCCTCGTGTAATTTCAGCATTAGTTTGAGTTAGGTCCTTTCGGCTGAAGCCGAATGCCTTCCACAGGGATTGAATTCCTGGTGCGCCAAAAGTGTAGGGTATGTGAAACTGGTATCAAGAGACCCATTTACCGAATACCAAACGTGTTATAGGTGATTTTTCCTTCCAGTATTTATGGAGAAGTGAAGCATGTAGGTTGACTTGAAAAATGATGAATTTCATTAAATGGAAATTTATCCATACCGAATTTGAGTGAATTTGGGAAAGGACTATGCATAGGAACACATTATCATTAATTCTGACAATTGTAATCGTTAATATGTATCATTGATTTTGATATCATATTTATATGAGCATGCATTCCAAGGTTAAAACTGGCTTGAATTACAAGAGTGATGTAAAATTAAATTAACACGGAAGTCTTGATGGACCAATACTCTGTCATAAAGGTGACTTGAGTCTGAATGGGACCTGCTCAAGTCTTTACTTCACTCAGGAAAGCCGCCCATCCTATGGTATACACTCATGCGGATCACAGTATAACCTCTCAGTGCAACATCATAAGAATATATCCCTAGTATTATATATAGAGTATATCCCTAGTATTATATATAGAGTATAGCCTGATTACTTTCTCTGATGTTCAGTATCAAGGGTTAGTAGTGGGAGGGATGGAGACAAACCCCCTTTGATCAAATAGATTGAATTATTCTTAAGATCCACGCCATGTCTTTCGAGTGTTTTTATATGGATCGTATACTAAATGCACCAAAACATGGCTTCGAGGGTAGCAGGCTTCCAAAGCCAGTCCAGGGGAGGAACAGAAGAGAAAACATTAATCCGAAGATGGCAGTGGGGCGTAGTATAGAGTGGATGGGGTCGCTTTAGGCAAAGGAAAGAAAATCCTTCTGGGTAGAGAGGAGATGCTAAAATTTCAAAGATGGTTTCTGCCAAGGCACAGAATCCCAAATGGGTAAAGTGACTGATTCTGCTGTCTATTATGCTCATTGACGTAATAGACATGTGATAGCCAGCCACTACTGTTAGGAAATATCCAGGACTTTGCTTGAAAGGTGGAACAAACAAAAAAAATATTCAAAAGAAGTACGTTTCGCCACAGAACTATTATAGTTCTGTGGTTTCGCTAACAGTGCAGTGCAGAGTCATGTGCATTGGCGTTTTATATTGAAACAATCTATAATAACCCCTCTCCCTTCTGTTTTCTCCTTGGTAAAATGCCTTTATATGAGCAAATATACATTACAACATTTTCATCGGAGAGTTATTACAAAGTCGGGTCGTGCTAGTTAGACATAATAATCAAGGCTATGACATGCAGTAGAACCCAATTGGCGTATGCTGCTCTTATTGTTATAAAAAGAATGGCCAAAGATATCTTAGGTTATGGAAAATAGTAATAATTAGAGTCGAATTACAAGTCTAATTGATGCACACACACATATATATATATGTGGGTAAAATCCAAATCGTGATTAGATCAACATTTTCATTTGAAGTGTGTAGCTATTATAAGGCCAACAGGTTTGGTTGCTAAACCCATTCTATAAGTTATTACTATTAAATCACAATGTTGGCCTCTTCTCGACAGTCTAGGCTCAGAGTTGAGAGTGTCCCTCCAAACTGAGGAAAAACCTCTCGCGCCAAACCCCAAATTGCCATTAAAATGCTATAATTAGAATCTCGTTAGGACTCCAAGCCGAGAAAAGCCATTAGCGCTATAGGCGTCCGACCACGCAATACCATTCTTATCTGATCAGAGATGCTCTGAGCCTATAATTCCATTAAAATCCTATTGGGACACTGACACCAAAGCCAGGAAAGCCATTAGCTCAGTAGGCGTCTAATCACTGACATACCGTTCTTATTTGATATGCTATGAGCCTAGACTGCGAGCCCTATGAACTTGTTGACACCTTTTGTTGAATCGTATTAATGCAAAACCTCAATGACAATTGACTTGTATTATATGTTTGGAAGATAAATCTGAAAAGATAGATATTAAATGACATATGATATGATAGAATGATATGTGGAATCGACCCATCGATGTATATATATATATTTGAGGCTGACGCAGCAACTAATTAAGATATAATGTACCTGCATCATGAGGACCAATCAGCGGCCCAAAACTATTACATCACTCGTTCCATCTGGACAGTTGGTCCATTATTCAACCTGCACCTGAGCTGCATAGATGTGCAGGCTATTTGAACATTTTTAGTCTTACCCATTTTTGTGCTGTGTATGTATTTTTACATGTGATTTTGCTATATGTATTTATGATATGTATTGGGTGAGAATAAACCCTTGCTTTGCTGGGTTCATGGCCAAACCTTGTCTTCGTTGTATATCATTAGTAATGGTAAAGCAGAGTCCCCCCAAACATATACAGCACTTAAATCAAGGAAAGGAAATCCGGTAAGGACCATCCAGAACGCGAGCAATCTTATCCATTCAATCCTAACGATTGTGAAGGGAAATTTCTCAGGCAGAATCAACAACATCCGAGTCAACATCCGGGCCATCAATAGGTGGATGGGCCTTTTTCATTTTCCACCCGACTGATCTACGTAAAATGATGAACTCCAAAATGCTGCTCTCAAAGGAAATAGGCACAATTCATTTGGGGGTCGGAAAAAGTGACATGATGCATAAGTCCATTTCAAATACGATTAGGGAGATGAAGTTGGCCCTTGGTGCAAATGAGAAATATTCATGATGAAATTATCCTCGCAAATCACATATGTCACATCAAAATATCCATTACCTTCGGATCGCTTGGAAAGGAGATATGCATGCTTGGTGGGGGTAGTATTTGATTAGGGATTCGGATGGGCTGGTGGTTTATGTGAATCATTTCAGATGACATTGAGGAAGACGACTGCTGTTTTGTGTACAATAAGATCTCGGGCCTTTTTCAATGGCTGCGAGTGGGTTTGTAATATAATAAACAGCATACCAACGTCAGAAGCAATATTATTCCCATCAATAAGGACTGACATGTGTCTATGATGAACAAATACAATATTTGTTGTTTCATCTAAAGGGAAGGAATCTAACCTACGAGATGTTTCAATTTGTGCTCTTTTTTGAATATATATAAAACCGTCCCCACAGGTCAAAGCTATACCCTTTAAATTGTGATTTATTGTATGATTTACTTTCGTAGAAGGTGTTCGCATATATTCATAAACAACAAATTCATGGTCAACCATGTAAATAATGATGAGCACTCTCAGCCAATTTATTTCCGTCAAACCACAATGAATACTTATGCTATGTTTTATCAGTGAGGGATATTACCGGGACTAACCATTTATAATGAAACAGAAACTCCGGTGAAGATATAAATTTGCATGCGGCTGTCTATTAAATGTAATAATTCAACTTTCAAATAAGGCAACTTATAACATATAGAGAGAGCCAGACATTGTATCTTTTTAGTCTATAGTTTTTAAATATTGTGTCGCCTAGAAGGAAGAAACATGTTGCTACAAGCTGTGTATAGTAGCAACTTAAGAATGACACATGGCAATCTAACTAACTTTATGGACTTTATGTACATAATCCAAAAGAACGAAAGCAATATTTCAAGCCTGCTTCACCCACCAGTCCAGCCACTGGTCTTTTAATGTTATACATCGGTTAATGAAGGAATCATTTATTTTCAAATGACATTTTTATGGTATGAATGCCTGTCTATTCTTTTGGGAGAAGGGAAATGAGAGAGGTTCTGTGCGCACATGTCTTCCTGGACGTGTCATTCACAAGAGGCTGATGACAGACAGCCTATTGCGCTGTGAACAAAGTAGGCAAAGGTTTCGTTGGGAATTCAGGAAGAATTTTTAATTAAAATTGGCAAAAAGTACGTTGGTGAAGTTTAATTCTCCCGAGCGCATTGGATTATTCAGAGTTCTAGACAGAACAATGCACCTCACGGCAACTTCCTGGCTCGAAATCCCATGCTCAAATTCAAGCCATAGGCTTCCTTTCTCGATACTAAAAGGGAAAATATGTGTCTCAAAAGAATGGCGTACGGAAATCATTTTTTTGTCCTCCCTCTGTCTCTATCTCTCACGAAAAGCAAATGTATTTGGCCGCATACAATCAGTTCCCCTCGTCCCTACATATTGACACACAAAATATCTATGATCTAAAGAAAAAAGAAACAGAGCCGCTGAGTTACTCATTTGTGAGTCCATTTGCGAAAGATACTAGCTCAGAAAACAATGCAATGGTGCTTCACGTATTGTAAGTTAACCATTCTATGTAAAAGCTTATGATGCCTCAAGTATACTCTGAGTTAATGCAGACCTGAAGCAATATATATCAGATCGAATAGTAACTGTGAAGGGGAAAGGGGAAACACTTCTTTGTATATTTGAATATTCTTAAAAACTAACATTGTAATTAATTCGGTATGAAAGGTCATGTCTAAATAACTTACGGCCTTAATTAGATTTTTTACTGGGTGGAGGATTTCTGGGGTTTAGATTTAGAATAGGAACTGTTATTCAATCAGCCATTGCAATAAGAAGGGATGCTCCAGCTAGCGGGAGGTCTCCCGTCCTTCTTTTGCAGAATTTACATTGTGTTTTTAAGGATAGGAACAATGTTACTTTCGTCAATTACTGGAAGTGATTCTCATCCAGCGAGCAGTTGAAATAATATATAATAAATTTTATTAGCATCCCGCAGAGGGGGGAAAATTCACCCACCGTTGGTCCAATGGTAGTTCATTGACTCGTGGTCAGTACTGTCCACTACTCGGCCTCACTCCACCGCCGACCACCGAGCAGTTAACAAGCTGCCCACCCTCCTCACCCTCTCCATTTCAACTTCAAGCTGTCGTATAATTATCTTTTAATACAACTTCGTTTACTACACCATCATTAACTGTCATCAGTGCCTGTCTTTTATACTTCAAACATAATTATCTAAACCTCATACATGTTATCTCAATGTATGTTGTGCTATGTATTTTCACCCGGAGGATTATCTACATGTTAACTTACTTGAATAATAAAGGTATGTTCACACAATACCAACCCGGTGTCTGTTTCAATGACCAACACATAAATAAAGTAATCCAATCAAAATGGGACTCTACTGAAATGGAATGATAATGATTATTCTTAACATATTTAACATTATTTTCACACAGCTTAATACCAACCCGGTGTCTGTTTCAATGATCAAAGCATAAATAAAGTAATCCAATCCAAATGGGACTCTACTGAAATGAAATGATAATGATTATTTTTAACTCATCATTTCTTTGTATTCTGTTTCATTCATCTATATACCATAAAAGAGGTCTGAAAAATCTGAATGAAAATATGGTCAAACTTTTAATATAACGCAGGGTCCGATGTGAACAGAATTAAATGTCACGCCTGCGGTTTCCCATCCCTTTTGGTGATCAATAGAATTGTAAAATATTACTCGAATTACATGATGGACGCGTTTAATTTCATTTGATCCATATATAGGCCTATGTCTATGCAAAAATACGATGCACCAGCACTATGCTTACGATTGTCCTGCCAGACAATGTCCATGCATGACGAACACAGCTTAAGTCCAAGCAACCCTCGTTGAAGATATTAGTACAATCTTTACAAACTGCATAAAAATAACAGATTGCAGCTAACAGCTGGGTGCACTTGCTCAAGGCTCTAACTACTGGCCGTAATGTAGAGAGTAGTTTTGGAATTGGAACCCATTACTTCATGCAAGGAAGTGTTGCTCGAGCTCCCGAGAACCATAACAACAAAGATGTTTTATGCAGCTCACGTCGGCGATGTTTAGTGACATTTTTTTCATTCTCTGGTTCTGCCTGCGGACAATTTGATACGTTTCCGTCGGAAATTATCAGCGTCTAGCGTTTTTTCACAGCTTCCGAGCGGCCATTTTAATTCGTATGCGCCAGGCCTGGTTATACGCCCACATAAAATGGTATGACATGAAATCAGTTGTTTTTGCTTTCTCAGAGCCAGCTTTTTATTGGATGCAATAATTTTGTCTCGCATTGAAGTGCGAAAAAGCGAGGTCGTTATCCTGCAGGCTGGATCATGTTCATTCAGAACGGACAATCATTTCATGTCCCAGAATTGGATGTTAAAAAAGTTTTTTATTCGATGACTTGATTGGATTGTCTATGAGGCCCTTAGGTTTGGCAAGTCAGTAGAAGTAATACTATAGACAATTGAAACGCATGAATGGATATGCAGAATAAGGTTTATTATCACCGACGTTGGTTGGTAGGAATGGGAAAACATTGATTACCCAGAAACATGAACGTCGACAAAGGATCCGCGATTATTGCTAACACTTTTATAGTTTAACCACGCGATAGAAATTGCTCATTATGTTGGTTGAAGTAATGTTGGTTCAAACTAAAATACCCATGAAGATCTTACATAACTTACACAAAGGAATGTCTCTTCCTTCTCTCCTGAAATACGTAATGAACATAAGGCTTGGTGTGTGTGCTTTTGTGATCCCTGAAACAGAGACGTGAACATAACAAAATAGATGCAACTGCCACAAGAATAACTCGTAGGACGTATAATATGTTTTATTTGCCATCTATTCAAGTCAAATTTTGAGTCATGCAAGCCATGTTACATTAATTTGTATAAACAGACGGATGTTTACACATATCGTGCGTACAGCTTAGTATCTGTCATCCATGACACAACAATTTATGGTAATCATCCTAGCTATCACAGAAGAAATTCTGAAATGAATAATGGATTTGAATCATAGAACCAGCGTAACACAAAGACATTGCTTGACAGCTGAAGAATCGCAGAATAATCTTAAGGAGTTGTTGCAAAATCAGTTTGTAATTTAAGATGCATTTTTAATATCATGAAATCATTTCCTGATGACTTGTGTATACATGTGTACATGTGTGCGATGTGCTGCATTAAGGGCCTAGACCACCAAGCCGATTCTCATGCGATTTTACGCCGCAGAGGACCCTTTTCCACTAAATTCTGTGAGAATCGCATGAGAATCGGATTAGTGGATTTGACCCTTTATACTGTCAATGTAGCCTGAGAGACTCACTGAAGAGTTTGGTTGCTCCTAGAGTCTGAGGGCAGAGCCTATCTTTTTCTATGATAGAATCGAATCCCCTGATGAATACTTGTAGGCTTCACCATTTCGAGCTAAATACATGGGTCTCTACTTACTTCCATCGTAATTAAAACATCAGAATGATTTGTGGGGTATTTTTATTTGTATTTCATCACATTTCACACTCATTTTTCACACTCATTTTCTACTGGAATGTATAACTGTACTAAGGGCAAAGGAAGTAATCATGATTATGCAGGGATGTACTGACAACTGATTAGTACGATCACATTAAGCAAAGGATGCATACGTATTGAATCGCTTACCCCCAAATAAAAAAGTTCTTAGTTGTTATATCATATTGCGCAATATTACACAATGATTGTGTAACAATGATTAACCACATTATTATTAATATTCCAAATTATCATTAACACTAATTATTACTTATTGAATTAAACAATTGCAGTACTATGCAAGGCTAGTAAGAGGATCAGGTAACATCAGAGTTCATATAGAAATGTAACACTATACCACGATCGGGGGGTTGTACACGCTGCAAATGAGTGAATACATGCTATCATGTATTGTCAAATGGATCCACGTCTGAAAATATGACGTTTTTTAAGCCTAATTATAAGAAGGCTCCCTATTGGTTGATGTTACGCTTGCTCATGACGTCACGCCCATTCGTGACGTCATATAAGCCGTTCATTAGCCAATCAGCTATACACAAAAAGCAATATGGCGGGTCATTGGAAAGAAGCGAGGTAAATGAATAGTTTGTATATGCAATTTATTTTTAAATATGAGATCATGGTATGAAAATAGGATGCAACTCGGTTGGTTTCTGACTTACTTGTATATGATGCCCACTCGTTCTTTTCGACCAGGGATATCACTCGAAGCCTGTGGCTTCTCGTGAAATCCCTGGTCGAAAAAAACTTGTGGGTATTGTATATCCTATCATACTCTATCACCAACAACCACGACCATTCTACAACTCATGTGTATCATTTGGATGATAAAATATGTCAGTCCGATCTCGAAATCTCAAGCCTCCAGTCTCTATTTATTTCTCCTTCTACAATAGCTCTACAATATTCTAAATATATATTCAAGTTATCCAAATAGAATAATTGTTAGTTTCAATTTAAATCCACGGATTCATTGAAATTAGAGAGAAACGTTTCCATTGTTCACATAAATAGATATGTCATAATAGGTGACAATTATAGGGAGTTGTAGTGGCGTAATGAGGAGGCCCTTCACTGCAAAATGATTGATTGCTGTTTTTCTCTGAAAATTCTACTTGGGGGACTTTCAGTACGCGAGTATTTGTGGCAATTAATGCACCACACTTTTGTCCTTGACATTAGCACCGTAACAAGGATTCATCATTCAGTGATTTCTAGCCCTGGTATCAGCAACTCTATATGTGGTGGTCACACGTTTCCCATTCTTCTGGCACTAAGTAAACGTTTATAAATTGCTGGAAGAACGTCTCGCAGTACATCATATCAATGCCAGAGCCGTTATGTGGCACCAACAGCAAAAAGCCCCAACCTGCTGAGAATAGCCTGTCAAGGCTGAAAAGCTGATGTATCGGCTACCTTCTACCAGATACCCACAAAAAGCTTTAGATGACTCGTGATGTATAGATACACCCATACTGCATTTTTGTTGTCTTTTTCAATTTGGTTTTTATGGCGTTTATCTTGATACCAACACAAGAAGTGTGTCTGGTAGGGGGACCAGACATCTAATATCATCATGGACCATTGACAGGCCAACAAACTGAGCCTGATTACAACCTATGGACGAGGTGTCCATCAATCAAAGACACCCATGTCAGCCTCGAAAAGTCCCTCGCTTAGAGATGACCTTAAGCAGAGTTAGGATGTCGCTGGGGACAGCGATTTTAGCCGAATTATCACTGCTTACAAGGAGATGCGATGGCAGATGTGATATCATTGACCATTGATAAATGAATGCTACGACTAAAGGGCTGCCCCCTGCTTCCTAAACCCCTTGGTACTTAACTCTTACATACTTGACATGGTGAAATAATAGTAATTGTATTTTGAGGATATTCAATATGATTAGATATAAAATTATTCAAGTTACTTACCCATTATATTTAGGTAAATGTATCTACCAGAATAGAACAGTGTTATTGAGTAT
The DNA here is from genome assembly GCA_942159475.1 of Sthenelais limicola. NCBI lineage: Eukaryota > Metazoa > Annelida > Polychaeta > Phyllodocida > Sigalionidae > Sthenelais > Sthenelais limicola. The sequence continues at coordinate 88,657,407 of OW804100.1, forward strand.
TAGTATAAACTACAAATTCATCTAACAATTAAGAAGCATTGGAAGAGAAAGGAAACAATAGGAAGTAAACCTAGAGCAATTAGACTAGGAGCATTGAAGTGAAGTTACAGAAACTTCAACTTCTCTCTCGCATAAAAATGAAAAAAATATAGAAAGAACAATCCAAACACAATCTTGACCAGTGCAGCGTGCTTACCACTGACAGATAAGGCTCCCAGTGCAGAAAGTTCTCAGGACTGACATTCCTCGCCCAGCCCAATACACTGGAGAACGCTTAAGTACTCCTGATAACACCGACTTGTGTAATAACGCAAAATAGTACCCCTGAACTGATAACATTGAAAAGACAAATTGCCCTCTAACCACTGTCATGTGTAAGGTACGCAACAGAATACAGATCATGTTTTTAAAAAAGAGCTTTGACCATATTTCACTGGCGAAACTTATTTTAGCAGTCCTATGTCAAATTGTTTTTGCAGACCTTTATTAAGGCTTAACTAATTAACCCATTATCCGAAGTAGTGATATTCAGATATTCTCAGGAAGATCTATGGTTTCATAGAGAACCCCCCCCCCCCCCTTTTTTTCGGTGACAAAATTTGCTATGTGAAAGTGTACTCTTCCGGAAATAAAAACCTATACATACAAAATGCACATACGCAATGTGTGCTTATAAATATCGAGTTCCTTATGCTTATTGGAAATGCTGTGAAGGTTCTTTTTATATTCGGATCCTTCTAAAACCGAGGACTTATACTGTTTGAGAACGTCTCTTGCCTTGTCACTTACATTACGCTGTCAGGGTTAATCTAATAAGCTGAGAATGTGTCTATTCACAGCATGTCCAGGTAACCCTATTCTAGTGCCAATTTTCTCCAGACATTCTCCTGCAGCAACAAAAGCATGGCATTTTCCTCTCAGAGAATCCCTAAAAGTTTCTGACTCAACTTAATATAAGAAGTATAGGAAGCTGAAAATGTTGTGATGACCGGCTTAATTTGTATGACCCTCTAGGAATCCGATTATAATCCGAGAGAAACCTACTTTTCTTCGAGTGACAATGGACCGTGACTATATTCAGGGCTAATATTTAAACTCGTATGGAATGCAGATCTATCGTGTGAGGTATATAGGCAAACACATACAATATCCAATTTAACAGTTTGTTGAAACGTTTGTTGAACATAATGATTAATCTCTCTCTCTCTCTATAAGTTAGGCTATGAGTAGACATACTTGAAAAAGCTATTATGCTGTACCAGACATTAATGATATATTGATATGATACACTCGAATTGCCTGTCAGTATTTCCTTAGTTCCAAAAGGACTGTGTTCTGTTCTGAGAGCGTTTGGCAGTTACACGGTGACAAAATTATGCTCCATGCGACAGTAAAACGAGACAGTTCTTGTAAAATGCCAGTCAAATCATCTCTCTAGTGAATATTCATGTTCCTCTCGCGTCATCGTTGTCTGGGCAGCTACGCTCATAATATCCAAATACATTTATGAGATTTAAAGTATCTTAGTTGGAATGCATCATTAGCGATAAAATGGGATTAAAACGTGTATCGTTTTGGGTCGGCTCATTTATGGAGATTTGGGCGGAGGAAGAAGGGGAAGCATCCTTGCAATACGGTTTTGGCTCTAATCTTTGATTCATTTCGAAAGCAATAAGTCATGCTAAATCGCCTTCGGTGGGCCCTTTTATCATTATCCAATCAACGCCAATGAATCGAAAAGCTTAAAGGGTCAGTAAACGGGTTCATAGTCACTTTTAGGACAACAAACTTCATGCCGCCATAAATACAACATCCAAGTATCAATTTTTTTACCTCCATTTATGTCTAACTTATAGTCACTTACAGGCCCAAATTGAGAAAGCTTACTTGAAAAGGTCTGTTTAGCACAAGAGGGCACTGAGAGTGCTGTGTGACGTCATAGAGGCGCGCCAGAAATGTACATAATATCCCTACCTTCCCCCCCAATCTCCCAGCAATTGAAACAGTTGTTCAATACAGGTATTTCAAGACATCTGTATTGAGAGGTCAATAATTGGGTTTAGTCCTCCCCTTTAACCAAGGGACACAAAAGGTGGTGAGAGAAAATGTGATGTGTTTCAGGGAAATGAGTCACAAGTCACAAAACTGTAATCCATGTACAAGAACCCTTATTTGGAATGTTTTCATTTTGGTGTTCTTTGAGCTGCTAGTAGCATAAATATACATGTACCAAATTTCAAGATGGTGTATTACTAAAATGCATGCACTTCTAAGGTCATCCTATATAGTACATTTAGCTACTTTACTAATAATTCTCTACTCAAACATATTCTAAACCTGTTTTCCAAAAATGAAGATATCAAATTTAAAATAAAATAGTACTTAATAAAATAAAGAATAATACTTAAATAAATATGCCCTACTGTTAACTATCATTGGAATCGGCTTGATGTCATCTTCTCAAATATATCTCACCTGTGATTTGTGACTCATTTCCCTGAAGCACATCACAAATGTGTGGGAAATAGCATTGCATCATTTCACTCTGACCTTGTGAGGAACAATCAATGGGTAATACAGAGTGTTTGTTTTGGTCTGGTAATACTTCTTCTGCCCAGCCCACCCTCCTTCTTTCTAGCAGCAATTATAAGAGTTGTTTGTTATGTTCATTGCATGTACATTTCAAGATTGGTGCACCTTTATGACGTAGGCAAACAGTGGTGCCTTGAATGGAGTGTTAAACTGTGGAACTACCTTTTCACTCGATTAAATGGGTAAAACTCACTAAATAATAACTTGAATTAAGTAAAACTGGGGTGCTTACATTTCAATAATAGCAAGGAAATGGATTTGCTCATAATATTTGGGGGTTTACTGACACTTTAAGTAATGTCCCACTTCATTACCAAGTCAAACAACTTGATTTCACATCTTGCACATCTGAAAATAAACGCAGACGATCATAGAATCAGTGCCATGTCAAATCTGATAGATGGGCAGGTATGCATAGGAACATTCCAGTTATTCAGAGCCATTCGTACCTGGCCTTTGAACAATATCCCTTCAGAATTAGAACAGCTAAGCGCAGGGACTTAACACAACCCGACGGGGTGGCCACCAGCAAGAGTGGAAATCGCAGTTGCAAGATCTCCTCTGATAATAAAGAAGAATACATTCACGAGTACCTCCCAATCGCGGTGGCGGTTAAAGGCCCTCCACGGCTGCCTCTCCTGACAGACTGGAAGCCAACTATGCCACACTGGTATCTCGTTAACGGCTGGAACGTGCGCCGGTTGCGTCTGGAGTAGAGTACGTAGCTCTGCCCTAGCAGACCACTCGTCAGCCTCCACTCATTATACCAAGTCAATGAACACAGAGTTACGCCACACTGACACAATACCAAACTCCTCCAGGCGTTTAGGGGACACAAAAGGCATGAATATGCAGAATATATTAAGCCCTTCAGATGTGCAGGAGTTGTTAAAATGGATACTTGTAACATAACATCAGCACCCAGTGCACCAGAACCTTTCATATAGCCTTTTGTCAGTTTTCTTAGACTATAATTCTGTTTGCCACAAAAAACCTGCATCAATTTCAATTCCTGTACGAATGCAAGGCCATATTTGTATGCTCATTCTCTGTTTTTTTAGAGCTGCCTTGACAGTAGTTGCAACCAGCATTGGACTTGGCCTGGATCGTCCCACCAGGACCAAGTATGAATGCTCCCTATCACTAGACTTGACTGGCAAACTGATAGGGTTCACTACTTACTCTAGTCCTAGTGCATACCAGTTTGCTTGACCCATGGGGTGTCAGTGCCTGTGAGTGTTATCAACTCTGTTTTAACTACCCCAGTGGAGTTAATACCGAGTTTCAAAAAGGTTTTTGTTATGTGATTGAGTACAAAAAAGTCAAATTGCATTAATAAACCTAGCTGCCCTTACTACTTTATTGTTTGCTGGTCTTTGAAACTTTCCTATTTTTATGCAACCAAAATAAATTGTGTTTCCCTCGCCAATGTTTTAATGGCCAATAAAAGCTGATTTAATATGGCTATATTCATAAAGGCACACCAAACTAGGCCTTCTCCTTCTGTACACTGTTTGATATAACTTCACTTAAGCCTCGGTTCCACTGCCTCGCTACTTCTCCCGCTACTACTCCCGTTTCTTTGGTCACGCTACTTTTAGAAGCGGGAGAAGTAGAGTAGCAGTGGAGCCCAGGCTTCAGATGTAAGTGCCTGATGCTTCAAAGGCAAATCTCTGTGTAATTTAATCGAAATAATTTGTAACATTTTTCATTGTGTCGCAAGTATAACTGGGAGATGTTTGGAAAATCTTGTAGTATTCATTTTGGCAATGAAATTAAGCTGGTATAACAATAATTCTTAAGTTAGCGAAGGGAATAGTGCTAAAATTTGAAAATGATGGTGAGAAAAGCAAAGATGGTATCGTCTTAAGTAATAAGCTCACGATGTGAAAATCTCCAGCAGAACAGTACGACTTTACAAAAGTATGGTACGCGATGGGTTCATTCCTTCATATGCACCTTCTCTTATCAAAAGCATTATTTTCTAAATGAAAGTGACCCAATTTAATCGAGAAAAATCGAAAAATCCCCTATACAGTCAGTTTCCATGCCTCTCCAATGACCTTCATAAGTTTTTCATGATGTATTACCATATTACCACTATATTAAACCTTGTTATTTGATACGAATTGATCCGCCATCCGCTGAAATTACTTGCATAAAATAACATTAGCCAAAAGTTTCGAAAACACAATTTCCACTCAATTTCAAGTTAAAACCTTGACATTCAGATAGGTCAGTGATTTTTACAAGCTAGCCTTTTGTAACGGGTCATTTCGCTCATTGTCTTCTGCGATTAAAGGCAGGGCTCCACCAGACCGCATGCTTATTGCGGCTCATACGCAGTTTTTCAGTTTATTGTCATTGGAATTTGGGGACAACTGAACTGAAATAAACTATAGTGTCGAATTTGGGGGATTTTTTATATGGTGACCCTTTCTATTAATCATTATATGTTGCACAATCTATTTGTATTTGTTGAGGTATGAGAACTTTGTATCTCATGAAAATATTGCCATGTCGACGACTGAGTGCAAATAGAATTTATTTAAAAAAACCAAAACCTATCTAGACTCTCCGACCAGCTCCATTAAAATGTTGTTATTACATTCAGATTGAGAATGCACTGCAGAATGCAACTGCAGCGACCGCAGAGGGGAAAAAAACGTCAGTGGAGTCCAGCCTTTAACATGGCCCAACTCACTCAGTGGTTTCATTCCAGTGCAATGCCCTACCCTTGCCCACAACCCAAGCAAGCAACACGTGACAGAAATTCGGTGTCAATCTGAAGTGGATATGGTGATATCAAGTAGAAGAGTGTGGCAGGAATTTGTGTCATTGTATATGACCACTGATAATCAAGTCCCTTTGGGACAGTCCCCATGGATGTTAATCTGATTTGCTGCAGTATGTTTTTCTGTCGGTGGTAAATCTGTAACAATGCACATAGGGTTGTGCCAGTCATATCAATTGCATGTTCTACTTATGGCGATGCAAGTATGAATAACTTGTTGCCAGATGGAAGCTTTGCGGAAGAAAATGATATACATGTAAATGAGAATGATGTTTGTCCAGTTGTCTAATGACGTAGGCAACACAGAAGTGCTTTGTATTCAAACATTGTATAGGCTGAGTACTTTTTAGATTATAACTGCAAGAACTCTATGGCTAATGAATGCAGGTATCTGTGCTTTCTAGTATTGTTTCAGTGTAAATATGTAGACAAAATAAAGTAATAGTGGCAAGAACCCATAAGGCTTGACTCCACTGACATTTTCCCCTTTGTGGTCGCTGCAGATGCATTCTGCAGTGCATCCTAAACTCAATCCTAATATAATAACAAACGGAGCTGGCCAGAGGAGAGTCTTGGTAGGTTGTGCAATATAGGTTCTATGGAATATGATAATTAAAAATTGACAATAACTATCAAACCGCATATTTTGTTATATATTTTTTTTAAGATTGGAAGACTCCACTGATGCTCGTAGTATAATTATTTCGATCACATTCGTTTTAATCACGATCAAAGTGAAAGATTCTTGCCTTCCTTTGATATAGACTACGAAAAACACCACTTCATAAAAAGTAATATGCTTAAGTTTGGCGTCTAAATATTTCTGTGAAAATTCGATTGCTTTTAGTACAGGTCTCACGATTAAAACAATTATTCAACTCATGAATCCATAACAACATGAAATGTTGACAGCTGCTGTGTTTCATCATAATTAGATGAAATATGTACAGTCTCTGCATTCTCACAGCAACATAGGAAAAGTAAGTAATCCAAAATTATATATATCCATACAGGTAAATAACGTTTATATCTCTGAATCAGGCTTTCATATGTGGCAATATAAGATGAAAGCTTTTTTACTTTTACTCCATCTACATATTTTCGACAAAAACGAATTGTTCTTACTTCTCTTTCATCAAACCGCATATTAGCCGCAATAAGCATGTGGTCTAATGGAGCCCTGGCACTAACGACAGTACATTTCTGTGAATATAAAAGTTTCATCGGTGAATATAAAAGTTTCATTTGACGAAATGGGCCATCCAACAGTGGTCATCCGCTCTCCATTTAAGTCCATGTCGACAGCAAGTGTAGACAGATATAGAACCAGTATGCCTTCAAAGACGAATCCATTGGAGCACAATGCTGTCCTTTCCGATAACTCAATTATGTCCTTTATTGTCAGGGTTCAGACTATCTATATAGGTAGACGGATGGGTATAGATTTGCCTTTCTCCCATTTATAGAACCCGAGTCAATAGAGTCCATACCCTAACGACTTCAGGAGCTGCTATGAGCCCCCACCCGTATACTGGTTCCCTAAACATTCCAGGCCGCTCCCTTACGCGCCCAAACATATGAATATCGACAGGCCCAGGCTCCGAAATGGTCACATTCACCCGGGGTAGGCGGTCCATGTAGACTTGACTTGGCTCTCTGGGGCTTAATACTGTCAAAGATAGACCAAACACTAAGAAGGTACAGTTTGGTTGCAGCTATTCAGAATGCTATTCTAGACCAGCGCCTGTACAGAAACCTTAGCCGATGGGACTGATGTGCGTTTATTATAGCGATAGAGATATTTAGACATCAGATAATTAATCTTGGTCCGATCTATTATGGGAATGGTATATAGATGTTCTAGAGCTAGTCTAACCGAGCCTATTTGCATGACATTTAAAAGCAGCCATCTAAGTATTTGTAATTCTCAAAATTACCTAAAGGTGTATTGATGGAAGTCAAATTTGTAAATTAAGACTCAGATCCTTAACTTTTAGTTCGGTGGCGGAGAGAGCAGTTCAATATTTTTCTAGATTCATACCCACCAGATGCATGAGAATAGATGATGAAGAGGTCTATCGATGCCTGTTGATTGATTGTCTGTACCGCCAAAAGAACAACTAAATATATTGAAAACTGGAAGTCCTCCGGGATCCCATATAGTGTCTCCTTTAGGGCAGTTGGCCAGTATCCAACCTATGGACTTACCACTTTGCGTCTATATGGAGTTTGGAGTATATGCCAGCGCCTACTCTCTCCCAAAAGAACCAAAAGTCGATCTCCACTAAACCACCATCTTCCAGAGAAACACCTGATGTCGATGGTTTTATTGACCTAAGTCCTTTGCATCAGTGCAGAAGGCTACCAGATAAATGCGCCAAGGAAGAAAAAGTTACAGAGGAGGTATTTAGACTTTAGGCATAAATCTATGGATGAGTAGGTATACATGTGTACAGTATATGATACACACGTACATGCATTCAGCGATGCTATAGTGAAACATAGCATTATGAGCAAGTGATTTAGGCTCCAATTAGTCACCCATAAACCATGGCTAATTGTTTGAGGGTAATTAGATTTTATGGAGTGTAACTTTTGTTATCCATGGAAAGAGCAGTGTGAACTGTGGTATATGCTTTTTGAAGATACGTACGACTTTCTTTATGATGGTTTAGAGCGAAAAAGGATATAAAAATAAAACGCCATCGTAGCCGGTTGATTTTGCATATGAAGAGGTTCCGACCAGGAACAAACCAGTATTATTATATCATTAATGGTATGCATTGGAATAAGAATACAAAATATCTTCACCCTTTTATTTTGTCTGGGTAAAACAATTATCCCTGAGGGGGGTTTTCAAATGCCCCAGTATACATTAGAAACAAAATGGAATGTATATATAGTGCAGTCATATTAAGAATATAAGACGAATACATGTATACTAAGCAGTTGATTATGGTTTATTTCTAGCATGCTTTGCTCTGCAAATACATTCTACCACTAAATATACATAAATAATCTCCAATAAATGTAATAGTTCCGTCAATTCCAAAATAGATATTCAAGTTTAACTTGAATAGATATTCAAGTTTAAGTTGATTCCCAAATTGACTTAAATGTGAAGGAACGTCGGCTTGGCGTACAGTTTTCATTGCATCAAAGCGCATAGAATATGAGACAGCTAGAGGCATAGCTTGTGAACTCAAAGGGACATTTTACCTTTTGGGACTATTCAAAGGGAAAGCTAAGTCTCATGTTCACAGTTTGAGTCTAGTAATTCATTAGTGTTATGACATTATGAGCTCATGCGAGTGAAACCGTATCATAATTTAAAGATTAATGTACTGCCCATCAATGAAGGGGACATTATAGAAACATTCGATCGATATTAAAGATTCTGAATACTGCAATTTGCAGTCACTCAAATCTAACCAGTCTGCTTACTATAGCAATTTGCAGTCAGAAAACAACCGCGCATTAGTTGCTTATCGCATACAGTGGAGAGATATTTTAGCAAGTTACAATGTATAACTCAAACGGATATATGTCACATAATATTATATACATTGGTGTAAACACCAATTCGTTGTGCAGTACTGCAATGTCATAGGGGGTGAGTCATTATATGCATGCTTTCATTGCAACTTTCTATGGAATGTTGCTAAATTTGACGCCTGCAGGCTAATTAAAGCAACCATTTTGGAGGGAATTACTTTGCTGATTACTTCTACTAGGAAAGTTTGCCTTTTATCTCCCTCGCTGCCTGCCTCGCCTCGGCAAGAATGGCATTCGATCTAGCTCCTGCCTATGCCGATGCTACTATCTTTGCTTGTCCATTTCATGATCCAACGAGCACAGCACAAAGATTAGATAATTTCCACAGAAGTTTGATTGCTGTCAACGTAACTCCGCCGAGGATCGGCTCCCAAAGGTTATCAATGTGACTATGTGTTGTCAATGGATTTTTTCCAACCTTCAAACAAATGTGTAATGATGAGCTGACCTTATATATAGTAACGTTACTCAAGTATCATGATAAAAGGGAGTTTGTTTATCACTAGATATACTACGAAACCAATTAGGGCCGAGTCGTGGTTGCTTTGCCCAAGAAGAGAGAGGGAGACTCTGTGCTACGTGTTATTCTCAGATAGGATGTAACTATATTGAATAGTGTATTACCTCCCAATATTTTCTTAATCGCATTTCGACGGGTAAACTATATAATGATTGAAAGCAAACATTTGTAAAAGCTCCCAGTTCTGGATCTCTAGTGATAAAAAGTTTGAGTATGATATCAGGTAATCAATGCTATCTAAACTTGGAAAAGCCTTATAACCAGTTTGCTTTAAAGGAATGAAGTCTAACACAGACAGGCACTTAAAATGAGTGACGGTCTGGGTGACCGCCCCACTTTTTATTAAATCAAAAAAGAAAAGAAATCAGTGTTTGCTGGTTGAAGATCGAGCAGGGAATGATGGCGGGCGGGACGCTTGCTCCCTAGGTAAATGGCAAAACAAACAACCAAGGTGGCAATACAATGGATATATGTGATGTGTTTCAGGGAAATGAGTCACAAGTCGCAGCATAATATGGAATATATCCTTGCGTTTTAAGGTCATCCTATGGAGTACATTTAATTACTTTACTAGTAATTTCCCGCCCAGAAATATAGCAACCCTTTTTTCAAAAATAACTATATCAAACATAACAAATTAATATAGAAACACTTTTTAGATGTCCTTAATGTTTACCATCATTGGAATCGTCTCGATCTCATCTTTTCAAATATGATGATATCTCAAAATCCACTGTTTGCGACTTGTGACTCATTTCCTTGTAACACATCACATATCGACACTATATATCAAGAACATATAAGGGAACATAATGTATACCCCTTTACGATTTGAAAACTGCATATGTTATAGTCACATAGTTGAATTTTGGCGCTAACCTGGTAACTAACGCATCGGTTGTCATGACTACTTAAACCACAATTCAAGTGGTTTAGTACTTTAAACTATTAAACATAATTATAGGCGATAACCCCACGTCAGATCCAATACTTATAATAAACTATGACAGTATAGAAGTTAGACTAAATCAAGCAGTTTAGGGTGATTGAATTTAATGAATCATAGGGTAAAATGGGGGTTACTTCTCATATAAATTCAGCTTTTCATTGGTGTATTCACAGCATATAGGACTATTTCTGATCCACTGGGGTGATTTTGCAAATTAGTCTTTTTGATAGACCAGTAAGGGAGGGGGATAATCAAACATAATTTGGAAATATTCAGCTGGTATATTGTCGATTTATCTCATTTAAAAAAGGTAGATAATGGATCTTCCTACCAGACAGAACATTTTGCAATTTAGTCTTTTTGATAGACCAGTAAGGGAGGGGTAATCAAACATAATTTGGAAATATTCAGCTGGTATATTGTCGATTTATCTCATTTAAAAATGGTAGATAATGGATTTTCCTACCAGACAGAACATGTCATTCGATGATCCACCATCTATGGACTAAGCTTTTCCATTAGCCTTCAGTGAGTAGTCAATTCATTTCCAGTGATAAAAAGTGAAATATCTTACTCTCATCTCAGGAGGTAGACATGGAAAAGCCATCCGTTGTGGGAGCTAAGGCCTGCTGAACGAAGAGCTCCGATCCAACTTTTTTGCGAGTCACCAAACATACCAAGTACTTAGGTGTATTAAAGGCACCATTGATGGGATATTGTGCGTTGTCAATCAAGGTTTTTCTCCCACTCATGTCTATCCCACGGGACTGCATGATATCTAAAGGCAAGCCTTATGAAATGTGTTATTGCTTGCTCAACCACAATTGGAAGCAAGAAAAAAGGTTTTAAAATGAGTTGTTGGCGCGCACAGGTTTCAAGGTCCATAGTAATTCCCATGTTTAGAATCACTGTTCTTCCGAAACATGGTTTGCTACAAACGTTCGAAGCGAATTTACAAACTGGATTCCCTTTTTGTGCCCACCAAAGGAAGATCAATCTGTGAAGCTGTTCCAGTCAGGAAAAAAACTCCTACTAGGCGGGAAATAAGCAGAGTTGCAAGCTCATTTGACCTCCAACGTGTTGTCGACTTCAGCCTTGTTTGGCTTCCTTCATATGAAGCAATGGACCTCGCAATGTGCTTCAGTTGTGCCACCCCTCTGTGTTGGGAGAGAAGGGTGGAGTAAAGAAAAGAAAGGTAAGGGCGACAGAAAGACAAATAATGAAGCTGTTTGGCAAGGATATAGTGGAGAGGTGAAGATTAGCTTGCAAAAGAGATGAAAGGCATTGAATCTTTGATTTCTTTGAGTTAACGAAATGACCTTGGCCTTTCTTCGTTCTTATAGGCGCTTTTTCACACATAAATGGAGATCGTACAGCGATTGTAAGGCCACATATGGTCAGATAGACCATTGATATTACCCGAAAAAGCACCATAAGAAAAGCTTGATCTGATCATTATAGCTGCAGTTACTATATTCGTGATATTGACAACTACTTTGATATGTATGAACATTGTACCTATTTTGGTTATATAGTAATCGATTAGCTATACATCCACCAAAACAACGTCGTATTGGGTCACAGTCCATATCTCATTAACCTATCTATTCATTTATTCCCAAGGTCTGGTGAATGCCATTACAAACATTGTTCCCAAGAAGTAAATATGGCAAACATGGGGTGTGATTTTCAGTACTTTTGTCATGCTTATGACAGAAAATGTCCATAATGTGATTATCACTACCCAATTCTATACCCTGTTGAGCCACATATGACAGATATATTTATGGAGAACGACTGTCTTCAATTCTATTAGCTGTAATCTAATTAGCTTGGATAATATCACTGGATGTATCTCCTTACCACAACTTCACAGGACTATTTTCATAGGCCGAGGCAATGTGTCAATATCTGCTTCTTTGTATATAGCCACAAGGCACGTGGACATTGCTTGAAGTAATCCCTTATGCAAAGAGTGGGCTGGCAATAGACTAAAATGGTAGTTCTCCTGCGGCAAAGTGTTCGTGTATGCATTCATTCGGATTTTGTGCAGTTAATTACTTTGCCTGTTCTCAGAACTCAACGTTGGGGGTACAAATGTCTGAGAGTCTGCGCGAAGTGCCTTTGCGCGACATCGCCGATATGGGTGGAATGTCCTGCTGGTAGCTACCAATTCTTGTTGGGCAAACAGCTTACTTTCATACAAATGATCAGGCCAATAAGGAGGACATAATTAAAGAGCCCACTACCGCCAGTTGTAGTTGTGTTAATATCCACCTACCCCAAAGAAAATGTTTTTATGAGTTTCGCCCACCCTTCAATGAGGATAACAAGCTTGAACATGGAATTCGGTCAGCCCTAAGGAGGATAAGCAAATGGTCATGATGAATGACGAACAAAACCCGATACTTTTTTTGCTTAAGAAAATTTGAGTCACGGGTTGCTTTTATCTTGTGGCTTTGGGTAATCTCCTCAATTTCATCAGTCAGAGATCTGAGATCTCAAGAACAACTCGTAATGATTGGTTGCAGAGGAACAACTATACAGGTTCTCGTATCTGGTACAGAGATAGGAGCCGTATGAATGCAAACCAATCGCCAATACGTGGGTTAACCAGCACCTGAAGTATCGAGATAAAAAATAACCTCATTCATTTCCATATATGACATCCATGATAAGGTCCCCCCTTTTACAAGTACCTTGCCGGCGTTGAAACACCCATCTTCCAAATAGATATACTTATCGTTGACAGGAAAATAACTTCATACAGACTTTGCGATTCTGCGCATGCTACGCCAATCCCAGAGTGTGGCATGGCTCGCACAGGGAATACTTCGCACTAGGTATAGCACCAGTATGGAAACAGGCAGCTGTTGTAAATCTATTCATCTTGCAGATACGTGAATCCCCAATGGCAACAACTCTTCATTATTCCATTCCTGTATGCATTCTTCAAAGTAATAAGTTCCTATTAAATTGGAAATAATTAGCGTTATCCTCGGATGGGCCCTTCTTTGATGAAGTTTATTTAAGCTTGGCGGTGGATCATTATGTGACTATAATGAGGAAGGCGATATTACAAAAAAAATAGCAAGGGGAAATCACGGATCGCAGTTTCTGCTCACACACCTCCTCCGTCCCCCGTTTCGATGGCGATGATTTAAGCAGCTTTTGGTCGCTCATTGGGAATTAAGCAATTTTGGTCAACTGGTTTCGACGCTTCGGTTTATACTCAGTGGTACGGCGCACATTCCTCATACACTCGCCCGCAAAGGTGAAGGTCGCCGGAAGTCATTTGTTAGAGGATAGCATGAACAGTGGGGGCCGAGTGAGAATATTTCATACCACTGAGAGGCGGTAAACAGCTACACGATAGTTAGCCCGGTAGAAATAGGGAGGGGGTTGGGGATTATTCATCAGATGCTTTGATTATCTTCATTTTTTTGCGGGCCTTCAAGGAATCTGCGCCTGCCGGGGGAGCAATAATTGAAACGATAATTGTGTGGACTAGGACGCTACAAAAGAAACGAAATTGAGCTATGAAAAAAAACTTGCTTCTTGATATGGCCAATCTGGAAAGGTTTCTGACGCCTTTGTATAGATACCATCGATCACATTGCGTGAGTCTTCAAAATCGAACTCGCAATCGGGCATTATTTGGAAGTGGTTTTAGTGCTGTGGCGGAATAGTTGTTTCTACAAATATTTTTGAAGGAGAAAGTTTAATGTTAAGTTAATTTCCCTTGGATTAATTTAGATGCCCACAATTTAATCCAAACAATACTTATGACCTTCCGAGCTCATTTCCTGCCCATTTTATTGGTGTAATCAAGTTCACAATAATGAGAATTGAGTGTTTCCCTATGCCATTAAAATCTTAATAGATATCTGAATATTTGAATAGCAATCAATCAGAAACAATGGCAAGTATATCGCTCGGATTAGTCCTGTCACCAATTGTTCAAAAGAGAGTGAATTTTGCTGACTTGAGGCAAATTCAAATTCAATGGATCACAACAGGTGGTTTGCTTATGATTGCAAAATGCCCTTGTTTTACATCAATTAGAAACCGAGGACCACTGAATGTTCCTATCGAAGTAGCTGGGGACATGATAAGCGAATGTAAAATATGAATCAACTGGTAGCGTCAAAATTGTGACGCAAATTAATGCTCAGTCATTTCATTTTTCTATCGAATAGAAATGAGATTATTCTGCCAAGATGATATCATTTATCAGACTTGGAAAACGTTTTATTTTGATATTTCATTCTGAAACCACCGCGAGGCATTGTCTCGTGACATCAGTGTTTTCCCGGGGTTTGGATGGGATTTACGCATTTCCAGTCAATCTCGTCCGTAATTTCCTATTCAATCACAATTCTTGACGCACGACAGGGGTGTTTTCTTCTCCACCCCATCACATCTCTCTATGGCTCAGCAGAATGAAATGGCGATAAGATTGGTACAGACAAGGTGACATAATTTCTAAATATATTACGAAGACAGCAATATAGAGTCACTGGCTAATAGTTAGCTTTTCTTTACGCAGTTGTAGGGCATTAATCTGCACCAGGAAGAAAGGGAAATCGAATAAAGAGGACTTAACTGGGGGAAACCAGAACGAAAATATCCAAACGCATGTTTTGCCATTCTGCTGCCAATTCACATTGACCTATGACGTCCTGCTCTCTAAACTACACTGTAATTAAAGAAAGAGGGCCCAATTGGATTTGATTCATTGAACATGTTTTAACTTTCAACTGGTGTCAGATGAACAAATGAATGGCCCCTCTGCGTGGGGTTTCCAGACTTCATTGAAAAATATTCCGGAACGTAATAGAATCAGAAAAAAAACTACTAAATAGCGCAATTCAAATTCAAAATTCAATACCCTCTTTTCTGGAATACCAAATTGGGGATGGATTCTTAGGTAAAGAATAACAATATTGCGTGGATCCCCAGGGACTGTTGTCTTTCCGGATATGATACTCGCACTAATGCATCTTATTCGGTGTTACACTATCGTGTGTTGGCTCTTTTCTTTTAATCAAGGAAGGAGTTTTAGGAGATGCAATTCCCGTTTCTATGGCAATTATTGCAGACGAATAGTCGCCTATAAACAAGCAGTTTTGTGATATGGTCAGATATAGACTCCTCTAATAGCAATATTCAGCGTACAATATTTAAAAAGACTGGTAATAATGCCTCAACTCGATTATTAATTGAAATCATTTCCCTCTGTGATTGCATGGGACCCATATTTACAGAATTATGAGGATGGTGTGTCCCCTGAAATAATTGAAGCTTTAGTAATGAAGTCCGCTCTAATGGACAGTAAACAAATTCTTTTTCATTGTGCTCTCCCAATAATAATTGCTGCGAGATGATTGGATTCATGGATTTCAAATCTTATTGGCCAAGATAACATCTCGTGACACTGCCCTCTTACATAAGAGGGGACATTTGGAATTATTATTCATATCTCATTTGAAATGAAATCATTGTCCGAACAGAATGATGCTATCAAAATAATTATGAGTTGGGAGGCAAATACAACAGCCTTTCGCCAATAAATACACAATCAGCGGGCAATGACGGACCAGTGGCCAGACGAAAGGCCCTCGAGTAAATCCTACAACTTGCTCTCGATGGGATACCATAGCGCTTCTCGTCAAGGTCTCCCCCGCAACTACTCGCACATTCAAGTGATGTATTCCTCTTTAATCCCTTGACACCCAAGCGTACATCCAATAAATTCCTTTATTAACTAGCTTAACCGTTCAAAATTACACGACATATCCTGAGCAAACGAACACCACCATGTAAACTTATGTGCACTGGCCCGGCTGGTAATGTGACCCGAACACACCCAAGCGAGCTTGTAATTTGATGAGTGTGACTGGTCGCCGCATGAGGTCGTCTCAGATATTCAACCAACGACCTTGACCCTGACCGATGACGCCAAGGTCACCACGTTTGCCGAGCGGACCTATGTGTAGCTAAACAGGGCGTGGGCAGGTCCCAGACTTAATTGAGTTTCCTCGCCGTTTTGTGTTGACTTTCCCCGGTGTCGGATACCCACATATCGATACAATACATTAAGACTGACCCCACCTTTTTGCTGGCTGAGGTTGCTGTACTTGTCATCTTCAAGTATCAAAGGAATTCCGTCAAAGATGCTATCAGTTCAATAGAGAACACTGTAGTGTTAGAAAGGAGAGGGGGAATAATGACATGTACCTGGTGCATTGTCAAGTTCGTTGTTGAATTGAATAGTTGGGGCGAAATTATTTCAATCTACTTTCATTTATAATGTTCTATTGCTGAATAAAAATCTTTAAATACAAATACTACTCTAAACCTACTCATTTGCCTTGTACAAATCAAACCTAGATATAATATTTGCACAATAACCTGCATATTGCCGTAATTGATCATTTGGAGCGCCATTTTTGGCCTAAAGGCAAAAGAAAGCCGAGGATTAGCGACATATCAAGAATAATAATAAAAACTCCTACAAATATGTTAATCATACTATACATACCAATTTATTGTATAAACCAAAGACAAATATTCCAAACAACAAAGGAAACCTAAGTATTGGTGAAAAAACTGGAGACTTCATGTAACTCATACTTTACCCAGGTGGGAAAAAACCGTCAGGCAGAAAAGGATCATCCGAATTACTTTCGCGTGAAAGGTCAACCGCGGGAGAAATCTGACATTAAACACCAAAGCCTGGGTCGATAATAGGGTTACAGGCCAATGGATGAAATGACAGCCTTTACTTGGTCATCAAGGCAGTCATCCATCATGTAATGTGATTGGCTAGGGTGGTCGCAGGTTGGGCGAACTGGCGTTAAGCGCTCATTGACGCTTGACCTGGCGATGCACTGTTAGGTGATGTGATCAAGTGAGTGGGATAGAGGTGATAGAGAGAGAGAGAGAATGAAAGGATGAGATAAGCGAGCTTGTGGACATCAGCGAATTGTATAAGATATTGAGGGAATGGGACAGTGAGTGGGAGGATTCCAAGTGGACTAAGACCCAAGAGAGAGGGAGAGAGATGGAAGAAAGTAAGAATGAAATTCTAAGGATTGCCTTAAAAAGCTGATAAGATGTAATTGTATAAGGGCTCTGGTACTATCAGAAAGAAAGGGAACGACGACAAGAGAGTAGAGTCTTTAAAATGAAGGAAGCCAGCTTTCACACACAAGATACATCTTGTTATGGACTGTCACGTCTCACCATTTAAGCAAAAACTAAGGCATAAAAGTATGGGTGCTTTCAGACAACCTATTTATGACACATCAGCCCATTGTGAAAAGGACGTAAAATGTGTTTATAAAAAATGTAGCAGGTGATTACCCCCACGTAATGCATGTTTATCAAGCTACTGAATGTCAGAATTATGATTGAAATGGTAGCATGCATGGCTACAATATTTTATATACCTGCATGTATGTATTACACCTTTATTTCAACAGTTTTTGCTTCATGATTATATCTTTTGCTAACTATAAGTAGAAAAGGAGGTGGCCCCTGCTACAGTAGTTCTTTCGACTACTCCTTTGCTTTTTGACGAAAATATTTATAACAGTATAAACTTATTCAACTCATCAAGTTATAACAAAATAAACATGCTTCTTTTCATTTCATTCTCTCATTCTATCGGCTATTGCATGTGATACAGGGTTTCTATCGATTTCTATCCTTAATGACAAATACAGATTGAAGGATTCTTTAAAAACTATACTGCTTTTTAAAGGTGCTTTATACTGCTCTCATCAAAGGTATTAGTGACGGCCAAGAGCTCTATGGTTGTATAATGTCCCTACTTCAAAATAGTATACTCTATAATGATCAAACTACTAAAGAGAAATAATTGCCTCGTTAGTAGTAATTCTCTACAATTACTCACAATTAGAGCATCGTGTCTTTCCATAGCTTTCTGTCCAAGATCTAGCTATAGAGTGTACATATTTATGTGTGAACCTAGTACAAAATGATTAGAAGAGGAGCCTTATAAAATAAGTGGCAATGAATCGCTACCGCATTATCTATTCCAGAAAGAGTATATGAAACGATCATGTTGATAAAAGTTCTACATAACATATACCATTTACGGGGTGTCTAGGTCTTTGAAAGGACAGAAAAGATTTAATCATGGGAGCAACGTGCAGCCCGACACAGTAATCAGTTTTGATATACTACTCACAATGTACCCAACGAAGTAGTAGTATATAACAAAGTAACACAGCTTCAGGCCATCCTATTTTTCAATTATAATCATTATTGGACACTTGTCAACCATGAAAGAAGAAAAAAGGACGAATCATTAATGATTTGGTCAAGGTGATTGGCTCACAGAATTGACATGACATAGGATTTTCTCTTGGAGCGGCAGAAAACTCCTGATATACACTGAAATATCTTATTCTGTCACGATTTTGTTACTTTCCATCTTGGAAAAATACATGCCAACCGTTGAGCTTTTATAGAAATCTCATTTTGTTAAATATTTTAACAGGAACGCCAGTGACTGAAATTATTCCGAATCTTACTCAAAGTCCTTCCCGAAAGATTGGCGAAGCAGTCTAGGCTCATAGCCTCTCAGATCAGATAAGAACCGTATTCAGTGATTGGACGCCTACCATTCTAATGGCTTTCCCGGTCCTGGAGTAGGCTTTTTAATGGCATTTCGTAGTTTGGAGCAAAAGGCTTTCCCTCAGTTTGAAGGGACTCTCTCAACTCTGAGCCTAGACTTCTTCGCCCTCTCTTCACCCAGTTTCGCCGCATGTTAATGCATGTCAAGGGTTCATGATGAATTTGTAATTAGTATTTCATATGAAGAATATGCGTTCCATCTAGCTTGAAATCCTTTAATTGCTTATCACTTTCATTGTCACCTCAGCCATATTGAAGATCATTTATGTCAGGCATTGACATTAAGTAAAAGGGCAATATATAGCCCATCATTCTTTCCATTCAATTAAACCATTCTCCACATTTCACAGGGCGTGTAAATGTCATGGCCGCCGCAAGCAAATTAATGAAAATTAGTCGCGTAGTTATACCGATGTGTTGACCGGAAGTAAACAATCTCCATGGACTCACTATTGCGGCGATAAATAATCACTCTTCACATCACTACATTAAAGGCTTAACGATTATGGTCGATATATGTCAATCTATTAGTCATATTGATAGATATCTGGTCTTCAGAATTCTTCAGATTAGAGAATAATTATGTCCGCAAGCCTGGGCCTATGGGAGTTTGGCGCGACATGTCCACATGACGTCATGAAACTACTACAGGAGCGCGACTCAAGAAATCGCTGCCGTGGACTACTTATGCTCCCTATTCACAGGCAGAAATGTGTGTTCCACTTGACATTTCAAATTATATGATGTTAATATCGCAACACTCCACCTACAGAGACACATTACGTTTCTTTAAAATACCGTATTTCCCCGTTTATAAGCCCGGGCTTATATTAATTTCAAATAATTATAGACCGGGCTTATATTCAGGGCGGGCTTATATTCGGGGTAAGGATTATAGTAAAGAGCTTTCCAACAGTATAGAGTATAGAGTACTAGTAGATTAACTTAGCCTACTAAATAGTCTCTGTATCAACCTTTTTCATATTCCAATGGATTCCCCAAGCCTTAACACATAGAAAAAGGGTATTCACACTTGATTACATGTTAATTCTACCACAAGTTATGGAGTTTCAAAGTATCACCTTTACGAACACATTCTGGTGAAGAAATTTCTTAGTAAGGAATTTGTTCACAGATTAGCCTTTTTTCTCATAATATTCCCTGACTAAAAAAACGTCCACGGTTTGCCCTTCTCAAGCATGACTGACATCAGTCAGTTATTTTGCTGCTCATTCATAACAACGGCCATTTGCGACAGATACTTCCATGACAGTTTTTGCCAATGTCTTTGTATATCATTACAGCCATCTTTAGGTCTAGGCAAGGCACGGAGAGTCAATATTTGATGAAGTTATCCATCATCATAAACAACTATATGCAAACATGATCAATCAGCTCTCGGGGAAACACATGGAATATAAGACACTTCGGCACACTTTGCAGAACATGAAGATCCAATATATTAGGTGACTCTATAACCTATACAGCTAATGTGGTTACCACCTTGGTGCACGTGAGCTTTACTGGATGAGATGATTAAACTATTGGAAGACAGCCATATAAGTGTTTAAAGTATGATATGATATACGTGTTATAGGCTAGTATATGAAGCCCCATGTCTTTTTACCACGTCCGCCTGAATTGCTGTTGGTGTACATGCATCGTACGACAAGCACCACAATGCTAGTGGACCGGCCGGTCGCGTGGCAATGGCTTTAGACATGCATGTCCAAGCTCAGTTAGTATATAATACTATACGAGTATAAACTCCCTATATAAACACCAAACTTCAAATGCTCCTTTCAATCAAAGTCCTCTGACACGCCATCCATAAACCTAGGGTATGTGTTCGACAAGGGTATCATAGGTACCATACATATGGGTCAAATTTTTTTAGAATGTACAATTGCGAAATTTGCAACCTTTGCACATTATACTGAATGGGTATTGCAGACAAATGAAGCAATCCTTATGATCCTGGTATCATTTTGAAGGAGACATCCTAAGCTTTACGAAAATATGTACATTAGTATACATATTCGTAAGTTTTATATGCAATAAATCAGTCTGAATGTTGATTTCCTTATAAAAACACCTCAGAATTCACTACTTTTTCACTTTATACCTCAATTCTGAAAAAAAGTAACTGTTCTAGGTAATAAATTTCGCCTGGTTTTATTTCTTATACATATTTATGACAACTTGGGACATTTTTAGCTTTTTATTAGCCCTCATCACTGTATGTTAGTTCTATACTCAATTGTCCAACCTTTTCTGGTCCCTAGGGGATGCCCGGTATCAAACATATATTGTAGTATACTGGCTAAATATTTAACTGTGACATACGATTTAAAATATCTAAAATACACCTTAACATATTATCAATGCAATCCTGTGAGAATTAGAACAGTAAAGCAGACATTGGCAGGGCCATGCTTCAATGTGTACCAGACCAGAGATTTTATACAGTTTGGTACCGGGCATCCCCATGTACACATCATAATGTAGATCCAGTTTCACAGCAGGTAGGGAGCTGAAATCCTGTATATGTAATCCCAGTACCTATCTTAATATGCACACCGAAATACAACATTTCAAATTATTTTTTTGTGGCTATATGAATGCAAATGGTATGGGGGGTATGCCCGGTATATTGGGGGATGCCCGGTATGGAGGGGAAGGGACAACAAGGAAACACATTCAAACTGTTTTTATATGACCAGGCCTCTGTTTTTTTCTTTTGAAAACCTAGACAACCACCATATAAAGATATTGGGTAGGTTTTCCTGTGATTTCTTGGACATTGTCAACTAGAACAAGAGGGACCAAGGATTATACATGCACTTGTATGGTGTGGAAATACTGTGAAGGTGCTTAGGAATCAACCATCTGGTTGATATTCAGCTGTCTAATTATTATTTATATGTTTAAAAAGTTGTTTTCAACAATTCTTAGTGAAGCATTTTCCTATCCTAGGTTAAAGGAAGGATTAATACAGTCTTACAGTTAACAAGAATCCAAGAGGGTATGCCCGGTACCATCATTATTTAATGTGATTTATATGCACATTTAACAATTATTTCTCAATGGGGATCATGTTAAGTTAGTTTTTATTAATCAGAAATGTCATATCTATAATTCAACATACTTTTAGGACTATGGGGGCAGGCATGTTGAGACAAATGTGAGATGAATTGATACCGGGCATCCCACACAAATCATTTTCTGTTGATAAATGATAGCAAAATAGCATTATTATTGTAGGTAGGCTCCTCCTATTATATGGCAATGTCCCTTGCAATTCCTTGATCAATATACAAGGGAAAATTTGTTCATAAACACAATAGATACCTTTTTAAAGCATATTAAAAGAGTGGTTGATACCGGGTATCCCCTGATACCGGGCATCCCCTCTTCAATCCTAATACCCTTCACCAAGTCCATTTTAAACCTACAAATCACCATAAAACTTATTCGTTGAACATATCATGCCTTACTGTACATATGTATGTGGCTTTATGCCTCATTTCCATGCAATTTAATTCAACTTTAATCAAAAGCATGATACCGGGCATCCCTTGGCATCCCCTAAAATGTAGAATTTTTGTCATAACTTCTACCCATGTGACTTTATCTTCTGTATTCTTGTGCAGTAACATCGCCTGTTACCTCCCCTAACATGTGGGACCGTTAAAAATTAGATATGGAAATTTGTATTTTTTTATGTTGTCAACCCCTGTATAATTTTATTCAAAAATGTTATGATCCATTACATTGATTTGTTATCATTGCTTTTAGGGTCTGTATAAATATTTCCAGACATATTTCTTATGTATGTACGAAGTATAATGGACTTGTGGCCATTTTAAGTAGCCACAGAGACACGTCAGATAACATGTTCTCTTCAGGGGGATGCCCGGTATATAGAGGGATGCCTGGTATATTTGAGAAGGTGTTTGTCTCAGGCCATGTGAGGTGATATTTAGTGAATGAGTAACTTGAACTTAGTTCAATTGTGTACCAAATATGTGCTGTTCATGTATTTGCTAGGTTTGAAGTGGTTTTGTCCACTCTTGTAGCCACAGTGAGAGGTCAGATATAAGGTACTTTACTGGGGGATGCCCGGTATTGTATGTAAAGGGATGCCCGGTATTAAAGATGGCCTCCTATTACCAATTTTCCCAGGGAAACTGAATATGATAAATAAGTTAAAAGTTGCTATATTGAGGGATAGGATGTATATATTGCTATAAACAGGTTTTCACCCTGTTTATAGCAACAATTACAAAATCATTGAATTTATATTTTAACCATAATTATGTTATTGATCAAAACACTCCTGTTTTGGGGAAATTTGATCCATTTGCTTTCATGTCTCACATAATATCCTTTGATGATACATAGTTAAGGATTGGTATACATGTAAAGGAACATTTAATCCTTATGAAAAATTATTTTTGTTTGGAAATTGAATCATTATATCCTGAGTTATTAAGGATTTAAGGAGCTGCCACTTCATTTGATACCGGGCATACCCTAGAAAAGGTTCATGTTGTTTCAACTGCAATAAAAACTGACATATTGGGAGTTGGTGAATATAATTGGTGTTTTTAGGTAGTGGGGACATGTATGATAACAGTCTGAAGAAATATGAGTTCATACTTATTATTATTTTTTTCAATCTTTCTAAACCTGCCCCAAATCGCAATTGTACATTCTAAAAAAATTTGACCCATATACATCAAGGGGTAGCCTGGGGATTAAGAAAAGAAATGGATAGGGTGATCACAAACGGTGCACAAGATGCTTTCCGTTTTCACTCAATAATCCTTTGGCCCAAAGACTCTCATCACTGTCCTAAAGCTAACTCATAGTAAACCATGTATGTTCAACTTGTTTGACTCGGGATAACACCTTTGTGCAATTTGAATGCAATTTTAATTTTAATTTGCGTTGCTTTCTCGCCTTCTTACACTGCACTGATTGATTGCGCAAGTGGTGGCACATTTGATATACAATAGAGCAAAAAGTATCAATCGAGTTCAGTTGATATCTTAAATCGATAGACAGTTACATAAATGAAAAGATCATGACTATTATTAAAGTTAAATATAAGTCACCTACTATGTAATGACGTCACACACACGACACCCTTCTACTCTTATTCCATGAGATGTCACACAATACACTAATTCAGGACAATGCAGTATATCCCTGGAGATACAACCAATGACAAGAGCTTAGAACTTATAAGAATATCGTTAGTGGATCATGATTTAATTAAGATTTGTGTTCTGTTTAACCGGAATCCCCGATTCGATTTCCCCAAATTTCTGTTTAAACTCCAAATAGCTGAAGGACCTGAAACCTTCAGATTTTAGCTACTTCGACACGAAATCGTTATATATCTTATAACGGTATATCTGCGCACGAATGTTGAAATATATGTTATATTGCTCCCATGCATGGGGAATTGAAAGATACTTCAAATTGAGTATACGTGCCAAGAGATTGATATTTCGGCCCTTATTTAGTGCATCTTATTTGGAACTTCAATGGAAACTCATATCAAGTTAACAACCTTCTATTCCTTGATCCAGAATATAGTTTTCTGTTAGCAATAACAAGAGAGTGCACCGCCTGATAATCTTTTATGCCCAGACTGAAAGGGAAATATTGGCGGTAAATGTCAACTTGCTCCACATTTAGTTTTAGCTCGTTTAAAGCTGTGTTCTCAGTTAATGCGACCAAAGTAATCTTACCAACTGTACTCATATTATTATTATGACTTCCATGACTGTATCTATCAATATTCTGCTGCTGTTATATGTTATACATACATTTGAAGCCTAATAAGCCGAAGAGCAATAATAAGTAAACTCTTCGCTGGAAAGGATTCGGTCGGGTCCTCCAAATACAAATGGGGAGGTTTTAGAAGCCATGTCGCAAAAACAATTGGGCAAAGTCCTCCAAGAATTAGGTCAAATGACTTTTAGAAGTTTTTGGAATAGAATGGAACAAGTGCAGCTATAACACAAACATCGTCCTCTTGTGGCGCATTCAACTGATAACCTGGTGGTCAGATCTGGATATCCATCTTGAGAAAGAGGAAGAGACTGGAGAACGTAATAATGAAAGATTTGAGAATCACAAAGGGTATATGATACCTTATACTTAACTTACAACTTAATTTATAATGAATAATATCTAAACTATACTGCTATACAACTCCACTTATAGATCTATCCTGGTTCACCCTTCTGATAGAATATAGGCTAGAATTCTGAAACCATTGCAGATATAGCTTACATTGATTGCTTTGGCCTAGGAATTGGCATTCCCACATATCACAGGTCAAATATATCTGCATGTCTGATGAATCATCGTATCATATTTAATCATGGGCCATTTGCTGCATTTTAAAAATTCTATTCGGTGATCGATGACGAAAAATCTATGGCAGAAGTAAGTTTCAAATTAGATCCACTTGTTTCATCATTTATAAATTGTTGAAGTATTGTATATTCAGTAGGCAACACTTAGACTGTGGAGGTAATAGCACTCCATCAAATAGGTAATTGCCCGTTGAGCTACATCCAATTGATTGCAACTGCGAACGGTCAAGTTGAAATGGAGACTTTAATCTAGCCATCAGAAAAGGGAAATCTCATTACGTACTGATAAATATAGAATTCCAATTTTGCTAGTTTGTCCGAATTCAGTATTTTGCAAGTTATATATATTATGAACAGCAAGAGCAACAAAATACAAATTGTAGTGAATAGAGTTAAGAATTAAAACAACCTTCCAGAAGAAAGAGTGGGGAACGATTTAAGTTCGTATTATAATGACATTATAATGACATTATATTATCCTGATGAACCTTTATGGGAGACTCTCTATGTATTTCTTCAATAAATTGTCAAGAACATCAAATTATGCGGTGAAGAATTTAAGCAATTTAACTTGAATGTGTGCATGAGTTATGAGAACTGTCGGATGGTATTTCGCTGATGACTGCGACAGGGCAATATATTACACTTAAAAGTGGTATATAATAAAAACAAATATGTTCTTACTATTTATGGTCTGGCGGTGTTGGATAGTCCACTACTTAAGGCGCCATCCTTCACTATGCCAACTCAAGCGGATGTGAGCCCATTTCTACGCATGCGCATACAGAAAGGCCAGCTGACCTATGGCTATTCCTGTTGGTCGAATCCTTCTGGACACATATGTTACCTAGACTATTGATATTAATAGGCAAGGGTCTGGTTGCGATGCGCTCTTGGCGCCCGAATGAATCCGGTTACGACGGCCCAAGACGCAGCTGAAAATCATTGAATCCGCAAGAGGGCCTTCCTGGTTAACTTCCGTCCGAGTCACGTGCCTCTCGATAAGGGTTTACAACTCCGACTCCAGTCATATCCGTCTATAATCCATGATTAGGGCTGTACGTACCGGCTCTGACTTTTCGGGATCTTCCAAGGCTAGCCTTTAAATCACAGAAATTGTCCCTCAATAAGACCAAACGCTGTAAATCGACTAGACTAGGCAGAGGTGACCGGCCTCTGGCTATATATAGGCATATATACGTGTGTGTTTGCAGTATGGACTATATACTTTAATTATTTAGAGCTGCTTAAAAGGGAAAACCTGTATTTGATATAAACGATGAATACATTTGGGGGTGTTTTCTATTGCTGGGGTAAAACAATCTGTGTTCTTAACATTCCACCTTCAGTACAATTCCTTTTAAAAAGATTCAGACATGTGCATGTGTGCTTTTTTAAAAACCAGCATGCCTAACAATATTCTCAAGCATTCATTCCTGCCCCTGCTGCCTAATTTTCATTGTCACGATTTTGAATACATCAATGAGGGTGTTCATTCTATATAATATATGATTGAATACGTGTATAATAATGACCCTTAAACACCTTCTTCTCAAAAAGGCCTGGTTATCCAATGGAACCTCCAATTTAATAAACCCGTATTATGAAATCGATTCACCTTTTGTACTCGCATCAATCTGCGGAATCATCATGCAAAGAACATCAAGATCTTGGCCATTATTTGGCTTTTCTATAAATACAGTATAAAGGATGTCAGAGGAAACATGGATAGATCAATACCATATAGGATTTTCCGTCACTCTCCCAATATTATGCCCAATTCCGCCGTCTCCCTCTGGCATCCCCAACATCTCTATCTATCACAGTTTCTAGTTATAGAGAGGTGAAAGCCTTAACACTTCCATCCAAAGCATGATGAATTCCGTCAGTGGAGTGAAACTCGGGGATATGATTCATCTTGCCATCTATCATGCCTTCCCTGATCCCACTAAACTATATATTACAGCTTTGTAATCGTAAGATTTACGCGTCTGTCGGCACAGTCGTAGGTTGGACATGTCAATATCCATAGTCTGGGGGATGCCCGAGCAAAAAGTAACTTTGCAAAGCATTCATACTGAGATGGTTTTGTCAGAAATCAAGCTCCACCGCGTAGACGTTCATAACAGACATTCGGTATGGTGACATTATTGGACACGGGGGACATGCGGCATATGGAAGGGGGGTCAGCGTGGAATGTAATCAATCTGTATTCGCTTCCATAAAGCAGAATAGAAGTCCCATTATAGCAGTGTGTTGTCCTCTCTCACCTTTGTTACCAAACTAGTGAATTGGAATGATCGCCCAACTGGTTATCCAATTGGTTTGACCTCTTTCTATGTAATCCATCTTTCAAATGGCATGTTTTCAACTTGTCTCAACCAAGACACAGGCGGAAATTGGCATACTAAAAGTTTAAATGGGAAATCGCCCTCCTCCGTCACCGGCGACGAACCATCGTCTTCGTCCCTATGCTATTCTTTGCGGAAATGATAAAAGAAAAAGGCATTCAAAAGCATTGCCCGGTATTCCATATCTTGCATGAATATCAGACGACTTTTGCACAGAGGTTTTTCACCAGTCCTATCTCATTTTAAAACGACGGGAAACTCAGGGCAAGCTCAGCTTTTGCATGAAGCGCTGCTGCCATACCCATGCATTGAAAAGCAATTGAAGTAAAACCTTCCCCTTACCCAATGGGGGAAGGCAAGGCAGGAAGAGGTCCAATATTAAATGGTGTTCTGCACTTAGCTCTTCTTCTTTGGGAGCGTGGCGTCTCATTCAAGAACTATATTGATTGTCGCGAGTTGAAGCTTCATGAAAGATCCCTTGTGAGGGGCAATGATATTGCATTTACCCCTGAGGGTATCTTTAGATGTGATCCAGCTTCAGTCCCATCTGAAATATGCCTTTATGTCATTATGGCAGCAGCTGGAACCATAAGGTATTTCAGCTGAAGCGAGTTATACCATCTATATGGTCATTTTATATACTTTAGTGAGTGCCTTTGATAGTTTTAAAATTGGCAAGACCTTGGCATGTTGAATACACTAATAAAGCAAACCATCCTCGGTTGGAACTTGCTAGATCTCAATATTGCAAACATTCATGAGTAATTTGAACTCCTTTTCATGACCTAAAATGTCTACCCAATTTTGCCTCTTACCTCCGAGAGGCTGTAATCTTGCTTAAACAGCAATCGACAACTGTATGTGAGGAGTTGAAAGCTGCATCATATATGACCATTTATTTCATCCCAGTTCTGTGTCTGCCTGCAGTCTTTTCCATCTGCATCATTGCAGATCATTTGTTGGAATATTGGATTTGGAAATTGTTTATGTAAAATATGTAGGATTGTCATGATTTGAACAACGCGCCCGTGTTTGTTTGTTTTTATGCATCTATGTATTTTATTGTATCTTTATTTTTTATTTTTTAATTCTTTTATTTTATTTTTTCTATCTTTATTTATAATAAACATTACGTTATGTGTGAAAAACAACTTCACCTTTAAATAAGTAAGTGTATAACATTTTTGGTTGAATAACATCTTCCCTTGTATTATTTATTTGAATTGGTAATTTAGAATCAGCAAACTCTGAGAACAATGTACCCTCGTTGCACAATGTTTTTGACTGAATAAAAATCTTTAAATACAAATACGAAAAATTGACATACTGTCTATCTGTCAAGACGCCTTTCACTAATAGGTCATATGCATCTGTGTGTGAAAGAACGCCAAATTCTTTCGATAAATATAAACAGGCAGGACCCTCATGAAAAACATACATAATTGTATATATGTTGCCACCATTTTATACCAGCAATGAATACCGCCAACACCACATTTCCATTCGGACTCCTTTGGAGGGAAATGACCAAATACCATCACAGCACACACAAACACATCGCTGTTATGATCACAGGCCTGGCCGGTTGGCTAAACAGTTTTTCGCTGGGTAATGTATTTCGGATATGAGAAGTATTGGCGAGGCATAAGAGCTCCTAGGACAGCTCAGTGGCACTTGTCCACGGCTTCATAGCAGTACTCAACCGTCATTGATTTTCTGTCTATAAAATTTATGTAGTTCACTGGCCTGCCATAAATTGGTCTTTAGTTGGGGTGAATTCAACTGGCCGCTGATGTTGTCTGGAGTCACAATCACAATAGGGACCCTCCTCTTAGTATGCAAATCGACCCGAACAATTGGTCCTCTTGTTTAGCTGCCCACATACACCAACGAGCATTTCCATATGTCATTGCAGGTCACATATGACCACCAATCTTCCGCTTCTAAATGCCGAGCTAATTCAGTTTGGTCTATTTTACTATCCATGACACCTCACGTTTCAGTCAGGGGCCGCAAATGTTTATGTGCCGTTAGGGTTTTGAATGAAGTTTCTAAAAAGCGAAGGGATAATATCTGGCAATTTATCATCTTAACTGCTTTGGCGCCTTACTAACATTGGTCACTGTAGGTGCAAATCCCTTGGTTCGAGGAAAACTCGTGAATCTTTCAGGCATTTGTCGCATCAAATAGATCGCATATAAAAATAGTATTACCGTAGACGCAAGACCCGGGAAAATATTAAAAGCTTTAAACATTAAAGCTGCACTCTCAGCTAACATCAGTCAGGAACTGAACATTTTCTACTTCTTTTTTTTTATTATTTTCCAAACCATCTCAACGTCATCAGACCAAAGTTTTGGAGGATTTTGTCCAGTTGTTTTTGTGACATGGCTTCTAAAACATCCCCATTTGTATTTGGAGGACGTGCCATAATCCTTTCCAGTGAAGACTTCACTTATTATCGCTCACCCGCGGCCGTTTTTGCTCAACCAATTCGGCTTCAAATTTATGTATAAATATATAACATCAGCAAGATATTGATAAATTCTTATAAGTTATATTATGTGTGAATTTGGTAAGATTTGCTTAGTCGTGATAACTGAAAATGCAGCTTTGAGGATAAATATTATTTATTTGACTTTTTTTTCAAGATTTTATTTGTGTTCAGTCTTAGGTAAACCTAATATTCCCGTGATACACGATCAAAAAATGCGATTACAGATGTACATTTGATCAATATACCAATTATATTATTCTGAAAGTTTTTAATTTTAAACCATTTAACCATTTAAGATTATACATTTTAGTTGGACTTATATACATGCAGAAGATGTCGGATCCGTTTTTGAAGATCCTAATGATATACACAGTTGTTAAAAATTGCCGTGAACACATGTTGGGCAGAAAACTTTTTTGATCTTTTCCCCTTCAATATGAGAATAAAAACATCTAAAAGTACACATGAGTATAAGAGAAGTTTGTGTGTTTAGTCATTTAAACATTTCAGACATTCCTTTGGACTGAAAGAACGGGAAACATTCTCTTTATATATTAATGGATGTTTCTCCTTGATAGAGCTATGTCGAGAGCTATGTTGAATTTAAAATCCAACATCAAAAGAATATTTTGCAGTGCTGCTGAGGTTCAAGAGGTTCTGGAGAAATGCCTGTGGTGGAACCTTGCAAAACATCTATTTATTAACAATGGTATTAACGTTTGACACAATCAAGTCGAATGGTCTAAACGCATTGAACTAAACAGTAGTATTTCAGCCCGTCTCCTCGAACTTAAGAGCCGCCGAGTCAGATGTTATAATGTAATACGAAGCTAGCATTAACTTTGTCTGAAAATGTGGGGATTTTCTAAACGCATTGAACTAAATAGGCTTAGTATTTCAGTCCGTCTCCTCGATCTTAAGAGCCTCCGAGTCAGATGCTATAGTGTAACACAAAGCAAAGATTGACTTTGTCTGAAAAGTGTGGATTTTCTTTATTGTTTTATTAAAACCCTGATGGCCCTCTAGTGCCATCCCTAAAGTGCAACATAAAAAAGCCAGGGTACTTAATAAAAAGATTCCCTCACAAATATGCATAAACTATTCCTACGGCCGACCATGAAGGGACACCCAAATGACCTAATGGACCAATGATCTGAGAACTGAAACCTCACCGTAAAACAGAGTTGCAGTTTAGAATGCCCCTATGACTCTCGGCTTGCTAGTAACGTTAGCGTATTAATAAAAAGGCATAGATATAATGCTGAATTACATCAATCCTTTTTTCCATTTCATGCTGGATATCAGGGATGAAAGGTCCATGATTTGAAGCAATTGATACCTAAGATTATCTTGGAGTATTTTTTATGAAGATGTCTTATGTGATGTGTCACAGGAAAATGACTCATAAGTGCCAAAAAGAAATATTTTTCTTCAAGAGCCACAAAATATTTTTTGCGACTTATGACTCATATATTCAAGTCCGGGAAACCATCTTGAGTGATCACTGTCCACACCCCAGGCTACCATAATTGTTATATGAATCCTTAAGCACATAATTTATCAGAGACACACATAGATTTGACCACTTTTCTTGAGAGATGCCATCTCTTGGTTCTAGACAAAGAAAAGGACCACGAACGTCTCCTAACTCATATTTCTAATTCAGGATAAAAATACCGATGCAATCTATATTCAATTGCAGCGCACTGAAGGAGCATACGGAGTAAGAGATATTGATGGTCAAGTGTCAAGGATGGGGTTAGCTGGCATAACAGATGGTAGACAGCCTGTCTGATCTGAACATTAAACTATAATGTGTGAGGTCGTGGGACCCTCCACTTTCACTGTATTTAGATTCAGTATACTGAAATGTCACCACCTTGACTTGCTGATCAATATGGCACGCCTAGCCACGGATTGCCTGCCTTGGTATGCCCTGTAATAACTTTGTAAATCCATGGAATCCCTGTTGATACAAACAAATATGTGCAGGATAATATTTACATCAGGAGATGTCTGCCTTCCTTGTAGAGGTCAGGAAGGTGAGCATTGTGGATTTTAGAGAGTTCATACAGAGAATGGTATAAATACTGGTACAATACTTACCACAGACCAATTGCTGAAGTCGAAACGACAGTACGCCCATATCCCCCTCCGGGAGGGGGAAGTCGGTCGACCATGATAGTCTCCACATTATTCCCTTCTCTCCTTGTGATTGGCAAGAGGGCTCAGGGATTTAACTCTCACGTACTATAGTCAGGGTTTTTATAAATATAGAATTTCATATCGTAATACAATGGAAACTTCTTATATGCCAACTGCGTATAATTGAATAAAAGTAGGGTGCAAAAGAAAACAGGCCTTTTCAAGGCCGAGGCGCTATATTTGATAGAAAAATATCAATATATTAATACTAAACTTGATAATAATTTGAATATATTTTGAGAGACTGTTTCATATTTACTAGAATAAATAATTCTATAAATTTAAATGAATAAGGCTAATTTTAGTAGTGGAACTTAAAAGAATTAGAGTGAGTTTGCTTAAAGCTGCATTCTCAGCTATTACGACAAAAGAAATCTTACGAAATTTACTTCTATTATAGCTTAGACGACATAAGTAATCAATATTTTGCTGCTGTTATACGTTTATGCAAGAATTTGAAGCCGAATCAGCCGAGGAAACACGGTGAAAACAGCAGAGGAAATGATTTTGACGGGGGTCCGAAACATTAATTTGCTTTTATGAAGTTCCGGTGCAAAAACAACCGGACAAAATCCTCCAAAGTTTTGGCCAAATGACTTTTGGAAAAGAATGGAACAAAGGTTAGAAAATATTAAGTTTTTGACTGATGTTAACTGCGAATGCAGTTTAAAAGGAGGGCGGCTTTGTATTACATGTCTGGTTCATTCAATGCTTTCCCAACGCTGCATTTGTTTTGTTTTTAGACTTCCGGCTCATTCGATCACCCTTTTATTTTGATGAAAGCATCCTTTTGATACAGAATCGTTGATTATGCTTTATCGATGTAACCCTTCATTCCCCAAGCAAGATTTTGTTATTGGAAACTTTGTATTCATTCGGTTTTCGGCTGACACGTGGTCTGTGCCGTATCCAATGATCTTTCTTTGAAAACAAAGACTTTTCAATATTAACGTAACAGTACCAACTTTTTATAGAGTCGCAAAACTCTCTGTTTAATTCATTTTCGCAGATGTTATGTCGACTTGTATTTCCTTAATTATAATCCAAGGTCTTTCCTGATTGTAAAAGCGATGGCACCACACCACATATTATGAATACTCATCTCATCTATAGACTATGATGGGGGTATTGGTGGTAGAAGTTGGAGAGGAATTTTGGGAACGTAGGCAGAGGGCATGTGATTCTTGCTATTTCACCTATGTAATACCCGAGGCAATAAATTTATGAAGGGGATGAAGGTCAATCTGTATTTTGGTCAGTTTAGGTGAATAGGATCGGATGTGTCCCCACAACGCGAGGAACTATTAAACTAATTTAAAAGATATAATTCAATATAATCTCAAGGTCGAACACAATGAAAGAAATTAGAAAAGGTGGGATTTCATACGTAAATGTAGTATTGTGGTGATCTAGCTTCCTCGATGTAGCAAAATTTGATAGATAAAAAATGTGCTTTATTGAGAGTTAATAATGGGAAATATCCAGCCGTTGCCAACTGCTGTGAAATGACCCTTGAATGATATAGCCATGTATGAGGAAAGGCCCCGAATGGATATATACGGAGGTTCGCAATCTCTAGCTTGATCCTAGGGTTTAGAGGGGTAGCTTTGCCATCGTTTGATGAGATCTTCATATCTCGGGACCTTGCGAGGTTGCTCACTGAACAGGCAACATTTTGACAACATTGCGCGTCTTATTGGGATGTAGTGATTGGAACAGTGATACCCCACTTTCATTCGGGAGAGACCCTGATACGGCCTTATGATCCCCAGTCTGGATGATGGATCGCTCCGTCCAAAAATAAATGCCTACAAATTAGAAATCGCTAACTCTTCAGAAATTCCCCCGAATGGATCTAGTGGTATATAAAGAATTCATATTTCGGAGCTTCTTAATGTCATTTCTGAACGCCACATATGCGTACGCCCTAGCTAGAGCCGATTTGATGGGCTCAACGTCAGTAATCGCGGGCGACGTTGGGACAGGGAAAGCTGTTTACTAGCGTGATTGCTATGAAAAGTTCCATCAGGCCGAGGACTGATTGAAGTATTGCCAAAAAAAGAAGCTTGCGCCAACAACTGCGCCACCACCCAATCTATATTGCTCCATACCGAAAATCTGCGTCACCTCGACTTTTCAGGCGGGAACAAGAGTCCCACCGCTTGTGAGACTCCGGGGCGATTTTCTTTTGATCTTGGCCACTGAACGATGAATGGGGAAGCCACAGATGTTTTGGGCAGCCATGCAAGAAATTCTGAAAGGGGATCTTATGGAGAATGGGTGGGACGAGACTCCGCGTACGGTAACAGTAATAAACAGAGACACAATAATATTATGCCCTGCATATATTTTTAACTTTTGTAGCGGGACGTTTGGCTGGCTCAAAGAGCATGCCCTTTGGGGGCTCTCCCTTCATCTGGAAGTGCCAATTAAAATCAGATTGGAACAAATAAATATTTCAGTAGGCCCCCAAATGTAATTCGGCGGAATCGATTTCTGTACGAGTCAACCCGAATTCGTAATGATCTCAATTTGGTTCGTTAATTGTTTTTAATGATTCTGAACTAGGCACTTGCACGAAGACTGCATGAAATAATATGAAGGAGAGTCGTAGACCATTAAGTAAAGTTGAACTTTCTACTGAGAAGACACTCTTTATGGATGTGTTATACAGTAGCAGCAGTCAAAGAAGTATGTAACATAATATGCCCTTCGAGAATTCTTCTTATTGATATGAGGCTTTATTTCAATTTTTCATCACGAGAGCACACTTCATAAAGATCTGAAAATCTTCATTGAAACATTACACCATCATCAATTAATCGTGGAGAAGACAATACTGTAAAGGGACTCCAATTGAACCGGCCAGACCATAACATAACAATGCGATGGTTGCGCTGAGGAGGTGGACTTGGTTTAAATAGAGAGAATACAATGGCACGGTTACAAAAATAATTCACTCTCAAGCCACAAAGGTACCATGAGTCCAAATGGAAACAAATTAATCAGAAAAACCACCAGTCTATATAATACACTTTTGAAAGATGTAGTCTGGTTGCACTCCATAGAAAGTCTAAATCGTCAATGTATAAATACCTCTGAGGGAATTCTGCGTTCTTGGTCATTTCCTGCGGTGTATGCAATACTTGTGTCATACCAACAATCTGTCCGTTTGTTTGATTTAAACGTCAGCTTTGGGAATGGGATTTTTATGACGCCCTTGGTGATGCCTGCGGACATCAAAGAGCAAGTACTCCAAAGCCCACGTGTGCACCCAAGTTGCTCGTATAAGTATCCAGAACAAAGACGAGAATGAATGGCACCAGTCTCCACACCATTATTCACCCATCACCTCGCGAGGTCTCGTCGCAACCGGAAGTATCTACGACCCATCATCGAGAAGCTTGCGCGCGTTTCCTGTGCGATGTTTTCACCCCATCCATTGCCATAAATTCCCATCGCATATAATATTTCCGCCGTAAACGGAGTTCTTTTCGTGTTTATTTATAAATTTGCAGTTCGGCTGCGGAGCTAGAATATAAAGAAAAGGAAGTGCGGCTCATTCTGATCTATGTCTAAGGTCAACGAGTCTATAATGTGAGCACTGCAAAGCAGTCCAAGGCCACTGAATTGATTGACCTGAATGCAGCACGTATGGCTTGAGTCATGCAAGTGGAGAACTGTATTATTGCCCTTCTATACAGGCTGCTTATTATGTGTTTTATAACAGGTGATTTGTATAAAGCATTGCGTAAATTGGTGAAAGTTATTTAGAAAGTCCTTTTCAATCAGGAGATTAGATCGCGACAAGTCATATCATATTATTCATCGGCTTTTCTTTCCTTCTTTACAATTAATTCACTTCCTTGATAATAACAGGTAGGGATCGTGGAGTAAATATTATTGTAATCTTTTGTAGATATCTGACAAAGCGTCTGTTGCTGTGATGTATATGACAATGAAGGTTCACTTATGCAAGATCACAAAAAAATGGTGAGACTTGATTCCCAAACGTTGAATAATGTTCCGTTTGCAACACTGTCAGTTGGAACACAACACAAGAAAATGAATTCATACATAACCTTTAGATAACCTTTATAATAAGTATTTATATCTTGTTTTATGTTTGACATTTTTTTAGCGATATTTCTGGATGGACATACTTGGGCTATAGTAATGTAGTTAATTAGTAATTATACTCCTCATGGTGGTCTTAGATACACAGATATATTCAATACACAGTCTTGACATTTGGTACATGTAAACTTATACGACAGAGAGTGCTAAACACACTCAAAATACCCCTACAGGGAGATCCTGTAGAAAACGACCTTTGAAATATATCAACTTTGCGAGTTTAGTCTCCAGCTGGGCGTGGAACTTATCAAACGTGGACTATAAATCCTTGGCGCCTGCTCAACTTCTGCCGATGGAAACGCCTTGAGAGTCGCCAAGAGAAATACATACATCACACACATACATCTATTCTATGATCTTCAGATCATCCAAAGGAAAGGGTGTTAAAATGTTCAATACAAATATGCATTATCGTATTCATCAGCACGTAGCGTCCCAACAGAAATATGCAATCGATTCTCCCATACCAAGTCGGAGAACATATGGGTGCTCTCGTTGTGGGCTTGCATATAACCACTTACACAGACAAATAAAACAAAAGCGCTTGGAAAATAAGATATTTGCTGCGGTATGTATTTTGCAGCGATCTCAATTAAGATTGTCAAACAATCGTTGGCTGGAGTCAAGGATCGATATTTCCTCGGGGAGGTAGCGAAGTATAGGAGGAGAACAAGTCTAGGGGTACTGTGGGGTTAAGGCATGGGAAAGTGGGCTTAACTGTATAAGCCTAGTGTTCTCCTAGCATCCAACTGGTATTTAGATCTAGAACGAAATACATAAAATATCATAATGGCAACCAGCTGGACTCCCCGTAGTTCCATGGGTCAGCTAACGTAAGGTCGGGGTGAGTGGCTTCAATGCTACCACACTTGATGTACTTCGTCCAGGCGGCTGTTACGAAAAACCTTGCAAAGCCTATTGTTGCTAGGAGGCAAGGGACGCAAAGGCGAGGTTGCACTGAGTAATAGGACGTTTCTTTAATGATACACAGGGGCCTATATTGCCTGCACGCACCCGATTCATTAATAGTACACCACCAAAGCGAAGATTACTATAAATAATATCCCTAACTGACATTCGGCGCCGCATGGATTAACCTTAACTCTATCGTACCGATATGGATCGATTTTCTGATGGAATGCTGATTCTATATCTGTATAGGAAGCTAGGATTCTGTTGTCTCTCTGAGGAAACTGTCACATTGACTTGAAGAAACTTCCTCCTCGGTTCTTTTGGAGTTCAAAGAGTTCCCATTTCTTAATAGCCCCGTGGGATGCCTGTGCTCTGACTGAAGAAGAGAGATTTGAGGACAGAAAGCAGAGCCCAGTAATAGCTCTACGCCATTGCTTCAAAGGATATGTGATATGATTGTTTATCAGGATCGCGTTGTACAGATGGTAACCTTCGACTTTTCAATTTAACGTTGCCCGACCAGAATTGAAGGATCGTTTGGCTCCATGCAGACAAAACACAATTTCTTTTAAGAAGAATATTCAAATTGTTAGCGTGCCATCCCCGTGAAATATTAATTGATACTTCTTAAAATGTCATCAATTTGAAAGCGATATTACCGTGTCCATAACTTTCTTCAATCTCCCTCCGTTTTCTCATCATTATTCGCGGCCTTCTGTTCTACTTAAATGCAACACAGAATAATTTAGAAGTCAGTTTCCCTCAGTTTGAAGGGACTCTCTCAACTCTGAGCTTTGGCTGAATCAACCCAGCACATGTGATTGTGAATCAACACACTTTCGCAAAGACTGGTCCACATCTAATCTTTCCAGCAAGATGCATATCTATGTAGGGCAATTTAGTACAACTTATACGACAAATATATTTTTGGGGGGACAATATTTTTATTCAGGAGGCATGTACACATTCAAACCAAAACAATTTCGCTCCAAGGAGCGATTTTCCTCATGCCCTGATTTACTGGGCTTTATCTCTTGTCCTTATGGTGGGTGAAGTCATTGTTATATAATATAATATGAGGTATACAATGTCATGCACCTTACGCTATGCTATTCCCCTGTCATGTGTCCAGTATGCCCAACAGCCTGTCCACCTTTCTGTAATCTTACCACAAGGAAATAACGATCATCTATATTGGTCTCTGATTAGCCTCATCACGTTTTGCACGTGATCTCGCGCTGAGGGTTAAGTACTTCCGGGTCAAATTCGCACACCCCAGGATGACCACAGCAGCGAGCTAATACAGTTAGTGGCAGAATGGCTCAAGGCGCTCTCCTGACCCTCTGTTGCCCCAACGAGTA
Source organism: Sthenelais limicola (assembly GCA_942159475.1). Classification (NCBI taxonomy): domain Eukaryota; kingdom Metazoa; phylum Annelida; class Polychaeta; order Phyllodocida; family Sigalionidae; genus Sthenelais; species Sthenelais limicola. The sequence goes on from OW804100.1 coordinate 88,696,342, forward strand.
TAATACATTCATTCCATGGTAATACAGCCCTCAATGGTTTAACCTCCGAGTACAAAACATTCACTTTCAAGTTCCATACGTTAGTATTCATTGTATACAAATTCATTTGTGTGGCATATGATATCCTTAAAATGGTGTCTCCATAATCCAATTTAACTATTTGGCATTAAAGTGTCATTAAACGGGTTCAAGGTCACTTTTAGGACAAAAAGCTGTATTGATTCATAAGTACAATGCCCAAGTCTCAATATTTTTACACTATTTATTTCTAAGTTATGGTTAATTACAGGCCCAAATTGAGAAAGCTTAGTTGAAAAGGTCTGTTTAGCACAAGATGGCACTCAGAGTACTGACTGACTTCACAATGCGCCCGAAATGTACATATTCTATACAGGTCTACTTTCAGGCCACCATCCAAGCAATTGAAACAGACTTGTTTATTATGTATGCTGCATGTTAATCTCAAGATTTAGGCGCACTTTGTGACGTAGGTAAACGGCGGCGCCTTGAATGGAGTGTTAAACGGTGGAATTACTTTTCCCCTCCTTTAAATCATGGGCAAAACTCACTAAATTATATTATATGTTTCATTAAGTAAAACTTGGGCGGTTATATTTGAATAATAGGAAAGAAGAGTTGATTTTCTCATAACATTTTGGGGGTTTGTGACACTTTAAAATCTGACAGCATTGAATGTTTTGACAAGTTTGAGCCCCATTGAATTAGTTATGTACCTTCTTTGCCATAAAGTCTATTGCAGATTTTATTTAAAGAATGTGGTAACCTCATCCTTAGTATTAAAAGCCAGGAATGTTGGTACTGCTACCGTATACAAGTGTTCATGAGTTACCATCACTCCTCATCCTTTGTTGATCCATCACATTCCATTTCATTCCATCCACTCTATTCTGTGATGTATTACTTCATGAAAACCTAAATATCTTATTAATGGACAGGGGACGAGGTGAAAAGGGGGGCTATGCCTGATCTTCGTAAACACAGGGATTACAAAGGCCACTTATATTTATTTCCTGGTTGAATAAAGTAATACAATATTAAGAAATGGTAAACTATTTGTGAGAAGGGAAGCAATAAGGTCAACATCTAATCATGCTAGCCGCACCCTACACTTCTTGAATTTATACTTGTTGGTTAGAAGATGGCAAGTTTAGATGCTCTTTCTCAGAAGCCACACCATAAAAAGCTGTAAATCAAATGTGTCAAGTTATGCTAGGCAATATTAGACCATACATTGACTCCCGATTTAGTTTCCCAAAGTGTTGAAGTCCCTGTGAGTGATGGTTATAAAATACACATCCATCTATTAGGTGCGACACAAGAAACATATTCGTATGGCAGATACCGTGGTAGCCTAGTTGGGGTTTGATATGAGAGATATGAAGCCGACACAGATGCCTGGGCCCGCCGTGTTTAATCTAGATATTCAAACCTGTCAGTTTCCGAAAGTTGATATGTGAATAATTTTGAAAATCTCAAAGAATATCTCCAGAACTGTAACGGTACCTGATAAACAATTCTCTATTCCCTCCACAAGTGCCATAGCAGCTTGAAAACAATTTTTAACTAGACTTGCATCAACGTGACATTTGGAAAGAAATGAAAACATTTTATATACATTCAGACTACAACAGATTTTATATAGGATGCTGGAAGCAATTATATTCTCCACATTATCGCGACTTCTAGCTAGAGGAACAGCACATTTATCAAAGCATACAAGTGCATCATCCTACTATGCACGTTCTAAATTTTAATGTACAGTTTTGTTATAATATAACTCAGCACAGAAGAAGATTTGACTCATAATGACTTTCCTGAGACGTGATGGACTACTCATAAGTGACTTGAACTTAACAGACTCTGATAGTAAAAGAATTTGTACGGGTCTCCAGTATTTAGTCTATGTTAACCTCACATAAAATGATAACTCACATTAACGAGGGAACAGCTTCTTAAAGATACATACGGAGCAAGATCATTGTGTATGATATCAATAATTGTGCAAGCTCGTAAAATAATGTCCTTGTATTTTATTTTGACTTCACGGGTGCTCCCCAAAAGTTGGAAAATATTTTGAAATGTCCACGAATCATATTCCAATCTTTCAAGTGTACGATAACAGTACCTGATGTTAATACACGACTACGATTTAAAAAGAGCATTTTCTTACCTTTCCCTTCTTTTCTTTCGAAAATTGAAAACCAAATGACATTCTTATGCTTAACTCAAGAAGACACCATAAACACAATGAATGCCAAACAAAAACAACCGTGTTGCAGTCAGGAATTACAAAAAAAGGAATAAATAAGAAATATTTTTAGTTTAAAATGTACGTGAGGGATATTTTTTTTCCTCTTAGCTGAAGAAAATGATGATATATAAGAAGTTTAGGATCTAAGAGGAGGGTTTCTCTGTAATTTCTCTGGTGTCGTCAAATAGGGGCTTTACTCAAATTGGTTCTAATCCTGATAATTTCTATTTCATATAGGCTACATTAGATGAAAGCAGTTGAAATAATGTTGAAAACACCTGAAATCATATGGAATCATAAGATATAACTAAATGCGAGCTGCATATGAGGCAACGTATTCACAAAACGCAAGTGGCTTTTGGTGAGTGTCTTTCACAAGTGCCGAAGTCACGCGTGAAAGACACTCGCCAAAAGCCACGAGCGTTTTGTGAATGCGTTGCCCCATATGCAGCTCAAGTTTAGTTATATTTTTATGCCATGATATATATTTAAGAGTTATTTAAGAGTTATTTACCTTTATTGCATGTCTCGCAACCCTCGGACTCGGCAAAAACAAGCGCTTACAATGTTGCGTCATGAAATGAGCGTCATGAAATGAGCGTCATTGATTGGCGCAACTAAATTTACGCAACCAATCAAAATAACGTTGTAGATTGGTTGCATTTGAAAAACGGATTCCACTAGTGCAATCCAGGCATGTTTATGCCATGGGCTAATCTGGCCATGTTTTTGTGAATACGCACACCTATCATGGCATAATATATCTATTGTCATTGTGCCCAATTAAATCGGAGTTTGTGACCATCAAATCGATCTTAATGTCAAGATTTTCCGATTGGGATTGATTCTTTTTTTTCTTTTTTAAAAAGGCAATAGTTTGATTGACATCCCCAAATAACGGAAGTAAACGAATCATGATGGTTAAATAGCCCAACCACATTGCACCGGTCAATGATGGACAAGTCTGGAATGGAAATGTATCGGTCTAGAAAAGACACTATTCAGTCAATTCCAGCGGTTCTCAAGGTCTAATGAGGAGAAAGCGACCGTTTGGGGCAGTAGCCAGAAGGAACTAATTGCAATAGCTGTCTAGCAGAGTCTTTGTTAAACCAATTTTTTTTAGGAATATGGAAAGCTTATTTAGTCATTCTTGTTCTGAATGAATGGAGGATACATTTCCGACATCGACATTATTATTTATGTTTCATTTCTTGCCTATATGAAGTCGGAAGGAAGCAGGGCGTATATTATATTGAAAACCGCTCGGTAGGGCGTCTTTCATCAAGGGATATAATTATGTACCACCAGCGAACAAGAACGTTGTATCTGAAGGCAGACTGGTCTGTGAACATTGTAATTCGGACCTGTTACCACGACAGCAATGCAAACAAAATTATGATGAAAAATATTGTTAGTTTTTTGCTAAAAATGGGGGATTAAATGATTAATGGATATCACAAACGCTCACGTAGAGAATAACATCTTTGTAGATGAAGGAATCGGACAACTCGACCTTCGTAGCTTCTCGTCTTTTCGACCCCCTGAGTGTGATTGTGGACCTAACGAGGAGGCAAGCTGGACTTGTAGCCGTCTCGCCACAAAAAGGATTAATTCTGCTAGCTTTGAGGGAATACTAATCGGGCCGCAAAGGCCAGTGTTACCATAGCATCTCTCTGCTGAGAAAACAAGCGATAAGAGTCGTCCGTTTCACCCCACAGGCGGGGCAAAAATCGCTTGACCAAACTTGTGTGCAAAACCTGCTGGAATCCATACAGACCTATTCATTCCCTGCCATATACATACCTCCGCTCCGCAGCAATAAGATTGTGGGACTGTTAATTGAGTCATGCGTTCATATTAGGTACACAATGGTAAAGAGAGCAATTCACAAGTTAACGAGGGTTGTCAACAAGAGAAGGTCAGGCTGAGTGGGTGGCTCTTTGCCTGTCCGGTTAGGCAATGTTATCGCGACATTTATTGGTGCACCAGACAAGTCGTAGTCCCTCCCAATACTCCTATTCTGATACGGGGGCCTTGCCTTTATGGCAGCCGTGCTTTGCCGACCCTAAACATCAGTTGAACCTAGTCGTCTTACATCATCCACTGTATATCAAGATTATGAATGCTTCCAACTAAGTCCTTTTGGATGCGAAGCTATGCGAATCCAAGACGATTTTCGCTTAGATATTAGGCCCATCCTTTAGGTGGATTACGTCACAAAGCTAAAGGTGATGACGTTAAGCTATGGTTACGTCATGACTGTTAGTGACTTGTGGGGATCTGATTAAGTGGCATCTTGACGCGGCTGCTGGTGTGTGAAATTGATTCGCCGTATGGGCGCATCGATTGATTAGAATCGATTGTTGCTCTAATCCCATTGTACTGGGCCAACGTCAGAAAGAACAGAACAATTAAGGGGTTTCCTCTAAGGCGATTGCCAGTGGTAGAACGGTGGCAAAGCTCAGGCCCTTTTCATCGTCCAGATCACTGATAACAGATACAGATATCATGAGGTTTTATACATGCTGATAAAAATCATTCAAAGATCCAATATTCCCATAGAATCCATAGAATACCGTTTAATGGATACTTGTAAGCGTATGGGTTACCAAAACACCCACCATTGATAACAGTATCATCTCTAGAGCTAGAAAATGAGTTAGTTATATAGAAGTACTTATAAATAGCCTACTTACGGTACGGGCAGGTGTATAGCAAAATCCTGATGAGAGCTTCCCTGGAGATATTGAAGATTCGAGTGCAAAAAGGCTTTTGGTTGCTGGCAATACATTATGATCTCGCGTATCATATACTTCTGCCGTCCTCAATGAAATCAATTGTCATTGGGCAATTATAATTGGGAAATTCATCTGTGCGAACAGTACGTGGGCCGGGTGTCATAATTAAAGGACTCTGTCTAATCAATATATGTTATATGATATTATTGATATTGGTACATAAAAGGAAGTGGAAATCTATTATCTATTCCTAGAGTAGTTATAAAATGGGACTTTTTAAAAAAGTACTCAGAAGCAATTTTATATGACCTAGTGGATGACCCCTTACTCCAGATCAAAGAAGTCTGCAGGACCATCTCTACTGGAAATATTTTCCTTGTGTATATAGGTGACTGCCAGTAACCTAGGTACATGTAGCTCTTCCTTTGAAGTGTCCATTATACAGAGGAAAATAAACATTCTAGAGCTTCCTCGAACGTATACAATTTAGCGAGTCGATAGGTTTCCTATCATAAAGAAGGCATCGACGTCTCTCGAAATGAAATCTCGACCTATTCATATGGAAATGAATTTATTTATGGTGATATTGTTGATGCTTATAACGTCTTTGGGTGATAATTATTGAGAGTATCCCAACGTGGGAATGTGTCTCCATAAGCTTTTGGGTCTTTGGCATAAACAACTTTATTATTAATGGCAGAAGGCCGCTGTACAGATTTCCATCTAAATCGCTAAGCTTTTAATGAAATGAACCATTTCATGACAGGCTGTAATGCCTAAACGCTGCATACATGTGATGGATGCTAAGAGTTTGAATATAAATCGACTGAGTATTATCATCAAGGCCAGAGCAGAAACAAATTAACCCTAAACAGCTGACGTATTTGGAGCAATATGATGCAGGGGCAGGGTACCACCATACTCTAGAGCTCTGGGCCTGTTGTATAACTAAGAGAAGGCATTTTTTGTGGGTATTCCTTCACCTATTATAGCTAGGAAGTAAACAAATTCCTTCCTATGTGCCTTCCCCAAGCGGTATGCTAGTATAGGTATAGCCTATACACACCATGCATTTTTATATCCACCAAAGTAAGCAGGTAAAGTGTATAGGAATTCCCAGATACAATTTGCATGTCCTTATAGCTTATGCAACAGGGCCCAGTGATGCTATAGAAGGGAAGGAGGGCTTTAGGGTAAGCAAGGTTAATTGATTCGTAAACGTAAATACTTGCATCAATATCCTACCAAAGGTTCTTATAGAATATACCCTTATAGAATATACCTGTGCGCATATATCCAGATGAATTGCTGCATGCGTAGAAAAGACATGCTTTTATAAGACATGCAAGCATATATGGGAGTAATGTCTTTGATTCATGTGCAGCTTATTTTTCTTTTTAGTATTTTTATTGGCAACATCACATTTAAACAATATAGTCAGGGTTCTTATGTACATGAAGTTGCCCCTGTAGGGTATTGATGGAGAAAGTGAAAACTATACATTTTCGGAAACGTCAGGACCCATAGACTATGAAAACCAATGTTGCCCAAAACGTGTCGGCCATCTTGGCCGCCATATTGGACAATCCAAGATGGCTGCCATTCCAAACCTATTTATGCCCATAACTATCTTATTACTGGTCATAGAAACTTGATTTTGGTGTCTACACCAAGGTTTTCAAGGTCAAGGAATACAATGAAGATATCTATTTGAGCCTGGCATGTGTCGGCCATCTTGAAATCCAAGATGGCCACCATTCCAAACATTCTTTTGCTCATAACTTCTTAATTTTTTATAATAGAAACTTGATTTTGGTGTCTACACATAGGTTTTCAGGGGCAAGGAATACAATGAAGATGGTTAATTGGGTCTGGCATGTGTCGGCCATCTTGAAATCCAAGATGGCGGCCATTTGGGAAATGACTGTTATTGTAAGAAATCTTAAATCCAGTCTTAACTTCTTACTTTTTATAATAGAAACTTGATTTTGGAGTGAGTGAGTAATGGTTGCTTAATGCCATGACTTGATTTTGGTGTCTACACACAAGTTTTCAGGGGCAAGGAATACAATAAAGATGGCTGATTGGGTCTGGCATGTGTCAGCCATCTTGAAATCCAAGATGGCCACCATTCAAAACATTCTTTTGCTCATAACTTCGTAATTTGTTATCATAGAAACTTGATTTTGGTGTCCATACATAGGTTTTCAAGGTCAAGGAATACAATGAAGATGGCTGATTGGGTCTGGCATGTGTTGGCCATCTTGAAATCCAAGATGGCTACCTTGAAAACATTCTTTTGCTTATAAGTTACCTATTAGATCTCATAGAGACTTGCTTTTGGTGTCTACACATATGTTTTCAGGGTCCAGGAAGAGTGGCCATTGCTAGCGCGGGCAGGGAGGCCTCTTTTCTCCTCTTTTCTCTCTCTTTCTCTTTTAGTCATATCGATAGCCCTGCTGATCGATGGGTATTTATCTGTAAACTTTATATGTATATGTTGTTTCTCCTGCCTTTCCCATCGCCACCAACCATGCCAACCCACCCTCCGTCCCTGTTGCATAGAATAACAGCATCTACGCAATCCTGAGATAAAAAAAACAAGGCTGTGAGACCCTACCGAGGCTCGAACTCCCAAACCTTCACTCTAAATGCCAGTGCTCTATCCACTGGGCTATGGCCCTTGGGTGGAGTGGTTACTGAACTTTGCCAGTCATATGAGCAGGGCCAACACATGGCAGAGGAGGGAAAAACGTCCATTACTCCTTTATTCATGCTATGATGACTGTGTTACTTTAAAACATCAATCTAGAGGTATTGAGAGGGCAATCTGTGGCAACGAAATTGACTAGATATATCAGATCACTGTTAAAAGGTGTTTGTGTGCCGTTTTGAGCATACATCCTTTCTCTGAAATAGAGAGACTGGGTTGACACCTACAGGAATTAATTGTTACCTAGCGGCACCCCTTGGGTGGCCAAAACATAGTCATGTGACATCAAGGAATGCAATGAAGATGGCTGATTGGGTGTGGCATGTGTCGGCCATCTTGAAATCCAAGATCGTGACTGTTATTGTAAGACCTCAAGATCTCCAATCCAGCCTGGGTTTTCTGTTTTTGAACACCCTATTCATGGTTTTACCATGATATTATTTGAGTGCAAAGCTTTGTGCCAAGACTTTTTTAAGATGGCTTCCCCTAGCAACATCACAATACAATGGTTGTTATAGATACCTGAGGAAGGTCTATATTTTATTAAATATAACATGAGGGTATGCCTCAAAACATAAGACCAAGCATGAGAACAAGATTGGCATCTTTTTCACATTATATTGTTGCAACAAAGTTTAGGAATTGCTATGCTATAGACCACAACTGTATCACATCCTGTTACCATGAAAACATGGAGTAAATAGAGTCTTTATGAGATAAAAATGACTGATCCCACAAGATTAATTCTAGAAGAACCTACATTTCAATTTTTGTGAATGTGCGACAATAACTGAAATAATAGGAACATTTGAAATGAAACTTCATTTGAAATGAAATCTTCCACATGCTGATCCATGACCCTATTATATCCTGTATGTTGCCCCATGACCCTATTATATGCTGTATGTTACTCCATGACCCCATTATCACTCTATGCTGCTCCATGACCCTCCATTATACCCTGTATGTTGCTCCATAACCCTATTATACCCTGTATGTTGCTCCATAAACCTGTTATACCCTCTATGTTGCTCCATGGCCATCATTATACCTTCTATGCTGCTCTATGACCCCTTTGTTGATCCTTATATATGTATACCCTCAGACAAATGAAAGGGCTCCATGACCATCATTATACCCTCTATATTGCTCCAGACCCATCATTATACCCTCCATGTTACTCCATGACCCCCACTATACCCTCTGTATGTTACTCCAAGACCACTATTATACCCTCTATGCTGCTCCATGACCCCCATTATACCCTCTGTATATATGTTACTCCATGAACATCATTATACCCTCTATATTGCTCCAGACCCATCATTATACCCTTTATGTTGCTCCATGACCATCATTATACCCTTTATGTTGCTCCATGACCATCATTATACCCTCTATGCTGCTCCATGACCCCCATTATACCCTCTGTATATATGACCCATTCTCACGAAAATGGTGCAATCTGTCCTCAAAGGGTAAAAATTATATTTTGTTTGATCAATCTGAGAGTTAGTAAGTTTAAAGGTAATATATAGGCGGGAGTATATGTGAGGCTGCCATTAAATTAGACCAATAGTTTTTGTATAAGTGATATTGATCAGATGAAACATCCTATCATTGACTGTATCTTTATTCATTATTCTCAAAATGTTTTCATTATTCTATTATAATATAATCAAATATCAGCTTTTGCCCCTGAGTATGATTAGTTACCCACATTTTTTTTAAACTATCCACATTAAGGGTTCAAATATGGGCGACGTTTTTTCACTCAGAAAAAACGTCGCCCAATCTATGTCATATTTAGTCAATTATATAAAGCTTGATTGTTATTTTTTATGTTTTTAATATATAACTGACACCATTTAAGACCGTTTTAGCATTATTTTTTGAAAATTTGTCATTCATGCCATTCTCCACTGAAGGATGGGCATGTTTTCACACAGAAGTGTAATTTTTGATGTGTCACAGGAAAATGAGTCACAAATAAATCACTCATAATCACTCATCTACATAGAATATATAGATCAATAGTTTTTATTTCGTTGTAGGAAGCTACCTATGGACCTGTTCCTTAGAACTGAGCAGGATACAAACATCAAAATCAAATCATTTCTTGAGTACAAGGATTCAAATAGGGGCGACGTTTTTACGCTCCCAAGTCATATATTGAATGAAAGTTGTAAAAACGTCGCCCTATCTAAAGTCCAAATAACTCACTTTTTGAAATCCTAACATTTTCTGGAGATCATTTCCCACAAAGTCTGGGATGATATAATGGTAAATAAGTGGAAAATGATTTAATTTTGCCAATATTTAGCTCATGTTTTTATGTAAAAACGTCCCCATAGTGTGGAAAAAACGTCGCCGGGGGGCGACGTTTTTTCTACCAATTATTAGGATCAGCCCCAGCCCCATACTTCTTAGACAAAATTAATTTTATTATTTCAGAAAGCACAGCTATTTTGTCTGGCGACGTTTTTACACCTCAATTTAGCCATTTTTACATTAATTGACTTAGGAGCATAAATTCTGCAGCTACATTCAACCTTAATACATCATTTTATTCGGTTTTTATGCTCCATTCTATGGCACAAATCTTATTTATGCATATTGATTCAACTATATGTTTTCCCAACATAACTATGAGTTTGGTAGTGATTAATGGGGATTTTTCCTTGATTTGATAGTATATAATTTAAAAAATATACATCACAGATACACAAAAGTATATATTTTAATTATGCTTATGCCAAGACGCATGTAGCTAATCAATTCCTATGTATTTAAGATCAATATCGACCAAGATATTGACCAATAAATGGAAATAATGGGTGGTTGCACTACTTTCGTGAGAATGGGTCATATATGTTACTCCATGACCATCATCATACCCTCTATGCTGCTCCATGACCCAATTATACCCTGTATAGAGCTCCATGATCTCTATTATATATATATAATACTTTTATTCAGAATACATTTACATTTGCAATACTATGATCGGTATACAGATTACAATAAAATTCAGGAAGTGGGTTAGGACATCTGCATATGCAGTTCTTCCAAGTTCTTCCCTCTGTGCTTCTCCATGACCATCAATATACCATCTGTGCTGTTCAATGGCCACTATAATACACTCTATGTTGCTCCCTGATCATGATTATACCAGCTATGCTGCTCCATGATCATCATTATACCATCTATAGTGCTCCATGACCCCATCAAACCCTCTATAGTGCTCCATGACCCACATTATACCCACCTTGCTGCTCCATGACCCCCATTTCATCCTCTATGCTTCTCCATGACCCAATGTTATACAGCCAATGTTACTCAATGGCACCTATTCTTTCCTCTATGCTGCCCCATGACCCCCATTATACCCTACATGTTACTGCATGACCACCATTATACCCTCCATGTTACTCCATGACACCCATTAATACACTCTGTATACTGTAAACATATTAATGTTCTCGCATTCGCACACCCCTATGTGCGTGATGCGAAAAGGTGTAAAAGTACTTATTCGCGCGAAAATAAATACTTTTACAGTATCTGTTACTCCATGACCATCATTATACCCACTATGCTGCTCCATGACCCCATTACACCCTGTATAGAGATCCATGACTTTTGTTATACCATCTATGCTGCTCCATGACCATCAATATCCCCTCTATGCTGTTCCATGACCACACTATACCCTGTATGCTTCTACATGACCCCCATTATACCCCCTATATTACTCCATGACCCCAATCATACCCTCTATAGTGATCCATGGCCATAATTATACCCTCCTTGCTACCCCATGACCATCATTATATTATCTATAGGGTTCTATGGTCCCCATCATTATACCCTCTATGTTATTCCATGGTCCCTATTATACCCTCTATGTGTCTATTCTCCATGATCCCCATTATACCCTCTTTATTGCTCCATGACCCCCATCATACCTGCTATGTTGCTCCATGACCATCATTACACCCTCTTTGCTGCTCCATAACCATCATTGTACAATCTATGCTTCTGTATAACCCGCATCATATATTGAACTTTTATTCCATAAAAAAAGTATAGTGCTCCATGACCCCCATGATACCCTCTGTGCTGCTCCATGACACAAATTTTGGCCTCCATGTTACTCCATGACACCCACTATACCCTCTATGCTGCCACATGACCTCCATCAATACCGTCTCTGCTGCTCCATGACCCCCATTATACCCTCTATGAAACATCATGACCCCCATTATACCCTCTATGCTGCTATGTGATGCCCATTATATCCTCTATGTTGCTCCATGACCCCTCATTATACCCTTCATGTTGCTGCATGACCCCATTATACCCTCTATTTTACTCCATGACCCCATTAATCCCTCTATGTTACTGCATGACTATTATTATTAGACCAAGTGTCCACTAAGTAAATGACAAACTGGCAGCCTCTCAGAAAGACAGGTCGCCCTGTCATCGTTATACCCTCTATGTTATGGCATAACCACTATTATACCCTCTTATGATGCCCTATAACCACCACTTTACCCTCTATGCTGCTGTTGTTTAATGGTCCCCATATGATAACCTCCAAATTGTTTAATGGCCCCTTTCCAATACCATTGATGTGATATGTGATCCTCGTTTTGCCTGTATATTGCCCTGTACTCTCAGGGACCTTTCCCTTTAACCTTGAAATAAATGGAAGAAGGGCAACTTAGCCCGAAAGCTAGTGATGAAATAAACAAATTCTAACATAAAGGGGTTCAGTACCTACACCCTGTCCAGCCTATGAAGCACCAAAACCCCAATGCTAGCCTATACCAGTACTCATTGAAGTCTTGGTTCTACAGAGGCTGGACAGAGTGTACCATCATCCCACAACCAACATACCGGGCTTAACAATATACGTGACCTGCTCTGCAAAAACAGGTCTTATTTAGGGGGTATATAAGACCTTTGCAGGGCGGGTCACAACAGTGATATTCCCACTTACCTTGATACATCTTGAAATAAATTGTTCAAGATATAGACTGCAGTTTGTAATTTAGATTTACACAAAATTTAGTATAGAATGAAAAGTAAGGCTTAGTTATCATGACAACAGACTTTCCAATGATACCAGAAATGGGTTATTTTTCTTTCCCCTAATGTCAGTTACCGTAGTGGCCCGTTCATAAGCCCGGGCTTGTATTTGTTTAGACCCCCCTCTTGCCCCAGCTTGCAATTGAGATAGGCTTTTAATCGACAATTAAATTTCAGTAGATTTTATTTTTTCATGACCCCTACATCCCTGGTCTGTATTTGAGATAGGCTTATAAACAGGTCCCGGCTTATAAACGGGCCACTACAGTATTATTGTATGCATTAGGTTACCGTTTTCCTCTATTGCCATATTTTCATAAGAGAAAATAGGATGTCACATCCCAGAATTTTGCTATTTTTAAATTTCAAGGTCATATTTGGTGACCTTGACCTTGATCAAGTTATTGTTTCAAAAAGAAATGATAACGGTTAGATACACCATCACTATTCCCAAATTTGGTCACAATGCTGACCCCTTTTTGATCCATGAAAATATGTATGCAACCTATGTACAAGGAGATATGTATGAAATGTATTGAAATAAAAATGTTATATATATAAAAGTGTAGATATGGGACACAAAAACCTATTTCTTGCTAAAATACAAAAAAATCACTAGTTTCCATGGAAACAGGCCATTTAGAGGATAGGGATAGGCTTTTGGCCCTTGGCTGCTGGCCTATTACAGGTAATGCATGTTATGTAAGGAAATCTATTGTCTGAGAAAAGAGCATCCATATTGTGCTTAGGTTAATAAATTGCTTTCACTGGAGCAAACTATGAATAAAACCACATATTATATCAACTCAGATAAATACAAAACCTTTCATTGCATTAAGAGGTTGTTTAAGATTATTTCACAATTTAACCTAAAAGCCCCAGTACAACTTAAACTGCCCATATAACAAGGCTTAGCCAAGTATCAATTATCTGTGACATAACAATGATAATGCGAAAGGGTAAAAGAAGTTGCCATCATGAAATCCAATTTGGGAATTTCTAGATATTAGATTTCAGTATGGCTGACACATAGCAGACCCAATCAGACATCTTCATTGCATTCCTTGACCTTGAAAACCTAGGTGTAGAGACCAAAACCAAGTCTCTATGACATCTAATAAGGAACTTATGAGCAAAAGAATGTTTTCAATGGTGGCCATCTTGGATTTCAAGATGGCCGACACATGCCAGACCCAATCAGCCATCTTCATTGTATTCCTTGCCCCTGAAAACTTATGTGTAGACACCAAAATCAAGTTTCTATTATAAAAAAGTAAGAAGTTGGACTGGATTTGAGATTTCTTACAATAACAGTCATGTTCCAAATGGCCGCCATCTTGGATTTCAAGATGGCCGACACATGCCAGACCCAATTAACCATCTTCATTGTATTCCTTGCCCCTGAAAACCTATGTGTAGACACCAAAATCAAGTTTCTATTATAAAAAAGTAAGAAGTTATGAGCAAAAGAATGTTTGGAATGGTGGCCATCTTGGATTTCAAGATGGCCGACACATGCCAGACTCAAATAGATATCTTCATTGTATTCCTTGACCTAGAAAACCTTAGTGTAGACACCAAAATCAAGTTTCTATGACCAGTAATAAGATAGTTATGGGTATAAATAGGTTTGGAATGGCGGCCATCTTGGATTGTCCAATATGGCGGCCAAAATGGCCGACACGTTTTGGGCAACATTGGTTTTCATGATCTATGGGTCCTGACGTTTCCGAAAATGTATAGTTTTCACTTTCTCCATCAATACCCTACAGAATTACACAAGGAACCGGACTAATAGTTACGGAAATACGGATAACCAACAATGATTGTTTCATGCGTTGCCACGGTTCATACATTCATATACGAATAATCTGATCAAATATAATTAAGAACAATAAACATATGAAGGCCATTATGTAATTATTCTGAAAAACCTCCAGAGGGCAGATCAGTTTTAAACACTTGTATAAACAAACATAGACCGTAATGGTTAACTGTTCGGAGGGCCACCCAGATGGTCGCACTGCATGAAATTGTGCGTTGGGGAAGGTTGATTGTGCCGATAATTCACTTAGTTCCGATTGCGATACACTCTTCGCGGCGGATTTCAGACATTAAAACCTGTACATTTTAATGAGTTGTACCCTACGGCTATAGAACCTAATTGTTAGTGATCCTATTTGATTAACATTTGGATGTCGTTTCCAATTGAGTTCTTGAACAGAAAATAAAAACGTCATTATCGACACAACATATTTCACTAATTTTTTTCCTGGAAGAAAGGCGGAGAGAAACTTATTTGGTTTGGCTGAGCACCCAACCGAAGGTCAAATGTATGTATTTGTTTGGGAACTGTGTATTAAACGGCATATATACAGAGAGAGATTTGTTACCTTTGAGTCTGGGCTAAATGCTAAAAATCTACCAACACCAAGATTGAGAAATCAAGTTATTTTTAACCGTTGATGAGTTGGAAATTAAATTTCTCCATTTGGTTCCCTCCTGATGATAACAATCGGGCAATGTTATCATAAGACAACTAACGTAATATATTCCTATAGACACTATTATCAGAATTTTGTGATAGATAGAAGGCGATGTCTAGTATAGGTTTATTTCTGCGCTGTTGCAAAGGCCAAATATTCAAGAGCTTGTGTTCAAGATCAACATTATCATACCTATGTTTATTAAAAATTATTCGAAGAGCACGATTTTGTTGAGACTGCAGAAGTTGATAATAGAAATCTACCCAATCGAGGTCATGAAAACGTCAACTTAAATGGAACGACCTGAGCACTGTGGCTCACAAAATTTCAGATAAACTGACCTTCAAACATTATACGGACAAATTATTGTATCCTTTCTAACTGTGTTATCTCTATGCGGACAAAACTCTTATAACCTTTCTGACAATCTCATATGGATATATACTGTTTTTCACCTTGTATCTTATTATGCACTCTGAATAGAATAGGAATATCTTATATGATTATGTTAGCCCCTATCGCATAGCATCTGCCTTTTCTACCCACATGAAGGTTGGGATTTCCAATAGTAACAAATCTAAACAGCTATATTATTATATTTTATTACATTTGAAATATTTGTACTCACTTATAGTAATGTGTAAATTCTGAGTGTAAGTCTCACGATGTATGTATTCTGTAAACACTCTAATTGTTTATTCTTACATCTTTATGTTTATGTGTAAATCTGAGTCTTCCACTACTATTCAATCAAAATAAGTCAATTCTATGATTAATCAAAACATTTGTTATATCCTGCTATCTTTCCTAGTGATACAATTTTCTGGAGTGAATACCACTCTTCATCAAACTTCACCTCTCATGTTTTGCTCACTATTAACTCATACCTCATCACATTACATTCTAGTTTCATTGTTGTAAATCATAATTAATTTTCAATAATTATCATTGTTGTTATCGTGGTAACAAAAATTCAAAGAAAATCAAGATCCCAGGCACTCGTTGGAAGACCTGGTTATCAGGGGCCTCACTTTCTGTAACCAGACATCGAATAACCTTTATAAAAAAAGATCTGCAAAATAAAGACCTCTGAATTGAATTGAATATGGTAAATATTTTCATTTAGGTACTGTTCCTCGCTTGATGATCTATATTAGAGTAAGCAAATCGGGATACATTTGACTTAATAGACTATTCTGGCAGTGTTTACATTTATATGACTGCTCGATACAAATTTAAATACAAATTCTATTCAGGGGCTGCACACGCATTATCTACTTTGTCAGTGGTAATTGCTTGCCAAGCTAGAAAAAAGAGAGGCCGATGACGTTCGAAATCGATCAGTAACAACTGTATCATTTCCACAAATCCCGCTTATTCTCCAAGTCATTTATTTAATGATCGAAGGTTTTAAAAACACCTGCATCATTCCCACATACACAAAGGCTTTTAATATGTATAATTATTGGATATTAGGTCATTTCTACACCACTTATTTTAGTCAAGCGAGTAATAATCTTAATTAGGTAATGACTTTGTGTATAGTATAGCACACCGGTCCGAGTATAGCCTCTTCGTGCAGTCAACTACCCTCTTGCACCACTCTCGGATAGGGACGCATTGCTCTTATTTATTAACTTGGGACAGGAAGGTTTCTATCTTCGGCGGGGGCTATAAATCCTGCTCTGCTTTCATTAGAAAGCAAACTTATTACAGGGTTAGCTATCGTAGATCAGGCGCGGGCGCATTACAACCAGCGTTTATATCTACAAGCGCATGTCACGCCCGTTTCCTCCTGTATCGCATTATGAGCTTTGGAAGTGGAAGCTAGGGGGAGAACATTGAACATTGAACATTACATGAACACCCTTTCGTTCCTGTACCTAGGCTAAATATCTGTCTGAGATAATGCCTGCTGGGGTGGTGTTATCGTTGTAATTATTAGGGGCGGAAGATAACTTCATGAGCAACGCCCATCAGAGACGGATTAAGATGGATATGGCCTTGATCGACTGAGTATGGCCTGACAAGGGCTGGGAGATAGCAGAGTCTGACGCGACAATGGATAACCCTGAGAGGATTCTCCTAATGAAAACGCCCCTCTCCCCTAACACCTCTGTATAAGCATCAAATATTAATGAATGTTGTTAAATATGAATTATTGTTATCTGTGCCTTGATGAGTGAGAATGTAACCAATACCGCCTAATTCGCTTAAGTGGTATAAAGCAAGAATTAAGTACATTGACTATCTTCCCGCACTTAATTCATTACAATACTGTCGCCTACTCGTTAGTGGGAATTGTTGTAAATAATCAGCTTGTCTTACATTGTTTTGTCTTACATCTCTGCTACATGTAGAAGGTAGATTATAATCAAGCCGGAACCATACGGACAATGATCCGCATGTGTATGACTCCATTTACCCTAAAACATTCCGCGCACCATGCATCGACACAGATACATTGCGAAAGGATACGGTGACATAGATCTTCCCTTTCTCTTTCATCTATACAAAACGCGCCAGACTTTGTTATAGACCTCACTGCCAGACAAAGCAGCCACAATAAATGAGGCGGTAGATTATGTCCAAAGGCCCAGGAAGGAAACTAATCGCCAGCTGTGGAACAATGTCATTGTTGGTCACCACAGTTCTACTCGGTGCAAGTACAGCGCTGAGTGATAGAGACATGGCAATGGGCGCCAAAGCTTCCTGTACGAGAACGCTTTGCTGTGCTTAACCTTCATTTGTCGCTGCTAATCAAACATTCTCAGCATCCATTGTGGATGGTCGCCTGTGTCGTCTTGGCCATATGATGAAGAGCGTAGAGCCCAAAAGTGGAGATAATCCTTTTCAGAAAGGCCCTTCCTCTCTTTACACCAGCTGAGATGTCTGACAGCTCTGTGAAGGATATCTAGAATGATGGATGTGTGTTGAGGAATGTAAGGGATAATGCTGGCACTCGAAACTTTAAGTCTGAATTTACCATGTCTTAGAATCTGATTACACCTACCTTCATCTTCATTACAAATCGTCAGGGGTTTCTTATTATTTTAAGTTAATACCTGGCAGATTAATTAAGGTGGGCCCTTTGTCTACCATTCTGCTGTATATATAGACCAGCGTTGTTTCTTATTTCCCTTTATATATTGACATAAAAAGTGAAGTGCGTGGAAGATAAAATATCCTTGCTCAACTGGTTTATGCATCATAATCCATCATTGATCATTGTGACTTAGTCTTTCATGGGGCAGTAACAGTCTACCTCTCCTTGTTATGTGTCTTTTTAGTGTATGGTATTATAGCTTAGGAAACTCCATCAAAGAAATGATTAATGGCCAAAGACCATTGTTATAGGTATAGTGTATCAATTATGTACTTACCCCTATTGAATATAAATTTGGTGTAAAAAGATTTTTAGGGCTGAAATAAGTACACGTACTCAGTGAAAGTATATATATTATCCGGGAATGATGGGCGGCAAACTTCCTCCCGTTGGGGATATTAAAACTTTGTTGAAGCGATTTTCATTATGATTAATATTTGAATAGCCCCCAAGGACGATATTCCCTTCCTTCCCATACGACTGATGTTGATAATCATAGTTCTTTATGATCCAAGGCGGGGCAATATAACAAGTTGCATGTTATACTTTAACTCCAGCGCGTATAGAGATCAGTGCAGTATTTAATACTTCCCATTGCAGTTAATATGCTAACCTATCATCAAAAGTAGACATGGAACCTTTCATCAAAATCTGAAGCATGTTATGACAAGGCATATCAGGTTCAGTATTACGAGAATCATCTCCTAAACTGGCGAAAAGGGATCCCACATCAGAGGGATATGTACATTATGTAGGACGTTCCAATCGTCCAATAATAACGGGCAAGTCATTTTCGCAATGGCCATTCATCCATGCCCGTGGGTCTTTGTGTCCTTTGCTCCCATTCTTCTGAAATCATTCCATCACATCGCATCATTTTCTAAGAGACCCTAAGGGGGCACTCTGCCAAATGCAAGTGTCATGCGCAAACAAAATAAGCACAAAAGTGGTGCTTTCGGAGCACTGATAACTTTGCTGTAAAACATGAACAGTCATAAATTACTGAAGAGGGCTGTCTGTTTTAGATTGGGGATCCAATTTGGAATCCCCTTGTGATTGATTGCTTAATCACTTCAGGTTTTCCCTGGACAAGATATAAACGAAACGATTAAACTGCTTCATGCGTTTTAGAAAACGATTAATAGGAGCAGGACTTGAAATTTATTAAAGAATCACATGTTTAAACCCCCGTAAATGCTAGCATTGTTAGGATGGGTTTGATTATCTGCGCTCAAAACTCCTTGGCGAATGTTTCGCTTTATAGTTTAGCTAGAAGGGCCTGTGAAAAGGATCTATTCAATTTCCTAAACACAAGATGTTGCACAAGGATGTTGTGCTAATAAATCATGAAGACGATGGCAGTCTACTCGATCCTCCTCCTGAGAAATTCGTCTAAATTTCACATTATAGCGCTCTCCGTGTCTGGCTAACAGATATTCATGGCTAAATGGGGCAGTTAGTTAATTTATTGAACGTATATTACGGTAAGATGGCTGATTTATGCCGCAATAGCGCTGTGCAGTGCTAATTTAATGAGATCATCTAGCCCTCGTTAGCAATTAGTATTAAAGATATGCGTCGGCAATTCAATTGTCATGGAAATAGCTGGATCTATATCCAGTCTTAGTTTTCTAGCCTGGAATTAATAAGGTGCCAATTGAATAGCACTGCTAATGCAGATGCAGCGAAGGGTGAAGGCACATTGCACTCGAGTGAATTGAAGAATTCAATCAGAGGCTTTCTTCCATCAGAAAGGGAATCCATCAGCAGACGTTTGGGCATGCGCGCGCCTACCCAGCGCTCCCCTCATTCTTGTATTATCGCTCGGTGGCCGGGATACTGGTCTGGTCAGTCTCGCCGTCCAGTTAGTGAGGCTCCAAGTGACCCCCTCAGGGCATGTGGTATAAATCCCCAGTATTCTCTTCCAAACCAGATCATGTCAATTGGATCTCCACTGACCAGACCCCAGCACCACCTGTGCTCCTGCCCCTTACGGACCCGCTCCTAAACAAGCCACACTTCCTCGGGGAGAAATGCATCTGCAGGAGCTCTCACAATATATTCTTTCTATAGGTAGCATTTGCTCAGTCGGACGAGACCTGCTGTCTCTGACCATCTTAGAATTGAAACAATAACTGCGCCAATAGCCTGGCCCCAGCTGTGTTGGCCGCAGCTCTGTGACCAAAGGAGCGTCCCCCATCAAGTCAACAGTGCACCAAATGCCAGATTTGAACAGACGCCTTTGGAAAGTGTTTATAATATCATTGCTTAACCAATGTTTGCTGAAATCGAGTATGGAAACAGCTCAACAGAATCAAAGTATTCTCTAGATTTCTGTCAACTTTGTTTTAAAAATAATCACTTTTCGTATATATATTATATATATATATACAGAGAAATAGAATGATGGGTTTTCCACTTTGAAGTGAAGTTATATACATAGAATGCTTCTTCGCTAATGGAAAATATAATGTATTCAAGTGTGCCAGTGCTTTAGACTGAGTGGTTCTGACTGATTCAATAAAAGTTAGAAATGTCATTTCCAGTGTTGTTTCTTCCACAAGGAGGCAAGTAAAGTAGCCATTTACAATAGAATAAATAATGGTGCATTTCTGAGAACGGAGATAAGATAAGTTCTTCATTGTATGTCATATGTAGTGGCAATTCACAATATTTATTGTTTTCTCTCCCTTACTCCATGAAAAATAATATTCCTTTGATTTGCTTCATCAGAGTAGCACACGTTATGTTTTGGATTAGTTGCTTAAGATATGATAAACTCATTTCATATTTTAGATATATTCAGTAGATTTTTTGTTTCTCAATATATTTCATCTGATAAATTATTAGTGGTTCAACCATGATTTGTTCATCTAAAATGATTTCCACCGTATCCTCAGAAACGTATTTCAGAATTTGTTCCCCGATAAGACTGTAAGCAGATATTTGAGTATGGTCCTGGGTATGACCATAAAGTGCCTTTCTGTCTCTTTTTTCTGTCTCTCTCCTTTTTTCTCTATCTCTATTTCCTGGGTATGATCATAAACTGCCTCGCTCTCAGCTCTCCCGCCCTTGATATAACCATATTAAATGTGTTGATAAGGGCATAAAGCAACCAATCTCACTCACTCACTCTGATATTTGGGTGATTGATCCTGTTCTCAATGCAATAGACCTATGTTAGAAAGCTAAGTAGCATTCCCTCGTGAAATATTTTCCTGTTTTAACCCTTAAATTCAAGCAGTACAACAACTTGGTTCAGAGCTTCAGATGTGATGAATTCACTTTGACATATACCAATTAGGGGAATGGGTTTTTTCATACATTATGAAATACACCATTAAGTCCAACATCTTTCTTAAGATAAAATTATGAATATCTTAGTCCCGTCGTTTTCGTTCATCTAATATTGATTCCCCCGCATGGTCAGAGAAGTGTTTCCAATCCAAGTCTCAGACTACTCAAAGGCTGAATTCTGATTCAGACATTCTCAATTTTCTAGACCTAGACCCATATTGATTTTAAAACTGGTAAACAGTTTCTAGTTAAATATTGTTCTGAGTATAACTCTTGAATCAACGATCATTTAAGCAAAACCATGGACATCCTACATACAAGCCATTCTATTCGCTTGGATTCGAGGCAAAATAAACCCTTTGGCATGCATAAGCATTCGAGTAGATAAGTGATTCATCAATATTTGAATAATAGATAGTCACACTTGTCTCCTCCCCATTGATACTACTTCCTTTCCATCAAAAAATGATTTGTCATGTTAGGCCTCTCCCCAATACACCCCAAGGGACATGATTCAATATATTCATTCGAAAGGCTTCGATCAGTCATGAAACCACAAGTCACTTAGACAATGCCGGTGTCAGAATAACATCGTCACTGACCCAGAATTGTGAATTAAGCGGGTGACGGATTGCTTTAACCCGCAAACTTGTCACACTCATCGACTTGCATGATTTTAGTCGAGCACTGTCATGTTATTCCTTGGGGTTTCGGTCCAGCATTCAATGTCTTGGTCACGCTGACCTTTACCTCAGTATTCCTAAGGCGGTCTTACATCTGTTGGCGACAAGGCAAGAAGACATTTATGCCCAAGACAACAATGGACCCGCCTGAATCTCGAGGGGCTGTGCTCCGCTGAGATAGGGTTCTCCTCGGACAAGCTAAATGATCATTGGTTAACTTTACATTAGAGATTCCTAAAGAAAGGTAAAAAGTAACATTTGGAAGCAAATATCCCCAGACATCCCTTCGGAAAGTAATTCAGAATCATAGGCTTCTGGAGGAGGGCTAGGCGACGTTCCTATTCAGTGTCTGGTCTGGGAAATTACTCACGGAAAATTGTTCCTCAACTTAAGAGGGAAAGCGGTACGTTGGCTTCAAGATTGGAAGCTATTTAGTCACTTCTCAATAGCTAGAACTACAGGACGATGAACTGAGTCCTTTGAAAATATATACATATCAATGTATTCCCCTTTGTGAGATACTTCCTACAGTAGACGGCAGAGTTAACTTCACACAAAACCTGACATAACCATTTATCATACTAATATCAAATCAAAATTCTATCAGTAAAAACTATAGTCAAGAACCCGCTGGAAGACCTGGGACTCACTTTCAGATGCGGGTCTCCTTTTTGTACAACTTTCTTGTATGAATAAAAAATGCATTGGATTGAATTGAATTGAACATGTAGAAAGAATTGTGTTTCATCAGGTCGAGTTAAAATTCGGGTCTATCGAATAACTTACACCTGGGACTCACTTTCAGATGCGGGTCTCCTTTTTGTACAACTTTCTTGTATGAATAAAAAATGCATTGGATTGAATTGAATTGAACATGTAGAAAGAATTGTGTTTCATCAGGTCGAGTTAAAATTCGGGTCTATCGAATAACTTACAAAGAGTGTATTCTTCTTGATCCATTTCTCATCTCTCTGCTATCATATTTAGTAATTTCTAATGCAACCCGATTACACCTTCCCAAAGCAACTGGTCGTACATTCATGATAGGTCAAAATCATAAAAGAAAGTCGATTGCTTTCCTACATTCAGTCAAGTGAGCTATTTGTAATAATATTTCATGGGGATGTCAAGTTGTCCTTATTTTACTTTTTTTCCCACAGCATTGGGACATTAACACTACCAGAAGTAACCTTTCATTGGACATAGAACCAATGATGATAACTGATACTACGCCTTTTTACCAATAATACTAAAGAAATATATAAATATCAAATGATATTTCTTGCTTCAGCACATTTCATTGTCAATGGGTTGTAATGTCCTCATCATAAGAGGGGATTTTCACTTACAATCCAATCATATAATTATAGTGATGATATGTATGTATCTATTTTATAAATCAAACCTTTGGAAATAAAGTTTACCTGTGGAGTTTGGCTGGTCCGTGCACTACTGATTTGCAGACTCCGCCCGTCATGTCTCTATACACTAAATGTTTCTTCTCAGACTGATGCCCTTTTGCTCGCTGAAAAAAATGTCAATAGCGTTATTCGATGCAAAGGTGCCCACGAAGAAAATGACAGGCGCTACATTTAATAAAGAGTTAGATAGGAAAGAGCAGTTTAGGTGCATCTCGAACATTACAACCTGTCATCGGTAAAACAAGACAATCTGATGTGTCACTCTATAGCCAGCTATTCCCTTACCAAGGGCTAACCATCGATGACAGCTTGCCCTCCAGTCTGATGAAAGCATAGACATGTTGGTCACCTTTAAGGTCACTCCAGCAACTTGGGGCTAGGGCGCAAGTTTACCAACAAGACGCCTTGCTGGCAAGGGCTCCACCACTACTCAATATCGATCTTGTTACAGTCTGCAGAATCCTTGTTTTCCAACCGACTTTACACGGCAGCTGATAGTTGTGGCCGGTGCTTCTGGAGGCAAAAGGAAAATGGCCTCTTGAAGGAAATGGGAGCGTTGAGGTACGATTGATCGTCAATGGGAGGGTGACAATGGATAGCTTTACGAAGAAGACTCGGGTTAGATGGATGAACCAAACTGTCCAGTCTCGTGTAATGTGTTGAGTTTTGAGCGCCCGCTGGGTATCTTTGGTGTCATGCTACTGTGGCCCTTGAAAGGCCTATCACTCTAGGTAGTGGAACTAGTAATAGATGAAGATGCATCGGTTTGGAATTCCTACATGTACCCTAAAGATGTAGGGCTATTAGTCTTTCTGACATTCTTGTTCTTTTTTTAACTTAACAAGCTACATTTCATGTTGGTCTTGGACCTTGGTAGTATTTTTCTACAGTTTACATTAATGTGGTCTTGCTGTCTTGATGTGAAATATGTCCTGATATGATGAATCGGCCAGTCTCTCTCTATATTATGTAGAAGCAATATATTAGAAAACCAATTTATCAAACAGAGACATTCCTACGCAAGTGTAAAGCCAGCTGTTCCTGAATATCGGTTTAAATTTCCATTACGTTCCCCTTTTCTAGAACAATACACTGTAGTTCCCCTGAAGGAGGCAAATACAAAAAACTAGGGCTTTAGCGAGATAAATGGTATTATCCTTCAGACTAAATGTATATTCTGCTGACAAGGAAATTGCCATAAAAGAATGATATATTTATATCTATTCATGGTGATACATCATAGTGATATGTAAAAAGAAATCTTCACTTGAAATAGCCAGATCTGGCTATTCTCTGGTTCTGACATATCCCCTGTCTGCCTATTTATTTCCATATTTTATGGCTTCATTCCTTTTTCCTTTAGTAGAAGGTCCCTAGGTCCTAAGAGTACGATCCATCAACTCTTTTATCCGAAATCGAAATTTATGCAAAGTGTCCGCGTAGATTTACCAAAATGGACAGTTTCATGTTTCACCCTTTCGCTTCACCTGAAAAATTAATACAAACTTCTAGCTCCTGACAAAAAAATATACATTCGAGGAGGACCTGTGACCATCTATATAAAACAGCAAAGTTAATATAGAATATCTTACAACTGGGCACATTTTTGCTGAAATGTCGATGTAAAAAAGGCTCATTTGTAATGACAAAAATTATCGAACTTAATCAAATCAAGAGAAAGGGTATTTGGAAGTTGATCTTTTGATTTTTTATTGTTTTTTCCTAATTGATTGGTTGGTACTACCCTATTTGTCAACAACGTCTCCCCTTAGTTAAGGGGGTAGTAAAGAATGTCGCGGTGACAAGAGGCAATGCTCCCCTCCACCATTGCAATGAGCATGCTTTCCCATTTTACAATTGCAACCTTCTTAACAATAACTTAATTTATTATGCCGGTACAATAACTTTGCAAGTCATTAGACCATCGGGTTGTATACATGTATTGGTACAGGATTGGTGTACACATTATTTTGAAAATTTGACATTTAAATCTTTAAAAAGTTCAAATAAGGCATATAAAAATAAACGTTCAAGGTGCATACACATGAATGGAAAGGTTTACTAATTCAAACCAAACATTTGGTCATATTCTTGATTATTGGGATAAGCATTGCCTTTTCTATTATACTCGTTTTAATTGAAATGAGAAATGTAATGACAGGGAACATTGTTGTACCATTGTTCTCCTGTCCACGTACCTTCATAATATGATATTGTTTATATTTTGCAGACAACGGCGTGTGTAATATCACCTCCCGAGGTGCAGACGCCGCCAGTCATAGAGGACTGTCCATTCTCCGTCCTATCAGCATATACTACGATGATCCAGGAACTCCCCTTTACTGTTCTTACACTTTCCTCGGACTCCCAGGCCAGAGGATTCTTTTCCATGTCAGGAAGCTCCGAGCAGGAGACTTTAACTTCGAGACTGAGAGGTTTGTTTGAAGTTTGCCTAGATATGATATGTGCAATAGAAGAACATTCAAAGAAACTTTCTTTCAAAGTCTGTCTTCTCGTGATCTGTTCCCTTTATAGCCTATATGTTTTTGTTTCTAATTCCTCTTGAAGCACGGTTGTATGTCCTGGATTTATACTCTTAGATCTGTAGTATTGTATTGTATTGTATTGTACAAGATTTATTTCCGACATTCATCACAAGTACATTTTCTTTTAACCGGAAAAAGGTTCAAAGAAACAATTTAATATTACCCCTCCTGTGTAAACACAGGTCTTCCAGACAAACCTATATTCATTATAAACTGCCATCTTAGTTAGATTTATATAATATTACAGTTGTTGGTTTTATCCATTTCGTACCTGCTTTTGCTTCATATAATTTTACAATACTTTTTTATATAAAATTGTAACTGCAACTCCTTAAGGTATATACTCAACAATGATGATTAGATACCATTGATAATTAACATACATACATATTACGCATTAACAATTTATCGAGCATTAACAAATGTCCCTATTCTTTAGGGTGGTGATGTTTCATGTTGTGAAACAATGCAACATCCAACACTTTTACAAAGTAAATAGTATATAATAAATGGTAATGGATTTACACACCATCGTTTAATTGTCATTTCATACTTCTTCATCAACTATACTGTCAATATGTCCATTCCCTTCTATTACGTTATATATATGAAAACATACATGTATACATACATTAATTAATTTCCTTTATATTCTATATTTATGCAATATTGGTCATAAGACATTTTTTAAAAGCTTCCATAGAGGTGCACACAGTTGCCTCTTTTGGTAATTCATTCCCCATTTTTGAAATCTGATAGTACATTGACTTTTTAACTCTTTCTGAGTGTGGTTGAGGTAAAATCAATTTTCTCTTTTTACTGTGCGATCTTAAAACTAAATTCCTATTATCAACATATATATTGGTCTGATCGACTTATATGATAGCCATTTCTAATAAAAAAAGATTTTTTTTATTCAATTAAAGGCTAAAACATTTAACAATGACAAAATCCAAATGTAAATACGTATTGTCCTCCATAGACGTACTTCATACGTTGCCTACAAAGTCATATCTCAGAAGGAGACTTACGAAGATATTAAAAATTAAATAATCTGCTTGAGAAAACAGAATGCAAATTATATAAACACCATGTCGAGAAAACAGCATTATATCATACGTGACACAATAAAAGCCTTTCCAGAGGATGAAAAACACAGTTAATCATTCATTCCTGCATTAGACTTATCTGCACAAAAGAAAAACCAAGAAAGAGCGTTTACTAGATCATACAAGTTACAGAGAAACAAACATAGACCTTTTCACTATCCAATCCCCTCAGAGACATAGGTATAAGACGGGGAGAAGAGAGACAGTTTACACGAAAGCTACTCAAGATTTTTGTATCTTAATATCCTATTTAAAAGTTTTCAAAACGCAACCTCCTTTCATGTTTTAAGTCCTTTGCGAAAGTTTCTCTATCTTCCTCCATTCTTAACCTGGGAGGGAGGCTGTTCCAGAGGCGCCTGCCTTTGAGAAAAACACTGCCCCTATACCTTTCGCTTCGGGCTCTTACAATCTTTAGCATGTTCCTTTCCCTGTTTCTCAGAATATGATTAACATTTACAAGTGGTTCAAATACTTTCTTTCTCTTAAAGAAAATTTTGAGTGTGGCAATCTCTGCTCTTTGATATAGAGGGAGCAGGCCAGAACGTGCTGTTATTTCAACATTGGAGAGATTTTTCCCATAAGCTAGTCTAAGGCTTTTGTTCCAAGCCCTTTGTATCTTTTTTTTAGGTTTGATACTATACTTAGTTGGAGATAATTCCCAAATTCGAGAATTGGGAATGATGTTTTCTCCTTGTGGATATCATTTTTACATTGTTTTCTTAATGTAAGTCTTCAACATTACTCCTCCTACCAAGGTCAAATGCAATTCTAAAAACACGAGTTTTGTATTACTTGAAGTTTATCTAGTAGGGATACAGAGGTCACATTATAAAAACAATCTCCATAATCTAATAAAGGCCTAACAGCAACTTTATATAAAAGCAGAATGTTTTGTAAAGTCAATGATCTTCTTATCTTCCCTTTGGCTTTAAGTCTGCCTGACGCTTGATTTATTTTCTTATCTACATGCTCTTTAAAAGTTAGTCCATTGTCCATAACTTATCCTAAGTAAGTATAGCTTTCTGTAAAGGGCAATAATTCCGTATCTATTATACGATATAAGGCAATCGTAAAACTTTATGTGAATGACATATACTATTTCCTCTTTGCAATGTGATGTGAGGCAAAAGAAAAAAGTGTGCTTGTATAATTCCACAACGAAGTTACCAGTTGATATTTTTAAAGCCTATTAGCATTAGAATGTTCTCACATCAGGTTATAATCAAGAAGAACAAATATTCCCAGAAACATTCCCTGAATACATATTATTAAATATATAAACCATATCTTTATGGCTCGTCACGATTCTTACTTATTAATATTTATTTCACAGGTGCCACGATGGATATCTAAAATTATGGGATGGTTTACGACAGCCTGGCAGGTATCCTTACCCTCCTAATACATTGTGTGGAAGTTATGAGACAGGTCAAATTAATGTGAGGAAATTCTCCTCCCAGAATACTGCGGAGATAGAATTCCTGTCTGAGAAAGTGGATGTACATACAACATTTACAGTCAACTACCGTTATATGGACATAGGTAAGTTCAAGATTATATAATTGCATATAACATTTTGATAAGAAAAGAACAGTGAACATCCATAATAACAAGTGTTTTAATGGAGAAAGATTATATTATATAGTTAATATGAATTCATGTATATAATACCATCTTTTCCCACCTGTTCGGGCTTTGATGTCATATCGCCCAAAACAAAGCATTCAACTCTTAGTAGTTGTATTACCTCCAAAATATCTAGGTTTACAATATATTATATCCTCTAAAATACTCATAAAACTCTAAGGCAATGTCTTTTTTTGTTCATAAGAGCGCAGGCTTTGTTAGAATTTGTTGTTCCAAGGAGCGAGCATTTATCCAAGGATTTGGTTGAATAGATTGATGTTCGCCATTAGAGTGTGCGAGCACCGATTATAATCGGCGAATGGGAGAATATATTAGAATATTTTTTGACAAGTTGTTGAAAAGCTATCACTGGTGTCCCCGCTGTGACCGTAGACTATAGGAATAAAACGCTAAAGTCATTATTTTAGCACCCACAGTAGCACAGCAAAGCGCCTATTACATCCTTAAAAAAGGAGACAAAAGGGGAGAGAGTCTTCGCTCCTCCCTTTTTACCCGTATATATCTGTTAGTTGTAGTCAATGGTCTGATATGGGAAACACCAGTTTTTGTACTCTCGATTAGCGTTGTTTAATTCCGAGTTCATATTTATACATAGTTTGTTTTTCCTGGTTAAATAAGTAACCTGGCATCGTTTCCTACACATATAACGTTGAGAGTTTGAAGTAAATTGTATAGAATCCCAGAGTTTAGCAATACCGAATATGTCACTTATGTCATGAAATAATGAGGACACGAGTATATGTATTCCTTACGCAGTTAAATTTGAGTGCTTACATTAGACAGGTCAAATGGGTGATGTTCCTGAATCACTTATTGTTTAAAACAAGATGGTTGCTTCACTGACTATTACACTGTTACAACTTCTACCCCAAGTTTGTATTTGAAGCGGTTTCCTCATACAATTACATTCAGCGAATCAGAACACTGCTGTCTCTAAACTGATGGCTACGTCGACCTTTTTTATGTCAGCCTCGAGTCAAATTGTTCAACCGAGGAAAAACCTGCCTTACACCCCACTGGATCTCCAGTTATCCTGGGGGTCAGATATCGAATTTCGTGAGACGAGACGGGGATATCCATTGGTTGAATCCCATCTCTATGGGTGGTAGAGATTTGTACGAACGTTTGCTGACAGGATTTCATATGTGTCCAGATCAATGTACCGACAAGCGAAACAGCGACATCAACCTGGCACCACCAAGTTCCAAGTAGAATACTTGAGGATTAGAAAATACCCATTTACAAAGTGTCAACTTTAAAATGACACCGTTAGCTTTTTTCTAGGAAGAATCATCAACAGTCTTCGTTGGCTTATCCTTTTTCTAATCATTCAGTTTCATCCAGGTTTAAAATGAATTAAGTGAATAAATCTACGTTACCTTATAGGAAATAGAATAAATACAATGAATTGTCATAAAAAGATGATAACCTTTTTCATATAAAAGGCATATCAAAGCAGAGAGTACAAAAAGGCACATGGTTAAATAGGGTGAAAAATAGTTCGATATATACGTGTTCATGTTACAGGCCGAAAGGGTTTTTATCGCAATGTTAGGCGAGCCATGAAACGTTGTCATATAGAGACTGGTTTCATAGCTGTTGCCGCAGAACAGTAACAAATTAAGCAATGTGAAAACAGGTCGATTTATGGGAGAAAGTAGAACATAAAGCTGCATCGTGGTATATACGCGCTATGTCCCTAGTTTACTATGGATGTTTTCAGTATGCATCAAATGATTTTACTGACAGATATTTCGAACACGCTGCAGTCTGCCATGTCTCATTTATCTCGGATTCCCTGTACACTACTGTCAGATTGTCATATAATACAGGCAAGAAGGAAATTTATGTTGTATTGATGTCATAAAAATCATTTTTCGGATGCTATGCATCCATATGTTATGTATGTACTACCACACTGAAAGAGAAGTATTCCTGTGAAAAGCCATTGCTTATTGTCCCATTTATCTCGCATGTGTATGATGTATATGGAAGACCATTTATCGTGGAAAGCCCTAGGATTTATGTGAGACAACCCATTCTCCATGCCACGTCTAATAGCTATGGGTATATGGGAGCCATTCTCAACCCTCTCATATTCCTGGCAGAAAGGCGGACTACAGACACACTGAATGATTGACTTTGCCCCCAGCTTGTTGCAGAACCCGTTTGTTTGGTTCAGCATAAAAAAGAACCCGAAAAGCATTCCTCCCACCATACACCTCCACCAATTAATTACTCCTTATCACTGCTAAGCAATACTGGTCATGCGTCTCGTGAAATCACGCGCCCTGCGAGACTAAATGACGAGAGGTCCAGACCGAGAGTGACATGGTCGGAAACAAGGGCCTATTTAAAGTGTATCCTAGTTCACGACAAGCGAGTGACTTGCCTGGCAAGAATCAATGATGGAGCAAGACTGACAGTGTTATGTGATAAATCTATAGTGCAACCCACCCAGGGTCTCGTCTGCAAAAGCTAGATAATAGGATTTGCTTGTATAGCTTGCTGGTAGAAAGCTGAGTTCTGGAATTAAAATAGATGGCCGAACTCGGCGAGGAGGTGGCACTTTTCATCAGGGCACTCAGGACATCGTGTGAGACTGATTGTACAAGCCTTACCAGACTTTGCAAAATATCATAAAAAGGAAACATCTGCTAGCACGTTGTACCAAACACCATTTCCTCATAATAAGCGTACAAATGAAAATTGGGACTTTCACCAAGTTTCCATGTGCTTTCCCAAGTCAGTACTGCTTTGGTCTATGACAGAGAGCCCTATACCCATGCATGCAGCGCTTCGGCAACGTCCATTAAAAAGACTGTGATTGAACTAACGACCCGTAAATATTTAAATCAGGGCAGACGTTGTAAATCCCAAACCATTAACACGCATCAGCCGAGAATGATGTATGGGGAAGATCTTCCTTAGAATTGTGACCTTTTTCTCTAAACGAGCAAAATTATTCCTTCCTGCCTTGGAAAAACAATGCCTAAATTTCTCACCCTTAATATTCCCCAATGAATAGTAAAGGATTCAATGAAAACATGGCAATTAAATCGCTTCGAGAACAGCTGATTAGAAATCAAACAGCTGAAATTGCTTTCGCGCAAGTCACTCGGCAGTTTGGGGTTAATTTCATGCAAGGTTTGGTTAAAATGCGCACGTATGTAGTCCCCTAACATGCTCAGTCAATGATCACCCAGCATGACACATTACTCCTTAAGGCGCTTAGTATGCAGGCATACTTACGACAAGGCTAATTTATTTTCTTATTGTGTGTGTATGTGTGTGTGTGGGGGGGGGGGATTCCCACCCCATTTGGGCAAAAGACAGAGAGGAGAAAAAGAGAGAGACACTACACCAGCTAATGGCATTTCATCTTGTCACACTATAGTGCCCGTCCATGTTGTGTCAGCAGTATGGATACATTACAAAGTTCCAATTAGAACAATATAGATTCAGCGTCGTCGCGTATACACGTCATCTATGAACTAAAGGCTTGTATATCGATGGACCTGTGCTGGTAATAATTTAGTTTGAGGTCACGTTGTAACGCACCGAGTGGACAAGTTTATTATACATTGACGAGCAAGCAGTGTCTCTGACAAAAGTTCCTGGCATGAGAAACGACCGTCGAGTAAGGGACGCCCAATAGATCGATGTTATTCGGGTTAACTGCCCCGCCCTTATCACAGAGCTAGCGAACCTATTGCCATTATATATCATATGGGTGAATCCAGAGTCATTTATCAGTTTGTTTCAAGCCTGAGGGCCAATGCACACTGTGGAAATAGTACAGTTCTACCTCAGGAACAAGCAACGATTTCAGATATATGAGAGATGATAATACTGCCTCGTGCCATTCCATTTATGTTTGTCATACTTTCAAATGCAATAAATGATCATCTGATTAAGATAAGTTATATTTTATTCCAATGCTAAAAGGATCTACGAATGCATCAATAGATGATTTATGTATACGGAAAGCTGACTTTTATGCACTGGCCGAGTCGTCCATTTCTGAATAGAATATAGCATTTCCCAAATAGCTATAGGGTGCATTGCACTATATACCAGTGTGTGGTAAACCGTGCACTCTTAGAGGCCTCGCAACTCCCTCTTATCGTAACTTGCATTGCACTAAATACGATTATTTTCTGAGACTAGCCTGAGAGAAGTCTGAGAGACCTCTTACCTTGCTCAAATGCATGAGTTTCAATGCAACAACCCTCGTATCATATCAGACATGGTCTTATCGTGGATAGTACAATGTACCCTAATAGTTGGTTAGGGCATATGCTTGCAGGCAGTATTATTCAATAAACCTATTGAATAATACTGCCTGCAAGCATGTGCCCCAAGTGTCATGGCGGCGATGGTTAATTTAAACTAATCGAGGTGCGCACTTGCAGTTGCACTGCTTGGGATACAGGACATTTTAAAAAATCCCCAAGGACTTAGAATTGCGGGTTTATATTCACTCTCTTTAATGCCCCATCAGAGGTTTAACAATTCTGGCAGTGATGATTGAAATGCTTTGGCACTATAGATGGATATCTGGTCATCAGAATTCTTAAGATTTCTTTGAGTGATGAAAGAACATTGAATAATCATGTTCGCAATGCTGAGCCTATGGGAGATCTGTGCTTCCGGTTCCCAAGCTGGTGCATGCGCAGTGGTTCGCCTCTAAACCTCACCGCCGCGGATTAGTTACTATACTCTCGCTGTAACTATGACGCTCGTTCTGGCATTAAACCCCTGCTTCTAGCAGTGATCGTAAATGAACATGCTACAATGGGTAGCAGCAGGGTCAATTGAGGAGTGGTACAAAATAATAAATATAGGTAAACATATCCCTAGCGCAGCAATATAGGACTAGTGGTTTCCCTACATTACACTTGGGTGTTACGACTAATTTATGGATGCTGCATCGCCAATAGGGGCTCAGTAGCTCTTAAAAGGGCGTTATGTACAGATTGCGTTCTCTGATAATTTCGCAAAAGACTTTCCTGGGTGCATTCAAGTGGATTTACAGTACACTGTCTTAAAGCCAGCCTAAACCGAGGGGATTGCTTTATATTGCTGGACATTTCACTCATTTGAATAATTCTACAGTAGGTTTGCAGTTTTATTGATTTGGAATTGTCCGGTACCTTGGCTATGTATGGGGCAATAAATTAAAGTATAGTTAATGAGTGCATTGAGGCCTGTACTTGATAACAGACTCAGGGTAGCTGGTGCATCTCATTCGATAAGTATCCTCGTGACTCGACAATGTCTTAGTCATAAAACTGTTATCTATAGCCACTCATATCCTCCTTGCCAATAACAGCTATCAATTAAACTTTATGATCCATATCATCATCAGCCCCTGGTTTGTGGCAATTAATACAACGTGGCGTGTGACGGGTGACACCTAAAATGTTTTAAACGGCCAGTTACCCTAAATAATCGATGAGAAAAAGAGAGGGAGATGGCATTGTGAAGGAAGACATAGGAAACTGTCCCTTCTTGCAGCAGCATGATAGAACTCGAAGGTTAGCGCATACTTTAGGCTGGATCTATAACCAGGCTGTCTCTGGCAGGCACCAGGCACTTAACCTCGGACAGTAGCAGCTCTGTTTGTCTACGACCTCCTAGATATATCGCTCGTTGCCATGGCAAAAGGGGGTTAGAGAAAATCTGCAAACATATTTGACCATTAGGGGCTCGCCACATAGCCATTTGTCAGCGAATAGCAGCACCAATTACGGCAAACCTACGAGACAGCAACAAGTCTGCCTGGATTACTATGCTGTTTGATTCTACCAGATAGGTTCTCCACCAAAATCTCGCCCCCTCCGAGAATGGCATGCGACTCAGTGTGAAGGCTGCACTCTTTCTGCCATGGTGGCTTCCCTTAAAGCTACACTCCCAGCAGCAATCTGTGACTCAGGAGCAGTCTCTTCACTGGTCATGATATTCACGTTATACGCTGCAAGAGTCTGGATGAGGTTTTTTGTGCCAAAGTGGTCCGAACGTAAGAGAGATACTTTGAAATATCTCTATTGGGAGAAGTGCGGGACTGGACTACGGGGACCAGTTGAACTGACCGGGCACTGTCCCTCATGGCCCTGGAAGTCCTGAGGGAGTGAGAGAAACTGTTACAGGCAGATCTAAAAGAGGGGATAGAAGCCATAGCCATGAAACAGACGCCTTCCCGCGATTAGCAGTTACCCAGGGGAGCATTCCTCCCTGTTTCTCATGTAAGAAGGGCCTGTTATAGAGAGAAACTCGTCCATATGCCAGCTGAAAAAGTCCATATATCCACGTAATGCCTAAATTATCCATCATCTCTCTCACACACACCGCTTTAATTACGTAAATAGAGGGTATATGCCCGTATCTCTGGTGTGTACAGTTTGTATTAAATTGTTCTTAAGCACTGGGGCTCTGGGATAGTCCACTTGTATAGACAGCAAGCAAACTCATCGATAGTCCAATCAACTCATGAATTGCCATCAAAACCTCGTCCCCCTCTGTTGAAGTGTAAAACTTTCAAGTTTCAACTAAAAGTTTCCACTAAAAGAATAATTTCAAATTATCAATGCTTCTGGTCGCTCCATTTGGGTCCTGAATGCAAACCGAATTAAAAGTATCAGAATGCAATTCACGAGGAGACTACAAAAAGGAAATGAGGAATAAGTTACAAATATCAATCTTATGAAAACTATTATCCGAATACACTAGCTTTTTCCCAATTTGGTACTCGAATGGAAAATTCAGTGTTCATGCTTTTGTTAGTTCCAATATGAAGAGTTTCATGAAATATTCTGTGGGGAATTATTTCTAGTGTCTGTTCCGTTACGGCTAATCGAAATATAATCGTGCACACAAAAATGTTCATTGGATAATTTCCAAGGTGTGTTCTTGTTTCTCCCATGAGCCTCACATATTGCTTGTTGTTGGGAAATGAAATAAAATCATTGATTTTCGCTATTACAATGTGAGGATTAGTGAATTGAATCCATTGGGAAATAAAAATAACTCACCCACCTATTTTATGCATTCAATTCACATGTTGTTTGAAATATTTCTTCCGCCTATATCATAGGAAAGGTTTAGGGTATATGATTATCATATGCAAAAAACAAACTTCTGTAACTGGTTGTTTTTATGCGTTGCCATTTAGAAAGTTAAACTACAAAATAGAAAAATCTAGATAAAGTTACACAGCGATAATCTTATTGTACAAACTCATTGATCTGTTGTTCTTAGTCAAGGATCGAATTAGTCCCCTTGATGACCAATCTGCTTCGCTTACCCCTGCCCAGCTCAAACTAATGTCTGAATAATCTGGCGGCCTCATTCATTAGTCCAACTAATGAGTGTCTGTTTCCCCCTTTTATTACCGATCCTTCCAAACAAAACCACCCCTGAGATTTGGAAAAGATTGGTCAATATCCAATAGCATATTAAGCGAAACTACTAGCCACAGCACTGGGGATTTGCATCCAGTGAAATAGAGTTTTAAGTTTGACACTCTGAACTCTTTCAGACTATTTCATGTTGATGGGGCCGACCATCGAAGGTGGCTCAGGGGATATATCCTAGGTCCCTGTCAGATATATCTGATATGTTTTGCAATGAATGTCAATTCAAGTGAAGTTGTCTATTCTGAGCATGCCATAAAATGAGCGAAATGCCTTCGTCCCCATTTTCATTATCGAAAAACAGCGGATGGCCAATAGCTGTGATAGCCTTACTAGATTCAGTGTACTAAAACTATAAGTGAAACGTTGAAGTATGATATATGTAATGGTCTTGTCCAGGACTGAGGCAGAATCTAAGGACATTTGTGTAAAGGAACAAATGGTTTCGTCCGAATAATAGGATGGAAAACAAAGACATTCAAAAAAAGGAATCCGATCACGATAGCGCTGTTTAGTCGATTTTCTGGTTTACGCCTGGATAGGCAAAAAGGATTAGAAAAAGACTATTTATTTCATTCTAAATCCTCTTCATGCCTCCGATTGATGTAATCGAATATTCTGCTCCGTGCCATTTGGGAATCACAAGGAACCCGCCTCTTGCCCCCGGGTATCCTCAAACCTAGCTTAATCTTATCCCGTTTCGATTTGGGGTTTTCGTTGAAAGCCTACTCCTAAGGGGAGCACATTTACCCAAGTGGGAGCATTGAGGGATGCTGTGAGTTACACGAGAAGAATATCTGACGAGAGTGGATGTATCAAGCTTTTGTTTGCAACGTTGAGTAAGGTCACTAATGCTCATCTGCCTATATATCGTGACTGTCATGCATGCTATGGTTTGTTTACCACTTTACCACATACATATAACTCAATCAATGTTCCCACTTTATTGTTTCTTTGAATATACAATAACAATAGAAGACTGCACCGCCCAAGTTAAGAAATTATGTGGATGAAATATAATGGAGAGGGGAGAGGGGATTTCTTCAAGACGCATCCTGAAACCATCGCTTAGGGCCAAAGTGACTTGATTTATTCTAGAATAGAATTGCGACAACTGCATGGGGCTCCAGGTTATTGACGTCATTTTAACTGTGTACACTATTTAACCCCACTGTATACGGGTCATATACTGGGCCGATTGGAAGAAGCTTAAGACCCACCCTTAGTATACCAGTCATTTGAAGGTTAAATACTTAGTTTTAACCCTCCAGATAATTTATAATTTGACCAAATAGTTGAGTAGCTTTTGCACCATACAGAGACACCGACTGTGAAATTTGTTTCCTATATATTCAAAGCAATTATTATTGAATGATGCCGCAAATATAATCTAAATTTGAGAATGATTAATGTATATCGAGACGAAGGGAGAGGTTATTTTGTCAATCAAAGGAAGTTCATCTAATAACCAAAGAAGATTCCCTCTTTGTCTTTCGATGATTCCCCAAGTAACTCTATCGGTAACTTGGATTGCTTTCAGAGGCAGAAGCAGAGGATTATCCACGGCAGATTCTACACAGGATGAAATTGAGCAGTAGTTCAGGTAAGCGAATAATGAACTGGGTATGGGAATATACGAGTCAAACAACTCGTAGAACAGGGAGAAAACAGAACAAAAAGTAGAAAACCTTTAGTTTTTTACCAATGTTAACTTAGAATGCAGCTTTAAATGAAAGGCGAAAGAGTACAACATGTCAAGGGAAATGAAGAAAGTGAATAATTCAAGTGAATTTCAATCCCTAGAATCTAAATGGTCTCAACCGGGCTAGTGGATATATTTTCCAGTCCTTTGCAATGTGAAGGTGAATGCCCTAGACTGACGTATACTTCAGTCCTTTGAAATTTGATATTTTAACATACATTATAATCATATGGGATGTTCAAACTTCACATTTCAAAGAACTAGGGGATTGAAAGATGTATACATGCTCATTATTATATAAATGTGAATACTCTAATAGAGTCCCAACGAGTAGTTCAAAATGTGAAAGATGGATATCCTTACATCAATTTTCTATTTCACTTCCAAAAGTTCCAATATATTGAATCTTGTCAGTGGAATAGTTCAGGATCTTTTTGGTTATTCCAAAGAAACATTGATTATATGTATGAAATCGCCTGGAAACCAATACATTTATGAATGGCTCAGCATGAGACGTCACGGAAGAAGACAAAACCATTCCTGAGTGAGGAGGAAGATGATTAAACGTAAAAAGTCACTTATTAATTCTAAATTTCATCAGAAGCTCCTCCATGGGTACAATGCCCAGGGAATCGGTTTACACTGGCTTTAATCAGGAGAATGGCAAAGTTTGATATGAAAAAGTTGGGATTTCAAGCGGCTTCAGAGATAGAAATGAGAATTTCAAACTTTAAAGTGTAGTCGCAGAATTTATAGCCCGTGTATAGTGTATAATTATGTATGTATATACGTATAGTGATATCAGTCAGTAAATGGTTCTGCAGCATCGGGGGCCATGTTGAACATACAAAATTAAATTTGCCAATTTTTGGCATAATGTCAACTTTGTACTATCATAATGGTGGAAATGACAGTGTGAAGAATTGAAAGCCGAAATGTTCCAAATTTGACCAATTTTCACGGAAAAATGGCCGTTTAGAGAAATTCTGGGATTTTAAGGATTAACATGACATTTTTTTAATCACATAGAGACCCATATTTTTCACTCAATCGACAATTTTCACTGGCTCACTTAAGGACACAAGCCTTTGATGTGCTATGTCACAAACTATATTTTCTGAATCGCAAAATATTTCACATTTCTGTAAACTGGAACTAAACCCAATTTATACATACATGACAATGGGATAAAACTCTTGAACGATTTTAATATGTATGGTCAAATGTTATGAATGACAAGAACTGTGTTTTCAATCTAATTGTGGAAATAATTTGTTGTCTTTGATTCCTTACTTAGAAATACAATAGGCCTATACATCTGGAGTCAATCTATTTCAAAATTTTGATTAATTCTCTTCTTTTATTTAAAGCCCAAACACTATTTAGGAAACTATAATTTTTTTTTGCAAATAACAGAAACATTATAGTCTTCAGAGTACTTATGCAGCATTATAATGATCGACATCAATATTTACCAGCAGAACCATAACAATAAACAGTCAGTTTCTCTCTTACAAGGAGGCAGACATATTGGTGACCAACAGCGCCACTGGTGGTAATTTACGTGTATTGATGACGTCACTGAACCATTAGGTGTGACCGATCACTCTACTCGGCCATACATGTACCCAAACATTGAACGTTAAGCTGCTTAGTTTGAAGCAGTGGTACATACATAATTGTATGATGTATTAACAGTGAAAAGATTTGGATATTCATACTATTATTAACAAGTCATAAATACACCTTATTTACCCAAGAGACCCCCGATTTTAGTGTGCAATTCTCCTCTTGTTGTGCCGAAAGTAAACGCCACAAATGGCGGCGGCGGCAATGTTTTGACACATTCAATCCTCTCCCCTGCCTCACCCTAATCCCACATAGCTTTAACACTTCCCCATGCATTTATATATTGCATATTCAGACTCAAAGGCAACCCGTTGTACAATGCTCATCATTTGTATATACAGAATAGTGGCTCAAATCAAATGAAAAGAGGTATGTTCAATAAGGCATGGCAGGGGAAAAGGGCTGGGCCTCGTTTTGAGTTGTGGTTCTCATACGTCATCAGAGGTCACATGACTTACAGTAATGGCGGCTTCCATACAGGTTGTCTGCTATAATTAATTCCATGTAAAATAGGTCCCCATTTATTTAATAGATGAGAATTACATAAAATACATAGGTGAGATTGTTGGATACGATTTTCCCGCCTAGAAAATGTATACATGTTATCCTATGAAGTTTCGGCTTTAAGGTTTGATATATGCAGGCATGATAGTCTTTTATTCTTGAAAAGATACCAAGAAAAGTCTTATGGCACAATTAAAATATGACCATTTGGAGGAAAATATTCCATTTTAAGGTTCTAAATTCGAATTCAATTATACAAAAATCATAATCACTTGAAACTTAGACAAAATTCCTAGTACCAATCTTAAGTCTTATGAACAAAGAAAACATGTTAATTTTTAAGGATTTAAAAAACAAACGGGTAATATAGCAAAGTCCATAACTTAGGGTGCAGCTATCTTTTTTACATTTCAATAAGGCCATTCTGGGAAGCATCCGTTAAGGCATATTATTTAATCCCTATCACATTCCATCTTTCAATCGCTATGAATGTTATTTCAAACAATAACATCTGGTTTGATTCAAACATAATAAAGAAGGGAGAGAAATTTGGACCGTTTACAGACTTTCCATTCAAATTCTTCCCCTAATTTAGCATCCTATTTATAGCATATTGATTTTTCTTAGGAAGCATTGGTTGACTGCAACAGTCCGGAATCGATGTTGGTAATAGCCACTAGACTATATCACAAAATGGCTTAGACTTTTGAAAATAGGAGACCCAGCCCAGAGTGATTCACAGATTCTAAAGTAGGCGTGCAATCTTTAGATTACACTGGGAATATATTGGAACATAGTGACACAGTATACACCCCTACCTAGACCACCACACTCAATTAACCCCCCAAGTCCCCGTTTAGTATTTGTCTTTCTAAAAGTCGATTGACACCTGCACTGAGTGTTATTGAACTCTATTCAATTAAGTGTATGAAACCTCACTTAGGCAATCCATCACCGTTGCGCATGCCCCAGAGGAACCGGAACCAGACCCGTATTGCTTGCTTGCGCCGCCATCTGGTGTTTTATTAAGGTGAAGTTAGTCTCAAGCGCCAGGAAAGTTTCCATTAGAATCCATTTCTTCATACCGTAAGTCATCTGTGTAGAGGGGCCTCACAAGAGAACATTGTCCTGCTGAGCATAGGAGAATGTATAACTTGCCTCGTAGAATGGATGGTGTTCATCCGCGGTCTTTGTATTATTTTTTTATGAGAAAGGGTCAAGGACAATGGACGCAATTACTCTAATCTATGTGACCATAAACCTTCTACTCACAAATTGGGTATTAAAGCTGCATTCCCAGCTAAAACAACCTCAGCTCTTTTATCATTAGCGCTATTGTATGGAAGAATACATTTTTAGAAAAGAAATGTTTGCCACAAATTCGTGGCCATATTTGTCGAAAATACTATTATACCTTGCTGTTCTACTTTGACGATTTGCTGGAACGGAGACGATCATTAATGCAATTTGTTAGCCTCTAGATATATACAATAGCTATCTAGGTAGTGCTGTCCTAACATTTTTTATTTTATCAAGGATGCTCTGAGTTTAAGAAGATGAAAGAGAGCCATATATTTAAAAATCTAGGAGTAGCCCTTGGTGTAAACTGAGATTGATAATTAAGAAGTTCATTTGATTTTATATCAAGAGAAACAGCCCAAAGTTTTCATTATTCTATCTTGATGACTTTCGCGATGTGTTGGGAACGAAAATAGTTTTATCGGGAATTAGCTGGGCACTGCAACATTAAAATGAGCTTATGACTCGTTAATATGTACTTAATGTTGGGAATGAATACTCCCTTAAAACCAAACGCCTTCTACAAATGATACCAAATGTATCTGAGTTTGGTTAATGCACCTAGAGTTAACGAAATTCAGGTACAATATGCTTAATACCATGATAACATCTGCTCAGAAATAATTAATTTGACATGAGAACAATATTCTACTTAGATTAATAAGTATCCTGCTCAAACAAAATAGCATGAGGATGAACAAGTTTGGATTATTATTTTCTCGTATGATACATAGACGAAGCGTAAGACGTCTAACCTGTGCCCGCCTCTCCTTAACTAAACCAATTAAAAACAATATTCCGCGTACATAATGCTAAACCATTATTTTAGAAATGTGCTTCCACTCCGGCTGCCATAATGATATCACAGGGGATATTTTGCAAAGCAATTCATTCGTCACGACCCCTCCTACTCCAATTTAACAGTCGGTGGGTTTTCTTGTCTCTCCCTTTGCATCTGACATTACTTTCTAATATGTCACGGACCACCCAAGGTGTGCCAACGATAAATCCACAACACATATTCCCCAGCTTGCGTCAGCTCCTCTCACCCGTCCCGGCGCTCAGACTCTTTAAATCATTTACGACCGTGCAATTAATCAAATCTATGCAGCGATCCTACCGAGCGTGAAGCACTATCTACATAATTATCACTGATTAGGAGGATGGTAAATGAATTTTCATTATGCCTATGGGATGCCTGGAAGGGAGAATGTATTGTGCAATATCGCAGAATTTTCATATTTTATAGGTTGTATTTAATACAAGTCTGCGAGCGCTGTGTGTATGTATAATCTTTTGCACATAAATACAGGATGTAGATTACTATACAGCAATCTACACGTTGTATTTATGTGCAATATATTATAATGAGTGTTCATGAAATTCTGCACATGCCTATAGAACCTCGGGGGGTGTCACTCGTTAATAAGGAGAAAATGGTATGTAATCCTATTATCAGTTGATCAGTGACAAGCAGGTACGAGATTCTCCACTTGGGAGTAATGGATTAAGTTATTACATTAACAACACATTTATTGAATCTCACCTCTTTTTCTGTGCTCTCTGGCAACAACAACAGCACAGCGAACACTTGTATGGGAAGGGAGGATATAGCTCTGCGATGCGGCTGAAACGGATGTGTCAATGATCTCTATAGAAAAACCTCTTTACCTTTAGATATTGCCAAGGGCCCTGACGTATCACAGAGCCCGACCTACACCTAACCTATGGATTCTGATGGATCATGTCTTCCACTTCTGGAGACCTCTGCTAACCCGTATTTCGTTTGCCTTACTGACAAATGAATTGTATGCCCCTTTCTCTTGCAGTGTGCTACTGGACCGTTGTAACAGAAGATTGCGATGGATTTTGCGACATTTTATCACCCGGATATCCTGGTATATACCCACCAAACATGGAGTGTCATTATCACGTGTATTCCTTGGACGACAGCTCGACGCTACAGCTCACTTTCCAGGGAGCAGCGCCCAAACCGAGAGAATTTTCCATCAAAGAGTCGTAAGTGTTCGCTCAGAGGAATTATTACTTAAGGCCCATTCACATTACAACGGCCGATTGGTGTACGGCCGCGGCACGGCAAAAAACACAATGTATTACAGCCGGCAAGTATCGGCCAGCTGGTCGTGGTAATGGGAATGGACCTTTTAGTTTAGGTGTTTATGAGTTAATCATGGGCTTTAATAAGGAGGCTATATTCCACGGCAGTAGGCTTTTGAGGTGCGCCACTGCACCAGTTTGGTGATGTGTTGTTAACATGTAGCGCAAAGTGCCATAGGCGCAGCCTAGCAGACATAATTAGTCTCTGTTCTTTCATCATTCCAGGATTTTTTTTAAATGTGTACCCCTGCACCCCACTCACCCCCTCCTACCAAAATATTTTGCAGTAGTCCGACGGGAATTGGCATCAGGTGTGCAGAAATAGGTTGACTAAAGGTCCATTCCCATTATCACGACCAGCTGGGCGATACTTGCCGACTGTAATACTTTAACATTGTGTTTTTTGCCGTGCGGCGGCCATACACCAATCAACCATTGTAATGTGAATGGGCTTTAATGGACGCGAAAAGTTGTGAAACAAG
Source organism: Sthenelais limicola (assembly GCA_942159475.1). NCBI lineage: Eukaryota > Metazoa > Annelida > Polychaeta > Phyllodocida > Sigalionidae > Sthenelais > Sthenelais limicola. The sequence continues at coordinate 88,740,606 of OW804100.1, forward strand.
GCCCGAGTGTGTCCGGTAACTAGTCATGTAATGTGAGAGAAATTGAGATAAAACCGTTTTACCAACTAAAATGATTAAACATGTTTTGTTGGTTCTCATAGTATTTGATACAATGTCATGATACTGCCAAGATTGAAATATCTTTATATAAAAATTCTGGAAAAAGTATCCGAATTTCCATTTTTGCCATTAATGGAAAATTAACATTGTTGCTATAAAAATATGTGTGAATGTCCCTGAAGATCCAGTAGTAATTTTAACGCGGTGCCTAAGTTCGTGCTTGTTACACTTGGTCATTCCATGTCAAATAAACTGAGTAGTTTTAATTTAATTCATTAGTTTTATTGTACCCTCTCCGATTCTAAACTGAAAAGGGCCTTTTGCTTGCGGAACTAATTACCACGATTTCGAATTCGATTTCGAATTAGCTATTAAAATAAATTGAGTTCAGTACGTGCTGATAAGTACTATTGCAGGCAATGGGTAATTGGGTGAGTATGTGGCCATTTCCCATCAGTATAAAACTCTGCACTGTCTAAGCTCAAAGCTGAGAGAATCCCTCCAAACTGAGGGATAGCCTCTCTCAACACCCCATAATGCCAATAAAATTCCTTTAACATGCATACTCCAGGGCAGGGAAAGCTATTAGCGAAGTAGGCGTCCAATCACTGACATACAATTCTCATCTGATCTGAGAGGCTCTGAGCCTAGACTGTGTATGGATGAAAACTGCCATATACCCACAGGTCGATGCTCTGAAATCCCATCAAGAAGGCTTGCAATTCTCCAAGATAAAAAGAAAGTCATAATTAAGGACAATCAACATAACTGATGATACGGATACGTTACCAATTGTTTTAACCATTAATCAAAATTGAAGGGGGCATTTATGAGATATAGAACTAATCCATTTCGCAAGCATAAGTACTAAAGAAAGTGATAACGTCTTCGCTATTTCTCTTCCAATTGATTGCTAAACCCTAAATAAAGATAAGACGTGGGATCGAGACGAGTGATTAGCTTCTTCTGAGCTTAATGGAGGACAAAGATTTGGGTCAGAATTCAATTAATAGTTGGTAAAGTCTGCGGTGATTAGATGCCATGCCGACGTTGAAATCAAATATAATTCATCTGACGTGATTTTGTGACTGGATTATCTGGTTGCCATCCTGATAATAGGCGTCTGTGGAAAATCCACAAGGCGTGGTGCTGGCTCGCGCCACATGTGGAATATCGACACCCTCTCTCTGATTAGTCTAATATTTGCATTGCCATATTTGATTCCAGGGAAAACTGTAGAGATGACTATATGGAAATCCACGACGGCAACTCTACCGCCGATCCTCTAATTGGCCGCTTCTGTGGTAGGGATATTCCGGATATCACATCTTCGAGTGGACACCTTTTCCTGTCCTTTTTCTCTGGTAGAGATAGTCCTCCATATAATATCAATGGCTATCATGGCACCGCTATAAGGTTAACCAAAGGTTTGTGAGCACAGATTATTTTTCCGTGCTTTATTTCATCGGGAACATTTGGCCTTAGGGTGCTATAATGGTTTTAGGAATGGGGATAAATTAGAGAATATGGATAGATGTATGTATACATTTATATTTAGCATCCCTAGATAAACAATCATATAACACATTCCTGTTCACATTAGTATTTTTAAATTCTAAAAGGTTCTTTTTCTTCAGCACAATTCACTTAGACATTGAGGGTAATAATTCCATCATTCCATCATTCCCCAAACTCATTTCTTATCTTATCTTTATTCACAGAATGGCACCAAGATGGACATAAGAAAACGAATAATTGGTGTGACTGGGTATTTAACGCAAGTGAAGGATCGGTTTCATCGCCTGATCACTGGTTGCCAAAGGACACAGTCTGTGTATATAATTTTGCTGTCCATACTGGACATTATTTAGAAGTCATCCTCACTATTTATGGTCTCAAGTAAGTGGTTACTCATTATTTTTAGCGATAAATCTGCTAGGCACAAATCACGTTTGATAGTTTTGTTTCAAACTATAGATCTAAGGATAAGATTTTAGCACCAATGCATTTGGTTTTCCATTAACTTACTTTCTGAGAATCTCTGGTCGATATTACATTTTTAATTGACTAAAGAATAACCAAAGCATAGCCCTTTGAGCATTGAATGTACATTTATGCTTGTTTCTAAATACTAATGCATGTTTTTAGATACGTGTATACCTATATGTGTAACATATTGTACCGTTGTGTAAGGTTGCTTCATACATGGATTCTCTCAAATTTAAGGGATGGTATTTGGAGAAATCAGAAAGTACCTGAGGGTTGGGGTCATTCCAGTGTCGCTTAGTAAAACTTTCAGGATTGATTACAGTTTGCCGCTTTTCAAAGCGACTGGGTCCCCATGACATTATTTGTAACCACAGATACGCTATTGAAGAGAATACGGCCCAGCGACAGGGCCAACTTTCCATATACTACTGGTGCAACTAGTGTGGGATATTGGTCGATTCATCCCAGCTATCAGTGGAGGTCTTATGCAGCCATTTTCAGTGACATCCCTCTATTGAACGTATATAAAAGTAACAAGCTTGCACCTCGGGAACCCTATTATTGTCATCAGAATGTATCTGTTTTCCAGCAATAGCTTTTTTTCTCTCCCGCAGAGGTGCCTGCCTTGACCGCATAGAGGTTTACGAGTCCAAGAGACTAGTTGAGAAGTTATGCGCCAGTAAACTGGAGACTCCACAACCCCGCTTTGTTTATAACCTAACAGCTGACCCGGTCAGGCTCAAATATTATTCATCTCAAGGGCAATACCAGTCTACCCCAGACGCTGGCTTTTGGCTTTCCTTTAGGCAGATTAGATGTAAGTACTTCCCAATTTATTTATCCTTCTCACAAGAACCTTCGAGTGTTTGGATTATGATTATGTGGGAAAGTAATCACGACATCTGCTTTTGTTATCAGTTGGTAGATACACAAAACCGATGAGACTGGATTAATATTTTTCAAATACTTTCTAAACTGGTCGGAAGATTAATATAACTTTCGAAATGATTTATAAAACGTTTCTTTGTATCCCATCTCTGCAATGAAATCTTATAGAAACTGTTATTTGATCTTCAGTGTCAAAATATATTGAAAGCGAAACATTGTATCCCCATATTTCGGAATATATATATGTAAAAGAAATGTGTATGATTTATTTTTCAGCTGTTAAAAAACACTCAGAGTCGGTTCGACTTAAGGATGAGCCAGCAAGGTCTAAAATGGATGACACTTCCTGTTCACTTATAGTTCATCCCTGTGATTGGCATTGGCCAATGATAGTCCTCGTTACATTGACATTGAGGCGATGGATCTGACGCAGATGCTGGAAGGAGTGGATCGCTGATGATGAGATTCTATTACTGTGATGATGTCTTTCACTTTATTTGGACCCATTCCGTCCAAAAGGGAGTAATGTGATACCATACCCGAAGAACTTCTATGAAGCAAACTGTTGTTAATAATGTCTACAGTGGCTCGTGCAAAGAAGAAAAACTCAAGCATTTTGCAGGGCTTTGTCGTAATTAGTACAATCCCAATTTCCATTCTTGAGAAATGCTTCTGTTTGGAATTTGCCCAGAGCCGCCTGTTTCCTTGTATTCTCAGCCTTGTTGGTGATAATGTCCATCAACGATAATGGGAAACAGAAGAGCGGAGGAATTGTTTTAGATTCCCAAGTGCTTTGATCTTCGTACTTTCCTTTTCGAGTAAATTTCACGTACCTGAATGAATGTATCTGCGTGAATCTAATAACATCCCAGAGATTAACAGCATCCCACAATTCAGAGTCATAATGATTCAATTTTGATTATTTTGAATCTCGTTAAATTCGTATGTCGCGTTTATAATTCCTGCTTCTACATTGTTCATCATTGAGTGAATGGACCTTTGTCATCGCTTTGTTCTGGCGAGAATGTTACCTCTTTGAGTAATTCAATATTAGCTTCGGAATTATGATGCAGTGTAGTAGAATTGTCATTTACTAGGATTGTTTAGAATTACGGAACGTGCATTATCGGTACTGGGAAAAGGAAACTTGTTTTATCATCTAAACCTGTGACTAAGCCGATGTCATTGATTTGTGCGATCCTTTAACCAAACTATAGCAAGTGATATCACTGTTGTTACAACTTTCTGTCTGAAGTCAATGCAACAAAACATCGCTAAAATTTGTACCAGGGATTTATAAGCTTGTGTATAATATTATGCATATTTACAGGTAAATCGAAACTAAAACTATCTTTGAATTCCACCTTATTTGCTTCTTAATTGGTGTACGACGTACTGATCTGCGTCGATATAGAAAAGCTAATCTCGGTATCTAAAACTTATTTGAATGTATTGACAAACCTGCTGGGATACAATAGATCATTGTCATGTACTTTTGCAAACTTAAGGCCAAAAGTAAAGTCATCGAAGTGACCGACCCTCCCTCCCACCTTACCCCCAAGGGTGGGAATCGAAATAAATCTACTGTAAATAACAAACTAGAATGTTCTGTTGTCTTTATTCCATTTTTAATGGCACACCACAGAGGGTTTATAATGAATGAAATTATGGGGGAGAAACTCCAACATCATAAGTCAAAGGTCGGTGCGCATGCTAGCTATAAAGTTCTCCGAGTGTTGGCAATTTAAAGAGAGTTTTATGGAAGTGGATAGATAAAGCAAGGCTAAAGGCCTTGCTTTCTCCAGTATGATGGATGCAGGGTTGTCACTTGAAGGATGAGGACCGATGAGGACATCCGTAGGTACAAATAGCCTGTGGCAGAGAACAGGTCTCGCTGGAGTCTTTCTAAAAGCATTCAGCACGAGGGCAAAGATACATTCGGGGTTAAGGGTCAGAGATCAAGACAAATACATGGGTGAAATTAGTTTGAATTTGTTCTTTTATTCTGAACTGTAACTCTTTCCCTTGATTTGTTGTAAACAACAGAAGTATAAATACAAATGTACAGTAAAGGCCACACTTTATAAATGCAAGTCACACATAACTTTGAATAAATGAGACTTGGAACATAATTTATATATTCATATCATGTTATGATTCCCGCACCATTAAGGACATGCCATTGGGGTTAATGCCAGTAAGTAATTATGCATAGATAAGAATTCATTATAAGGATCTCAATATTATGGTTCTGTCCTTGAGGTCGCATGCAAAGCTTTAAACCAAAGTGCCTAACAATTAGTCATGTGATTGAGGAAATGATTCATATCCAACCAGAGACAGCATCCAAAATGTGAAATGAGATAAAGGCTCAAGACACACTACAGAAATATCTTGCCATGCACACCAGAAATAGAATGAATTTAAGAGTGTGTGGTTACATTTAAATTATAAATTAACATAGTAACTTAGGTCTTCCACTGATCGACCTCGAGAGATACATTCCTGCCATATTTACCGTGGAATATGGACAACCAAATCACAGATTTCATAACTGATTTAGTGATATATATACGTTAAGAGATATTGGAGTCGTTCACCCCCCAACCTCCGGAGATGCACTACACTCGAGGGGCGGTGAACCGTCCTTGTATAACTTTGAGCGAGCCTGGACGATAATACGGAGTGGTATGATGTATTGCAAATGAGGAGGACACTGGCATGTTGTTTCATAATTGCACTGCATTAACCTGCACCTCTGGGTCTCGTAAATATACGTGCAAACGGACCATCAATTTCTTCCTCCGTGCTAATTACGATTTACAGAGTGCTTATTCGACCTCTTGTTGGCGATACGCAAAGTATAAGAGATGGCCACTCAGTGGGCTTTCGTTATAGAATCCATATCTGCATTCCAGCAGACTTTAGGGGGACTAGAGGGGCAGATTAAAATAAATATGTGGTCCTAATTGGCCATGAATTATTGCACAGTCAAAATTTTATTGTGATAGGTGCATCACCGCATGCCCAGTACACTGCCAAACGGTGTGCGCGGGATTTGATGACCCAACCTTGTATATTAAGTGGGGGAAAGCCTCAGTTTTTAACCAAGATGAGTTTAGTTTCAACGAGAGTAAAATGTGTATCAAGTTGTTGATTGTGTTCATTGACAGACTACCAGGGGGTAATCAAACATGTTTAATATCATATCAAAGTATAGAAATACAATGTCATGAAGAAAGATGCGACATGCGTCTAATTGCTGTATCTACTAGCCTAAGGCCCCGTTCTTTCTCCTTGGGATTAGTTTCCTTCCAGGTGCGAGCCCATGAATGCTCAAAGCTTGGAGTAATTGAATAGAATTATAATTACTCCAAGCTCAAAGGAATCACTGATCATATACAGACTGAACTAAATTGCATAATTGAAATGGACGTTTCTCGAGCTTTACTAGTTGACATAATATTTTAATCATAAAGATCCCTCTGATGGGCGGGTGCAATAGGTATAAATACAGCTTTAAATTTTAACAAAAGAGCGACAATTTGCATATATCCAATTTAACTTATTTTCTTTACCTTCCGTCGTCTCTATTTGTGTTGTTTCGCTTCGCCATTAGTTTTAACCAATTGCTCCGCTCTAATGCAATGTCCAACACATTTGCTATTGCCTTTGTAGATAGACCTAATTTAAATTTATTGTCCGGATACATTCGCAATGGCCAGATATTGACACTCAAGGTCGTCCGAACAAACGGTAGATTAGACTGAAAACGAGTACATTGCCAGACGCTTTAAAAAGCGCCAATCTTACAGGACATTAAAAGGAAGGAAAGAATTGGAGAAACATTAAGCCTTCGACCCCAGAGAAATTAATAGTGGTGCCCGGGTCATTATAGATCCGAGGGGAATTGGCATCAGGTGTGCAGTTATCCAAGGAAGGGAAACTAAATTGGGAAAAATCGATGGCAAGGCATTCCCAACCGAAACAGTCCATTTCGCAGAAAGGGTATTTCCTTTGCCAGATACCGAATCCACTGTTACCCGATGTGTAAAATAAGAAGACGAATTCAGCACCCCGAAGGAGGGTCTTCCTATAGGACAGTTTTCCAGCGATCGTTAAGACAGATTGGAACTGATTGGGGGAGCTTATCAGGGCCACAGAGCAACCATCCAGATGCTCTGACGCCATGTTGGGACTCACAGATAAGTGGATTGCTCTCCATCTGAACGGCTACATTATCTCTTCATGACGACTCTTGCAAGGACGACACGATCAACCCTTGGTGCCATGCTCCCTAACATGAATTGCTGCAAGCAATAACACTTTGAGAAGTACATAAAGCATGTTGTTGCATCGAGTAAATATTCAAGTTCTATCTTACATCCTTCGCGAATTCTCTATATATGGTATTGGTGCGCTTTTGGAAGACTTGCGAATTGCTTATTTCATCTAGCCTATATTCTGACATCAGAGACCTCAATCAAGTAGGCTATTCCATTATGAGGTTTCATGCCAGGATAAAAATCTAGAGACTGGTCCTTCTGCCAATAATTTAATAAAACTTGCCATCAATCTAAAACAGTGTCACTAGAGACTGACTACTCTAGAGACCTAATAAACAAGTACATCAAAATCTATCAGTGTTTTTCGCTGTGGAGATGGGCAGCGATTATATTTATCTTCAGGGCGCATATGTGCGATGGCCATGGGCGAAATGCCTTTCGCGTCATGGGCATGCAACAATCCTGTCACCAATCAGCCAATCAGAATGCACCATACACCCCTTGAGAGATAAGGACACGCTCTTTGGGATCCGTAACAACACACGTGATAGGCGGAAACAGGCAGAAGAGATTGACAATTTAACTGGCTCGGAGCATAGCACGCGAACTCGCGATTTCCGTCGCTTATCTCAATATGGTTGCCATATCCTTCTGACTCTTTCCATGACACTTAAATAACAGATCGGCCCAGTATCGATCCCAAGCAGGGCTTCCTGGGGGGAAAGGCTTGACCAGGCGAACAAACAAGGTTGTGCGTCGCTCCAGGGCCAGGCGGGAATATCCCTAATACATACATGTATATAGTTATAAACCTGTATAGCACCAAACAAATCCATATGAATAGATCTCCATCCGATCTACACAGTGTTGGGACTTGAAAAGAGATCCTGTCATGGAAAATTATTGGGGAAGATTTTTTTACCAACTTTCATAGCTTCGGCCAGCAATGCTTGAGTGGTAAAAATCAAGCGCAAGTGCTTACCAGTCTCGTTACCAATAGACCTACTGAAAAGTCCGTATGGTTCCCTTTCCTGCGTACACGCAGACATTTCCTGAATGGTTAACTTACATGCTCTGTGTCACTGCTACCATGATAATACCTTTCTATTAGCGTCCCCATTATTCCCAGCATTTAATCTAGAACTGAAAAGATGGGAACGATCTAATCTCTTTTGTAAGCGGACTAAGCAAAATTTTGGCACATTATCATAAAGAATTTTCATGTATTATGCTTTCACGTGCAGGGTTTTCTTCATTTAATATAAATGCTTGCATCACTTTAGCAAGAGTTCAATGAACAACATGTTGTCCTTAAATAGTTATTTATATTAACACGCGAAAATACGATTGTGGGTTTGCCCACTTAGGGCCTACTATTGCCCTTTGTGCCCCTCCCCTCCTATACCGGCCGGTAAAACTTAGATGCCACAGTCTAGGCTCAGAGTTGAGCGGTCCCTTCAAACTGATGGAAAGCCTCTTGCTCCAAACCGCAAACTGCAATTGGAATCACATTAGGCCGCCTACTCCAGGGCCAGGAAAGCCAAAGGGCGCAGTAAGTGTCCAATCACTGACATAGCATTCTTATCTGATCTGAGAGGCTCTGAGCCTATACTGACTGGTTTCTGAAGGTATGGCGATACCAGATTGTAACAAATATACTGCAGTATTGGTACAATACTACATCTATATAAATCTGTATTCAAATGAATTCGAGTATTGACCCCAAGGAGAGAAAACTAGCAGTCGCAAGTGGAATCAAACCCACGACCTCCGTTACATATTTGGTGCTCTACCATCTGAGCTACCTGGGCTAGATAGAGTTGCATTAATTGTCACTCTACCCCAATCACTCCAGCCCAAGTGGCCCATAGGCCTACTTCATTTGAATAAAATGAGCTTAAGTTACTTTACAACATTCAATTCAAGGTGAGATCTCAAGATTATTTGCCTATTCAAATGCCAATTACTAAACAGATTACAACTCAGGTTTGGTCGCGAATATGAATGATCCCATTCTTTAGCTTGGTATCAAACTACTGCTCCATTTTTTATATGCTGGCACGTATTTCAAGAGAGCACGCTAATTGCTCCAAAAGCATGCACAGCTTCTCGTTACGGATCATTCTGATACTGAATAAAATGGATTCAGTAGAAATATAAAGTTCTTTAGCGAGATTATGACAAATATTTAAATTATATCTACCAACATGGATAACCACAATATACATAATATGTATCCTGATCTCTTATCCGTCAACTAAATGGTCCTATAAATATCGGGACCGTCATCATTCATAGAAAGGCTAACGAACCGCAAGTCCACCAATTGGTTTTTACTTTTTTCGTCTTTTTTTTATAATTTGTTGAAAAAGAAATCATAGAAATTGGATGATTGTCCCTAACCTTGAGGCGCTTCAGCACCCTGTCTACAGGTGCCAACCAAAGGTTACCAATTGCTTAGACCCACACCAGCAACAAAAACTCAACCCCACCTCTGGCCTTTTTTCATTTTCAGGGACTCATTTATTGAGCCAGTGTCCCCTGTGGGTTTGGGGCTGGCGGAGGAGGGGGAGGGGGAGGGGGAGGAGGAGGGGGGCGACAGTCTGCCACCCCTGGAACGCTTCAAACCCCCCAGCATCATCATCAGGATTATTGGGACGGAAGGGACAGTTCCGTGCATGCATCCATTCACCCGATTTTATAAACATTTTTCTCCATAAGTTATTTTTTCCAAAATTTAATTAAAAAACGATGAAAAGCTAAGGGTAAAACCGATTTGTGGAACAACCCCATATATCTAAAAGATTTGTATTAGACAAATTTGCATTCGTGCAATTTCTAACACTCTCCCCCATTAATACAGGTGGTTTCCGTTGTGCCCTGAAATTCAAGGCATGCTTTCAAGCGAGGTAATACAAAATGCATAAATATTTTACATTATATTACGATTCCTGTCTTCTATCCTAAGCTACCCGTTTTAGAGCGTAGGATTTAAGGTATAATATTATCATGTTCAATATGCCTAAGTCGGAACGATGTTATTACAATCAGCAGAATAGGGTTGAATATGGCACATGCTTCCACGCAGGTGCACTAATGAATACATCCGTCCGGATATATCTCAGGAAATCATCACAATGTACCCTAGCTGTCCCTTATTACCGCTCATAAAAACCATTAGGATCCAGTAAATCGGTGAGTGGTACAAGCTTGGGAGTCCAGTAGTTATAATGGGCCTAGTAAATATGTGCACATATAAAGAGATTTATTATACCATTGTAGCTGGGAATATGGAATACCATAGACTACAGCATTGGCGCTCATATCACATAATTATAGCGGGGAATAAAGCCTGTGTATTACCCGCTACATACACTCGCCATTAATTTTCATCAAATTTTCAGTAATTTGTCGCCATAAATATCGGGAAACGGATTTCGTTCGGGCAATTTTGTCTATTTATTTAATCATAATAATAATCATGAATGTCTAATATATTTTGGAAATCATGACAAGGTTGGAACGTTATCAACATGTACCAACGTTGCTCATTAAATTTAGAACGTTGTGGATCGAGGTTCATCTTTGATATACTATCTTTGATATATGACTAGACCAATACCTGCACCATTAGTGTAACTACTTGATGTTCTAAATCTTTCTTTTGTACGAATAATCGTGAAAATGGTGATACAATGCTATTTCGCTTTTGATGTTTTGCCTCAATCGAAGTCCAGTTGAATGACCCCATCTATTGTTGCGACATCAAACGAGGCCACTCCCCAGGCTGGGGCAGCCAAGAGAGACCCAATAGGCCAGGAAAACAAGGAGTTATAGGCTCTCTGATCTCTGGGTTTGGGCTATATGATGAATTATTCGTAAATTTGAGCCTTTATAGGTTCTCATGGGATTAATACAAGAAATGCATTTCATGCCAGGGGAGTGAACATAAAAAAAACCCACTGAGGTCAAACCATAAATCATATGTATAAGTTACAGCTAGGACTTTATTCAATTTTAGCAAGCTCCTAGCAACAGCATATTTCACAACTACAAATGAGTATTCTGATCTTCCCAACACGTACGTGTTTCAAAATTTGTTTTATGAGGATTCACATAACCTTCACTACAAACATATAGATCTATATGTGCATTTAACATATAGAGTGGGACCCATACTTCTGAACGTCCACAACTCCCCTTTTAGGGATATGTTCAACCTAGTTGGACAATGTATCCCTTTTAGTGGCCTTTGCGTTCAAATAAATATTTCAATGGATTAGCTGCAGAGGCCGCCCTGAATGTTTGAAGGTTATATGTGTGATTAGGGAGCTGAGGGGAGCTGAGACTGTTGTGTCCCGGAGTCGTCATCTGTATGATATATGTAATATTATAGACTTTTCCTCCTTTTTTGCACATTTTACGCATAGCCAAAATACATTACTAAGACACCTTTTCCTATTACCGACCAGATATTCCTATTCCTGGAACAAATAGTTTCATTGCACTGACTATTTCTTCATTAGTGAGATCTTTTCTCCCCTTACAAGATGTCTTTTTACTATTACCACTCACCTATTACCTATGACCTGTGTCATCTGCTGCTATGACGCATTGCAGTTGGTCCTTTTAAAATATGACAGCGAGTATTTCTTCCTTTTTACATTCTACGGTATTTTTTTAAAAAAAAAATCGTGAATGTTAGTGAATTGGGTACCATTCTGTCAATCATCCTGAGTAGCAAGTTCATGTGATACATTTTGAGGTGTTGGTTGAGGATTGGTGTGAGGAGTTTGGACACTTATCTGGGAGGATATCTGGATGCCCATCTCTGTGTGATGTAATTCACGCCAACACTACTAACTTTGCACTTATGCAAGGACTGCTTTATTGACAACCTTCTACCATCTCTGCAGTAAATCCCTGAAGGCCAGTGTGACATCCTATTGGTTGACATTTGTTGTATTCTATTGGCTATCTTGGTTTGATTGACAAGTTGCCACTTAAGGCCACTGTATAGGTTTTGAGAGGAACCCATTTAGAGAGGACCACCCATGACTGAATCTGAGTGATCTACACCTACTACACCCTTTGGGATTTCTGGGTTTCAAGTCTTGGAGACAGACAAGCTCGGAATTGCAAAGACTAAAAGACAATTGTGTATTATTAGATTACAATATGTTGTTTAATGTCTTATGTCTAATTCCCTTGCATTGTACTTTCATGTTTATCCAACTGCCTTTGTAAACAGGGAGCGTGCAACTTTCCTAGTTGTTAATAAACTGAATTTTACTTCCACTCCTGTGTTCTTCTAATACAGACATTCGAGGCATTTCAGATTACAGTACGTCTGATATTCATAATCTAGCCATTGCGTACAAATAGTTGACCGTAGAATTCGTTTCCTTTGGAAACGCACAATATATACATTAACTTAAACTGATAATAAAGTTAAACAGAAAAATAGTTCATTAAATGATTGATTAACTTAATAAACTTATAACTTGTTTGCTCCTTTCCTAGAGTCATAGACTTGCACACCTTGATTATTTTTATAATCTAAATAATATCAATATATACATATAAATGCAATTTATCCACACACAACCACTATTTCTTGGACATTACCTACAAAACAATTATTAAACTAATTATTCTTTTACAGAAATGAAATGTATCATATAATAACCACATTTACTTTGGTCGGAGGGACTCAGTGCTAGTCTACTAGCCACTATTCAGACACTACTTAGTAGTATATAAAAATGAGCAACTGACTCCGGCACAAGAAAGATGGCTATGTGTATATCTCTGTGAGAGAAAGAAAAAAAAGTATCTCTTCGGATATTAGGATATCCATAAGTCATGTTGATTATGTATTGGAATATCTTAGAAAAGGAAAATGATATTTAAAAAAGAAAAATGTTGAATAAGTTGGATATTTAATTACTATGACACATTTTTATCCTGACAGTTTGGGGACAAAACAGAGACTACTGATATGTTTAGTCCCACTTTCTGATGCCTTTTGAGAAATGAAACAGAGCATGTCCTCATCAAGAATCATACCTTTCACGGATATATGTCCTGACGGTTTGTTTACTTTGTGAAGTAATAAGTAGCAGCAGAACCCATTTTACTATTATAAGTTACATCGGTAGATCTGCTAGGGTTTATTATCAATCATTAATAGAAAAAAATCATAAAGAAAACATTGATTTATACATCTGAATATTTTGGTGTTGGCGGTTGCGGTAATAGATATCCTTCTTTACTTTTATCCCCGGATGAGGTCCCTATAAATGCTTCAAGCTTGCCCTGAACTCCATCTTTCTGTTGGACATCTTGATTATCGTCGCGATCTATGATAGACTTCCTTAGCAGCGACGCTAGGAGTTCAGAAAGTGCATCAGCAATGTATCAGGGGAGCTGTCTTCATCTTTGACCTTGTGCACGTCAGAGGTGAGTCCCTTCCAGAATGAGCCCCTATTTTATGAGACGAGCACTCTTCGAGTTTCACAGTCTGTACCTCAAGGGTATGATCCGACACGTCTGAACAGACACTCTACTCTTAACTCTTCCTCCGCATGCAAAGGTCAACATGACTGCCAGATATGTTATAACTATAATAACCCTCTTATACGGGGTTAAATGGTTGAGGCTACCACCAGGGTAGAGTGGTAGGTAGCCATAGAAGGGGTGGTACACGGGGTGTCAATGGTAGCCAATCTGGACTCCCTGGCACTTCACACCCATAGTCAGGGATGAAAGTTGAGTCATGGCAGAAATACTAAAATATTTCTGGCAGAAAAGCACCCATTTGAAATGGCCCTGGAACATTTCTTGAAAACACTCGTCTTTATTTATATGGCATTTAGGTAAATGTTACATGAATAAACAATACGTTTAAGTGCATGCATTTTTAGGACCTTATACCTAGTTCACTTAGCTTAAAAATGATGTGATTTGGTGAAAACTCGAACATATTTAGTTCAGTAGCTAGTATACAAGGTTGTCTGTGATGGCTATTATTTCAGTAAAAAAAACTGGAAGATTTTCAACGTGCATGGAGGGTTATATTCTACTTAGCTTTTATCTCTCCTTCCAGGGTTATATTCTAATTAGCTATTATTGTGGATTCCCTATTTTCATATACATATTTATAACTAATTTTAGTTGATTATTATACTTATAACCCCTGAAGAATATTATTGCCGAAACGTTGGAATATAATAAAAGATACGTCCAATTCATCTACAGTCCTCTGTCTGATAAATAAATTCACGATTAACCATCATCAGTTTTCAACAGTCCAGTCAAGTGCGAGTCCCCTACAAATATATTTTCTTTTTGGGGAGTTGGGTTGTGGGGGGGGGGGGGGTAGGAGGGGGAGGGGGGGGGGGGTAGACGCACACCTGCGCCAGTGTCCAACTTGAATTATCTGGAGTATAGGTCAGGGTCTCATTTTTATTCAAGTGCTAGTCTGCCATCTTGGCTCATACAATGCTAAAAAAAGGGTCTGCGATGGCAATACACATTAAAGACACAGTAGGAATGAACATAAGCTTCCAAGGTTATTTAATCCTTAATAATTATTGTAATCAATGTATAAATATTTCCCCTATTGCGTTGTACGTACGGAGAAAAATCGCATATTACTTACAATAACAATTCGTTTGTACCTTAATCCCCACGTATATACAGAAGTTAGGAGAAAGAACCAAAAATATCATATCTCTGCAATCAGAAGGGTATCAAGGTGGTATGTCGAAATAGGCCACGGGCGCAAAAATAAATGTATCAAATGTAACGCATGTAGAGAAATTGTAGAAGCTCATGTTTTGTGGACGAAGAAAATCATGAGATTTCCGCTCAGATGTCGGGGCCTCCTTTTAGTACTGTTTAGTACCTAGAGACAAATAGTTAGACGTTAGGCGACGGTTAGGCACAGCGAGAGAATCATTCCGAGGGGTGGGGGTCATATTGTCGATCTGAAAACTCCGCTGATTTGAGACTTACAGCTCGAATTGCAGCGTGCGGGCTTATTTCATTCCGCATGGTTCTAAAGGATCATGAGTTATTATTTTTTTGCAATTCGATGGCCTCTTGTATATCATAATACTCTTTTCCATAAGTTTCTCCTCCTTCGAAGTTTTTCTCAGGACATGTGTGCGCATAACCACCATAGCTCTCATTCTTAGTTCATATAAGGCAGATAAGGGATCGACCTTGCCTTTTGCAAAAAGCTTTTCTTTGCAGAAATGTTTAAGTGATTTTCCGATATCAATGATTTTTCAGAATCTAGATGACGGAACCTGGGGGTTGTAATTATTGTTTTTCATATGCCAATGTTGTCTTCAACCAGTTTTATATTCAGATTTTATATCAATCCGCATTGTTACTACTTTTACTTCATGAGTTACTCTATGGAAGGCGTGGGAGGGGCGAATCAGGGGAAAGTGTACACTAAGAAACAGAATCTTCTATCTAATGGATTGCAACAGGATTCAAGGCCCATTGAATGATTTTCCAGGCCCTTCTACCAAAATGCCCATTTTCAAGGCCTTGAATTCATTGTTCCAAATTCAAGGCTTTTCCAGGCCCCGCAGAGACCCTGTAGGTTTAAGCCTCCTTTCTGGGAAAAGGTACCGTTATGTAATATGAATAATATGAACCTGGTAAATAAAGTCTTGAATTTGGTATGATCAATTCTACAAAGCACAAAACAAACCATATTATATATTCATAATTCTTTTATTTTTCAAATCGATAAACACAATGTCTTTTTGACAACACGTTATATATTTCTTATTTCTCAAGTAGTTTATTCTTTTTTTCGCACCATCTGTGTATTAACTACAATATTTCTATATGCTCCAAAACAATTACAATTCCCGACGACGGAGCAGCTATTTCAACAGGAACCCTTAAACCTGTAACCCCACTTATAAACGAGCCCGACATCGCAAAGATTAAGGCAGTGAAGTCGACTATACCCCTCTATCAATCCACTATTCCCCTCTATTAATCGACTATTCCCCTCTATTAATGCATATAAATAGATTGGGTGACCTCCCTTTATGAATGAAGGGTGAACTAATTCCTGTAGCCCGTTATAATAATACAGAATGACTCATTCAATCATCAATGATTGCGTGATTCTAAATCTTTGTTTTGTGTTGTCTTCTACCACATTCTCACAGGCGGTTGAGTATTGAGACGACGCCTCTATATTCACACAATCTAACGCTTAAAGTACGTTCACAAGCACCCACTTTTGGCGCCATCTCCATTCTCACTACAAAACCAGACACCACTCTCTCCAACTCATCCCTAACGTACAAAGGTGGGGATCTTTCCAAGCTATTCTTCTAACTATAAACGGTCGCCATTTTGCTGGTTCATACAAACCAATTCCTCACATCTTACTCACGTTAACTGAAGTTAATTGACAAAAAACGAACCGAGACGTTAACAAAACAATCCACTTTCAAATAACTACTGCATGACGCAAGAGGCGAATCCTTCATGTGACCTTCATAGAAGAATCAAACTATCTCAAGAATCGCTTCATACTCATATATATATAGTGGACCCGGATAAAATTCTATCATAAAATATACATCGTCCGAGGCCTTAGGGTCATAGGGTGGGAATATCATTTCCGAAATCCCTTTCACTAACTATATATATATACATCGGCATTCTGTTTTCAACAACCATATAGAACCAATGCCTTTAAATAAATTGCACATGTTTTTTTAACAAATATATCGCAGGTAAATTGCCTAACTTAATTTTAACACGATTGCACTTAACTCGGTTGAGAATGATTGAACCAAATATAGATTCTACTACAAGACAGTTTAAATATAAATGATTAGCGAAGGGAGATAAATATATATAATATATTTATAGCACTTATAAACAGGAGTGGCACCAAGATCGATGTACCCTGGAATGCGGATTTAAACGCGTACACACTGCAAATACACTTTGCTTGGTAGCTTTGTAACCGGTCAAAGAGATGTCCTTAAAAGTATTAGACAGGGATATAAACCTAGACTCACTACTATTCAATTCACCTTTGTTAACATCAAGGATGCAAGTTTGGTTATGCCAGAAATACTGAAGATTTTCGAAGTAAACAGAACGAATTCTTATAAAGGGCTTCGACTACATGTACAGAATATGTAAACTATGTAAACTGATTCAGACTTAGATTAAAAGAGATTTAAACATATTTTGATGATCAAAATAAGTCAGATTTAGATCATTTAATTCTTGAAAATCAAGACGAAATTGTGCTAAGCAGATTTCGAGAAAACTTTGAAGAAAGTTGGTTATAAACGGTGGGATTTGGGGGAGATTTGACAATTTTTTACAGTTTTGAAAAATACTGATTTCAGTACACACACTGAAGACCTGCATCCCTATAACATGTATGGTATACATGTAATAATATACACAATTTCTTTTAGAAATATGAGAACAAGCGTGCTCTAAGGAACTTGCGCTGAGTAAATCCGTTGTGGTATGGTCTGTTTTCATCTAGACGTAGCGAATTAGTGAATGGCTTCATACCACCATTTTATCAATCTACTGCCCCTATACCTAAATAGAATTCCCACTGCAAAAAGCTATCAACCACCCATAAAATGACCAGGTTTGCCTAAAAGACGTTATCACGACCTTGGTTGGATATGACGAATATCTTTCCACACTAAACCAGCGGGAATTCTGTGGTCAACACTTCACGTACAGTGAGATCTGATTCAAAAGTTTCAAAAGTTAGACTCAGCTTCTATCAATATAGTTGGTATAAATTTCTCTTCCGCTCTTGTCTTCACGAACGACCCCTCTTTGATCTCTCTTCTAGGGAGTATTATTTTGTCTGTTGATATCAATCTGTAAAAACCGCAAGCTTTGGCAACTAGAATTAACCGAATGATATTCTCATTTCTATATGAGTGATAAATCAAATAAATTTATCTCCGAAGTCTGTTAGTCTAAAGATTACCACTTCATTCAGGGATGATGTTTAAGATGACCAATAACTACTAATATATATGAAATAGGCATGCATAGAATCTAATATCATTTACCCAGATAGTCTACAAGGGTATTTCTCATAGCCTACATATCGTTGTATGGTGAAGATTGCTTTGATTTGTACATAATTGCGGGCCTGGCAAGATATAATGTTTGCATTAGAAGTGATTGAATAATCCTTCATGTATATATGTACAGGCTTTCCTAAATTTAGTTCATTTTCCTGATGTAAAAGGAATATTCTTTCATGGGGTTTTACTCTAGTCTGGTATGGTAACTCGGTCCGAATTTCGTAGAATATACATAGAACAGGCCAATAACCCTTACTCTATAAAGAACATCTCAAAACAACTATTGGAACTGGTACAAGACATTCGTTCTTATAACACCAACATTCTGTCTTCTTTAACAATATTATTTTAGAGTTTTTGAACAATAATTTGGGGAAAAGTCCTGCATTCTAAACAAGAACAATTGACGCACATGATGATATTCAACCGCCAAAATGGGTGTAACACGAATAGCACTAAGCTAGACAAATTGAAATGAGCTCAACGGCGACATCTTGTATCAGAACCAGCATTAACTTTGAACGGAGCTATTAGAAAGTTCACCTGGCCTAATACAACCTCGCAATACAATATCATGCAACGATATTCTTAATAATGAAATTCAACAATACAAAGATCATAAATAGGAGAGACGAAAAGAAAATTCGACTAGTTTTTAAATCAACCATTTTGTCTTTAGAATTAAAAGGAAATTTTTAGAGACTTACCGTAGAAAGTTGAATTAAAATTTAGATTTTATGATCAACACATAGGGTTGCGGTAGTAAATAGTATAATTATCTCTCATGCATGCTTGATTTGTTAAAACTTAAATTGATTTAAATATGTTTCTAAAGTTAATTTTTCTATTTGGCAAATGAGAAGTATCACTATTGTGAATATTTGACCAAATACAATTTTTCAAAAAAAAAAGAAAAAAAAGTCGTTTAATTAATGTTATGCCCTTCACATTCCATTTCAAATGTAGCCTAAATAAGCATTGCATTGGGTGTGGCAATTTATAATTATATAATCAATAAATTCACGCGGTAAAATGTACATCTGTGGTATTAGTACAACTCAGTGGTCAGCATACTTTCTACTCTTGAGTACTGTATTAAATCATTCAGACATTACATGGTTAGTTGATATAATAGAAACCAACTCTTATCACAAAAAAACTTCGTACAATACAGATATATCATTATACGTTGTTCGTTCTTACTTCCCTGACATATGCTTCCAACCTACTACCCTTGATAGCCATGAAGGACCAGGAGTATCAGAAAATACACATTTAAGGATTATATGGGATATGAGGTCGTATAGTTTGACAATGTAATGCTTCTTGGGGTAACATAATATACCCCTCCTAACATGGTGGGTAACGAAATGCTATTTTGCAGTGTAATTATACAAACCTTTTAAATATATTTCTTAAACAAAACAATTATGAAAGCATTCATTCATAACCAAAACAAATAAGTGCATTGATTTGTTTCACAACAATTATGCAGAGGGACATCCTCGTCCATGCATAAGTGTTTGTCTTCTAGCATGTTGTTTCAGGCTGGGGTTAATGCATGAAGTATGTAGTGTTTACAGCAAGGTCGTAGCGTCTCGGCACATCGTAATAATAATCAAAACCGTAGTAACGAGCCATCACGTGTTCCATATTCTTCTCTGGCATGTAGAAGCCATCGCCATACTGTAATATCAATAATTGTATCCAATTGTATAAAGGTTATATATGCTTTTAGCGCGTTTCCCTCAGTTTTACTATCATTAACGCTCATACCATATTATCATAATGACAAAGGACAATGCCCTTTTCCCGACCCGGAGTTGCTATTGACTATTCAAATCCAATTAGAGGTTCTGCTAGGGTCTCATTAATATACAATTGAATTACAACATCCATATTCATACATTCAGTTGAACTATAGCTGAACTATACTTGAACTATACCATAGGTGACACATGCATTTACTTTGGCCAATACTACACAATTTACTTTAAAAGAGTCATAGATCTATTTTTATTTTTTAATTTCATTTTTGGCCAACTAAACATTTTACAATTTGTTTTAAAAGATTAAAAATTGACAGAGCTGGAAGCAGGATCAGGCCTATACTACAATTTACAGGGCAGTCATAGACAGACACACATTTAATATGGCTCTGGGCCTGACACACCAACACTGACATCTCCTGGCCCAGGAGGTGAAAATAAAGTTAGTTGTATGACCCCGTTGGTTAGATTACATGTATGACCCCGTTGGTTAGATTACATAGAAAAAGTCTCTCTTTTTATTTTATTTTTTTTTATTCCATTTAAGGCCAAGTCATTAATTTACAAGTACAATAGTTAATAGTTAGTTTTAATCTTACCCATTTTTGTGCTGTGTATGTATTCTTACATGAGTTTTTGCTTGTATGTATTAATGATATGTATTGGGTGAGAATAAACCCTTGCTTCGCTGGGTTCATGGCCAAACCTTGTCTTCATTATATATCATTATTAATGGTAAAGCAGAGTACCCCCACCAACATATTGACAGGTATGAGAAATCGTGTCGAGAATTTCGGAGGGCATCCATAAACTGTAAAGGAGGAATCCTTCAGAAGACAGAATATAGCTTCGATATTCATCCAACATTGTAAAGGTAGAAAGCACCTGCCAGCTGGCAGAATCTGGAGTCAAGGACACATGTCTTCGCATTGTCAAAGAGGGAAATTACAGGTATGGAGGGTAGCCTTCAGGCCTATCTATATATATTTACCTGCATCCGCTGCCAAAGTATAGAGGTGTGGAGAATAACGAGGCCAACAAGGAATGAAAATGTGAAGATGGCGACGAAGTGTCCGAGCACCCCATGCTCCGATATTCTGAAAATATCAACAGTTCATTATTTACTACCTGCAAAGGTAATGAAACTCAGAAAGTTCATAAAACTAATACCAGGATGGGTTTGGTCAAAGCATCTGATTGCTAATTTAGTAAAGCATCCGACATCGAGTATTTGTATTTAAAGAGTGTTATTCAGCTCACAATTTATGTATTACACTTTTCTCAGAATAAGCTGAGTTAACATCAAAATCCGTTATTACTTATAACAACAATAAAGAGGTCATAACTAATTTAGGTAAAGAGGTTATAGGTATATTTTACATCGTAATTCGTTTAATAAATAATTAGTTATAACAAAAATAAAGGTCAACGGTAACATTATATAAGGTGCATGCAAAAGTACCAGTCAAGTAAAACATATAATAAAAACTATTACCCGGTGCAGTGCCAATTATCATGATAGACCTATTAATGCCTTTGTCTTGATTCGGTACATGTATATATACATATATACATGTATGTACCGAATCAAGACAAAGGCATTAATAGGTCTATCATGATAATTGGCATTATTGGGGGAGGTAATGAAAGTTCATGAAAATAATTCCGGGATGGATTTGGTCAAAGGCCATCCGATTGCTAAAGCATCCGACATCGAGTATTTGTATTTAAAGATTGTTATTCAGCTCATTTATAATTGACTATTTTGGGGGGATTATTTATATATAAATAATCCCCACAAAATAGTCTTATTTATTAGACCGTGTCATTTATGGCTAATCACGAACCGGTTACGACGAAAAGGGTCGTACATACACATCAAGTCAAGTGTCAGATCTGTTCGGTCAAAGCGTCCCATATTATTGGGCAAAAGAGTGAATACATAATGGATAAAAAAATATCCTCTTTCCGATTATAAGCCTGGTTTTATAAGCCTGTTAATAGCATATACTGACAGTCATGTATACCTCCTAAAGAGTTCTATTATAGATCGGACGCTTTAATGAATGGCATCGTATTACGGTATGTTTTAAGACTGTTTAGACTTAGATTCAGAATTACTATGGCCAAATTATTATCAAGGAATTGCATTGTGATACTTGTTGGGGCTTTCCCCCTGAAATAAATGGCAGGGTTGTAGGAGAAAGTCTGAACTATATTCCATGATGAAAAAGTTTCCGTTGCAGGTGTCAGCCTGGCGTAGCATAGGGGAGAGTATGAGAGAGGGAATCCCTCTCATTGGGGTGTTTGGGGGTCCTCCCCCAAGAAAATTTAGCGGATTTAGCCTGTATATAACCCATATTTAACACTATATCTCATTACGATTTTAATTTATATCTGTTGATGGAAGGTAAAGTCCAGTCCAATTCATTCCATTTTATGGAATGAATTGAACTGGGCTACACTGACACCCCGACCTCCATACCCCATACTCCATACCCCATACTCAAATGGACAGAAAGCTAACAAATCGAGAATGACAGGACATCGAGGCGAGCACCATGCATGTACATTCATTAATTCCGGAGACTGCATACACCACGTAGATGTGGTTTTACATGACCAAGGATGGTTACATGACATGGAAGTTGGTGGGCCCGGAAATTCGTTTTCAAGCTGCTTTGTATCTATGGTAATATGGCGACTCATCTAATGGCATTGAACTTCAGCTCATAGACCTCCATTCTTTGATATCTCTGAATTCTAATTAACGAAATTTGGGGAGAAAGTTTTTTTAAAAATCCCGCGGTTTGGAGCGAGAGGTTTTCCCTCAGCTTGGAGGGACTCACTCAACTCTGAGCCTAGACAGTCCAGGCATTTGAACATGGACAGAGCTGGAAGCAGGGAGGCCTACACTACAATTTACAGGGCAGTCATAGACAGACACACATGTAATATGGCTCTGGTATTTAATTAATTAAATAGATTTAACTCAAGAATGCAGAACGTCAAATAGGGGCTGGGTGGGATGGGGGGAGGAGGTATCGGTTGCTTCACACCCCTATTAACACTAAACGCTAGACCCTAATCTGTTTAATAATTAGGACTATTAGCAATGCCAATAGTTGGCTGGATCAGGTTATAAGTTAGACGACATACACTACAGACACCCGTTTCTTGGAAGTATAATGCATCAAAACAATTCGCAGAAACTATGAGTATGACTCATGTAGACAGAACACTTCTATCTCTACTTCCTACACTCCCAGGTACCGTAATGCCAGAGCCATACACCAAAGCAATGCCAAGTACCAGTAATGGAGGGAAGGAAGCCAAGGGCTGCTTATACTAGCTAACTATGCCTATGACCGTGAATATAAATGATCTATAATACGGTAGCCCGGGCTCCCAGACCCTAACCTACGGAGGCGTAGCGACCAGCAGTAAAATAGAGCGGAGCCAGTCAGAATTTCTCGGGCTATAATACGGTAGCCCTACGGTTCAATAATTTAATCTTTTAAAATAAAATGTTTAGTAGGCCAAAAATGAAATAGAAAAATAAAAATAGATCTATGACTCTTTAAAAGTAAATTGTGAAGTATTGGCCAAAAATGACATTAAAAAATGATAAATTATTATCCAATCCAAACATCGGTAACAGACCCTCCACCTGGTTGAGTTGGTTAAACATTGCATTATCGCTCACTGAGAGCTGGGGGTTAAAACAAGAAACCAAACTGAGCCACATACATTTCTCTAACACATGTGCCACACAAAGTATATATAATTATATATATTCCTCGAGCGGACCGT
The DNA here is from genome assembly GCA_942159475.1 of Sthenelais limicola. NCBI lineage: Eukaryota > Metazoa > Annelida > Polychaeta > Phyllodocida > Sigalionidae > Sthenelais > Sthenelais limicola. The sequence continues at coordinate 88,764,534 of OW804100.1, forward strand.
GGATGAAGACATCCATTGCGTTCACAAATCGGAGCAATAAGTTAAAAAATAGCAAGTTGAACAACTATGTCACATTGACGGCATGGGAAAGACAAAGTCTAAAAAGTACTTACACATCCCCATCATCAACATCTACATCGTCCACAACCTTCATGGCTGAATCTACAGTCCAGCGCCTCACCGCCGATACACACATAAACAAGGCATATCTCGAAATCACACAAAAGAAATAGCTATCACTTAAAACAATCGCGTAAGTGAACAACAACTGTTGTTTACAAACACGAATTGTCAACCATGCCCCTTCCGCCTTCACAATTTGCTTCGCCTAAGAGCCACCAGATGGCGTGGGTGGTGAGCCACATTGCCTCAAAAAGCAGATGTTAAGCCTTGTGCTAAATTATTTAAATGTTTATTCTATCCTTACAATGAATTGAACTCTAGACGCCAAATAATCATTCTTTTTAAATGAAATATTATTAAACAAAAGTATAGATTCACTGATATGCAAAAATACACATAGATAGGTTTTCTCTCTTTCCGTTTCATACAAGAGGGCGCCACTAATGGGATGCCATGCTGCCTGATGCCGTTCGTGAACTGATCGATAAAACCCCTCCATGATGGCACTCTGACCGGTTGTTTGTATAGCTCTGGATCATCATACAGGTATAGAACAACCACACCTTTTAAGACGTTCCTGTGTGCAACAGGTCACCCGGAACGATAACATTTCCTCATCCATGTTCTATCAATAACATAAACGGATCTTTTTCACGATCGCCACAGTGAAAGTGTGAGTACAAAAAGTCAAAATGGCTGTGTGTGTGGAGATGAGACCTAAGATATCGATCATCATCCTATCTACTATCGTCCTAGGACTCTGTCACGTTGCATCCTCCTATTCTGTTCCAAGAGCTTTCAAAATAACAGAAGAGAACGGTGTGCTGTCGATAGCCGTCAAAGGTGTGGTACTTTGGAGACACAGTGCTAAAAACCCATCACTTTTTGTAGGCGTGGCTCCTCTATCTTTTCGTGAACATCGAGGTCAATGGAAAATAGAGGAGGTAGTCGAGCGTAAAATCGCTCTCCCGAAATATGAGTACGAACATATTGGACAAAAGACCCTAATTACTTTCTGGAATGTTGATGGACCCAAGGTAGTACTGCAAATGGCCACTGACCATTTCAACCCACTGATTATTCACTGGATGGAGGTACCCTCAGGTTATGATAGAATTTGGCTTAGACTTCACGCTGAGGACGGTGAACATGTATATGGAGGAGGGGAACATTTCTCCAAGTTTGATCTCCGTGGGTTAAGTTACCCAGTATGGGCACAAGAACTAGGTGTAGGTCACAATAAGACCGGTCCCGGGTCAGTTATCACCGACACTGTCCGTGATAATAATTACCATACATCCTCCTTCCCTCTTCCTACCTTTGTGTCCTCGCGTCGTTACTACTGCCATATTTCTGGCAACAACTATATCAATATGGACTTCAAAAACCCTGACTTCCATGAGATTTCCATTACCGGGCCTCCCGACTCAATCTTTATGAATGTCGATGCTGAATTTGAGGCTTTAGTAAGGTCCCTGTCATATTTCCTTTGGCGCCAGCCTCAGTTCCCCAGGTGGGTCCATACAGGGGCTATCATTGGCGTTCAAGGAGGGACAAAAGCCATGGTAGAATATTACAAGGTGGTCCAAGAAGCTGGAGTAAAAGTAAGCAGCCTGTGGATCAAGGATTGGTCAGGAACTGTTGGCACAGACTCGAACCAACAAATCAACTGGGACTGGGTATGGAATAAAAGTCATTACCCTGGTTTAGACAAGGAAATTCAACGTCTGAGAGATGAAGATGTTCGAGTGCTAGGCTACATTACTCCAAATCTAAATAGTCAGGGTACATTATTCGGGGAGGCTAAAAGCAAAGGCTACCTCCTTAAAAGCAAGAAGGGGAATGTCTATCTCCAGGACTTCGTGGGGTCTGAGTGTGGAACTGTTGATTTAACTAACCCTGAAGCATTCCAATGGTACAAAGGTGTAATAACTACAAACATGATAGATTTAGGGTTTGCTGGATGGATGGCAGATTACTCTGAGTACACACCACTAGATGTGGATTATCATGACGGTGCTGACCCACAGATGATGCATAATTACTTCCCCGTTCTCTGGGCAAAGCTGAACAGAGAAGCAGTGAGAGAAGCTAACAAACTTGGAGAGATTATTTTCTTCATGAGATCAGGAGGCAGTGGGTCCCAGCGATTCACCACCATGACCTGGGTAGGTGACCAAAATCTGGACTGGAGTTACTCAGATGGTCTCCCATCGTACATCCCTGCTGCCCTATCTTTAGGAATGAGTGGTGTCGGCCTTACCCACTTTGACATTGGTCTCTATGCTCCCCCATCTCCCAAAGAAACGGGACAATCGTCGACTTCTTCGAATCACAACATGACTGCAGCTGAGGAGTTGTTTCTCCGTTCAGCTGAACTCGCTGTCTTCACTGCGGTGATGAGAACTGATGAAGGAAGTCAACAGAACTGGCAAATGAACTCATCACCTGACACCTTGAAGAACTTTGCAACCCTCACCCGAATCTACCGCTACCTGTCGACTTATAGAGCTGCTGTAGAAAGGGAACAATTCCGAGGAGGGATACCGATGCAGCGACCTCTCTTCCTGCACTACCAGGAGGAACCAGAGACCTATACTCTCACCTACCAATATCTGTTTGGTAGGGATATTCTTGTTGCACCTGTGATTGAACCTGGAGTTACCTCGTGGAAAGTGTACCTACCCAATGACAGTTGGGAACACTTAATCACTGGAGAAGTCCTCCAGGGTCCAACTTGGGTTTATGTTGATGCACCAATCGGCAGACCGCCTGTATTCATTCGTAAGGACTCGAAATGGAGGGATCGTCTAATCAAAATTCGTGAACCAGCCGATTTGGTGTTTGAGGACATTCCAGATCCTGATCTTGAAGGTCATTGCGACGTTGCTGGAGGATGTATATAGATATTTTTGTTTTGCAATGCATTATTTAATGTATTAGGCAAAAAAAAAATAGGTGTGTTTCCGACCCCCCCCCCCCCTACCTAGAAAAACCTTCCCCTACCTAAACAATTTTTTACCATACCTGATTTTTTTGATTTTTTTTACCATACTTTACTTTTTTTGGATTTTTTGACAAAATAAGCTAATAAAAGCAGGAAAACAGGTTTTCCTAACCTGGAACTGTCAAAAAGCGCATTTCCCTTGTTTAAAACAACTATTGTCATAAAATATACATTTTTTTCAGTGTCTGGGAGGTGGTTTCCTATTAAAAAAAAGGTTACTCCCCCCCCCTACCTAGTTTTCAGCCAGATAAATCGGAAACACAGCTGTGCATAATGGTATGCATGCGTATTTGGATAGATTGAAAGTTGGTATATGGGTACTTACTTGTGCCAAGTTGTGGCTTTTAGGTATGGAGGAGAGGTCATGTCCTTCAGTATTTGATTAATTTCTATGAATTTCATACATGTAGATCTTAACTTAAGTATTGTAGTTAAACTGCAGAAATACGGGTTAGGTACTAATGCATAAATTAATTAAACTCCTTTAGATTATTGGTTTCTTGAGCCGTTTAGAGGGGGTTCTTTTTTTTGCTACAGCTGATATTTTTTTACCTTAGTATCTTATGTAAAAGGGACTAAGGTATGTTCTTTATATCGCTATTATTTGACTAATTTTGAAGTGCCATCTGATCAAAAGTTTAAACTAGAGCAGTATCTGCAATATATGTGTTCTCGAGATTTACTCTGAGAATATGCAAGCTGTTACTGCCCCTTTTTTAAATTCGTATCGTTCACGATATTTTTCCTGATAAGTGCTATACGTTTAATGCCACACCTACTTGTTTATGTGTGCTTATAGCATTTTAGGTACTTTGGTTGTAGTTGTAGTCTGTGAACATGTTCCCATTTGTGTATATATTATTCTCACAATGTGAGTGAAAACTATTGGTTATTATTCGTTGCTGTATTTTTATCATATTAATATATTATGGTATTTTATAGCAACATCAACATGTTGCTAAGAGCCTGGATAGAACATCCGATGGGATTCCGATCTCATTTATGGTAGCGCTGCCTTGGCGTAAAGACGTCAAAATATAATGGTATTTTGTATTGATCAGTAAATATTTTCTTATTTTTTTATCGTTTCGGTGCTTAAGTTCTGAGTGAGGGAGTGCATTGTATCGGTGAATTTGTTCAATTGATTATAATTATATACCAGAAATCCATTCATATAATATACCCAGGGGAGTATATTCTTCCCTTATTTAACCAAAACTATGCATCGTCAATTCTTACCTTGAATTTGAAATTCACGTTTGCTAGAAGCATCCTATCCTTGTTGTAAGTATACTGTGAGTATATTGATGTTCGTCAGGATCACATATATATTTATAGGTTTCATAACTCACCCACATACACTCTCACCATTCCAGTTAACCCTAGTGCTGTATGATACTGTTTATAGAAGGAATAGCCTTACCACTGCTAATGTACGTTGCACTGTTTTCTTTTTATCTTTCACACTGGTGCCTCAATAAATGCTCAAGCTATGAATCAAAACCGTTCCAAATTGTGTCCAAAGTTTCTTTTTATTCGTCGTAAGAACAAACTTCCAGTGAAATCAGGGATGTATTTTTAAAAAATATTAGATCTATAGGCCGTGGATTAATGGAATACGAATGTACCAACAGCCAATAAAAATGTCTAGGCAGTAGCCCTAATCGTTATTATGCAGGTAGGTTTATAGATCATACTCATTTTAATAGGAAATCTTTGTGCACTTATAGCATTGACTGAAAGCCAGTCAAGGCTCAGATCAGATAAGAACGGTATGTCAGTGGTTGCGCTCTCCCAGCCTGGGAGTATGGCGCCCTAATGGGTTTATAATGGCATTTTGCTGTTTGGAGCAAGAGACTCGTGAAATAGCTTGAAATGCACCTTGCATCTTGGTGCCTCCTGGATAAACGGTGATGAAATATTTACTCTGCAAACCAACAGGTGGCACCTCCATCTAAAAGATGCAACCAATGCATTACCGCCCCCTTACCCATTTCCATACAGGTTTGGATGTATATTTATATGAAATAGACTAAATGCCCTATGAACATGTTCCGGTGAAAATACATTTTAAGTTAGGCTAGCCCTCGTCCCCAAGACTTTTGTGTAATGCACTGTGCAGGCCTAGTACTCCCCATTCAGATTATGTTTGTGTATTGGGTTGGAGTGAGCTGGAGCTTAGAGTAAAAGACAGACAGAGATGTAAGGTTGTATCAGCTCCACCCTTAGAGTAAAAGAGACAGAAGGCTCTGGGAATCTTTACTAACAACTTGATATTGTATTGAAATAAATCTGATACAGGTAACAAAAGTTTTTTTTATAAATTGCTATTACCTTTACCACTGATTTTTTTTACTTAACCACTGACTTTTTTTTTACTTTATGACTGATTTGTTTTCTTTACAACCAATTTCTTTACTTAAGGACCAACTTTTTTTTACTTAACGACAACTTTTTCGTCTTTACGACCAACTTTTTCAACTTTACGACCAACTTTTACGACGTAAGGACCAACTTTTTCAACTTAACGACCAACTTTTTCGACTTTACAACAGACTATTTTGATCTCGTAGTATGTAGCTGTTATATGTTTTCTTGTAGAATATTATGTGTTACTTGAGATACCATCATGTTTGAAAAGAGATATCAGGCATATTTAAGCGACGTTAACCTTTAAGTAAATCTAGGAGGCACTTCTATATCTTTTTATTTTTGAAAAATAGTTATCTATAATATGTCTGGATAGACAATCACTAGTAAAAAAGTTAAATATATTCGTCTAGGATGACCTCAGAAACACATAGATTCATTCGGTTAATAGTTCTAAAATTTGGTACGTGTATTCTTATACAAATAAGTGAGAATGTTGCTAAAAATGAGAACATTCCTACAAAGAGGTCTTGTGGGGGGAAAAACATCTGAAAATAGCATTTTTGCGACTTAAGACTCATTTTTCTGTGACACATCACATGTATATTTGAGATAGAAACAAGAAGCGTCTCAGAGTATCCCCTTTGTGTAACACTGTCTGTCTCTTTTTATTTTCTCTGTCAGGCACGTCGTCCCAACACCGCGTCGGCCCAAGCCCCGTCGGCCCACCTGTGCGCCCCGTCGGCCCACCTCCAAAACAGCGTTGGCCCACCCCCAAGGCCGGCTCGGCCCACCCCCAAGATACTGATGCTAACTATAACCCTAAACCTAACCTTAAATGTGTGGTCCTAGGTCAGTATAGGCAGTAGCCTAGGTTAGTATAGGCAGTAGTTATATCCCACTAGCATTCTGACTCCTAGTTTTTAGTTGATACCTTTATATTTACCTAGTGGGCCGACGCGGTCTACCCCTTGGGCCGACGCGGCCTAAGCCTTGGGCCGACGAGGTCCAAGTGCCTGGGCCGACGCGGTTTTGGACCGAAGCGTCTGGGTACCATGCAGTGTATGCATATACCCTGCAATGCAACAAAACATAATTTAGACAATTATATATATACTAGATCGCTCTAGGTGAAATTTGAACCAATTATATAATTCGCTTAGTATATACATACATTTACGCATTGTGTCATTAAAATGCATTTTAGGCAACTAAAGATTAAATATTACCTTAGAATACTAATAATCGCGATTATATCACAAAGTAATATCGGCAGCTGCGTTATATTAAGGGACTGTTCATTTTTAACCACTAGGGGCGGGGGAGGCGAATTTTCAGGGGAAACCTATTTTGTGCAGACTCTAAAGGGATCCGGGCATCTTTTTTGCACAGACTTTGAAGGGGGAGGGCACCTTTTTTTGCGCACACTCTAAAAGTAGGGGGCATCTTTTTTGCACACTCAGAACTACAATGATGTAGGGAGTTTTTCGCAAATTCTCCCCCCCCCCCCACCACCCCATCCCCAACAGTGGTTAGTTATGAACAGTCCCTAATAATATAGACAAGGACTCAGAGCAACCTGGCGAGCAACCTGGCGTACTAGCGGAGGAGCACTATTAGTTGGCGTCCAGGTCTACATCGAGAAACTGGTGTCGATTTCACTCCAAAGAATTCCCTTCTCATGCCAAGAAATTTGAGTGGGAACTCATTTTTGTTCTAGCCGGGTTCATGTATGTATTTTGATATATGGCGTCTAAATTCTTGATATTACCCCAGTGGAAAAGAAGACGAATTCCTGATTCCTGATTTGAGACAAAATTCTCAATGTCTTATAGATAGACATATGATTTAAAAGGGATGATATACATATAAAAGATTAGTAAATTTTAAGGCCCTTCAAAACCCAAAGTCAAAATAACTCGTTTTACTGACTAGGAACCCTGTTAATTGTGAACAAGAATTTCAATAATAATTAACAGTTTTAGGTCCATGATAAAAGGGCTGCCAACAAGGAAAGGGCCAGAAATCTGGATTTTTAATTCGTGGATCCACCGTGAGTCCCTCACATAGGCTAGGGGGGTCCGGAGGGGGATGGAACGTTTGCAAAAAGAATGTTATTTTAGGGTGGATTTAAGGACCCTTAGGGCAATGCCCTTATCAGCACAAGTTTACAATCATCTTCTTTCCCTTCATAAGGTCAGAACTGTGCATCAGCCTGTGTACCACATGTATCAGTCTGAAAAGGAATTGCGTATATGGCTAAGAACAATACAAAAAGAAAAGCAAATTGCTTGAGTTCTGTCTTATCGTTTTTGTTTATCTATTTCTAAACATCCAAGTATATTATTATAATTATAGCACCATCAGTATTTACACCTATGTATCATCAGAATGAAGGTACAACAATAAAACAATACAAAATATATTGAATCTATGTCATTAGTAATTGTAAATATCAAGGGCTGTCCTGGGTTTAGTGGGGGACACTAGAGGTTGAAATCTCCTTCCAAATTTTACTGTTTTAAACGTCATCTCAGAGCAATTAGTACATTTCAGATGGCAAGCTATAATTATAAGGTACTTAAATAACTCTCTGTCCACATGACAGTTAATATACCTCATCAGAATGAAATAGATTTAAGTCACACATTGTAATTCTAAGTTTCTCTAAATAATAACAACCCTCAGTCATAGTTTCTTGCTTCATAACAAACAAATTTTGATAAAAATAAAATGAACACGAAAGCAGTGGTCCTTTATGTGTTACAAGAAAATGAGTCATAAGTTGCCAAGAATGGATTTTAGAAAAACATTATTTGAAATGATGAGATTAAGCCGATTGCAATGATGGTAAACAATAGCACATCCATAAGTACTTATACTATATTTGTATGCATGAAATAAAAACGTTAGTTATATTTCTTGATGGTCAATCACTAGTAAAGTAGTTAAATATACTCCATATGATTACCTTCTTTTTTTTTTAAATATATTTTATTGGCTCAAATAACAAATTCATGCTTTTCTCGTAGAGCCGATTGAAAATTTCTGTCTTAGTTTCAAGTATTCAAGAGGTATTTAAATTTTTTAAGCAGGTATAACATCGGATTACAATATAATAATTATAAATTCGAACATTAAGCATTGAAAAGCGATACTAGACACAATATTAATTACATCTTATATGTAGGCTATACATATTTGCAATAATTTCTATAGCGATGTTTTCCCTCCTTTTGACAATGATAATAGCTACATGAATAATACAATCCATGTGGAATCAGTTGAATGTTCATATACAATTTCCAAACTTCTTACAAAGAAGAAATAGGGCATTTATATGGGTAAACAATCATCGTACAATCAGAGATACCAGTAGTTATGATTTTTTAGATAGCATTTTATTATATACGTGGCCAAGTTTGAGATCTTATGTAAACTGGTAATTTGTTCCACGTGAACGGTCCGATATAATGATGGGAATTTCTAAGAAGGTTTTTCCACAATAATCACATTACCTGCATTTAAGCGAGTTACTCTGGTAATTTCTTTAAGATTGTCGATATCCAGCTGTCTCTTAAACATAATGTCCATAAGGGAAATCTGTCTACGTTTTATATAAGGATCTATATTACATAATTGGCAAAGTTCATCTTTTGGTCTTGGATCATGATTAAATATGATCTTTACTGCTCTATATAATAAACAAGGATATATCTAAGAAACCTTCTTGAGATTTGGTACATTAAATACTTCAAATAGTCCAGAAATGAGAATATTCCTACAAAGGGATCTTGTGAATATTTTGAAAAGTATCAATTTTGCGAGTTGTGACTCATTTTTCTGTAACACCTCACATATTTATTCCTGTCATCGGTCATCATACACTGTTGGGTTTTGAACACCTGTGCTGAGATGATGATTTCTGAAGATTTTTGGACCTAAGATTGCATACCTTAAACCAAGTATATCAACCATTAGCTATTTTTGAAGTGGGGGAGGAATTAGAAACATAATCTTCTATAAGAGTGGTTCTTTGGGATTTCCAGATTAGAAACTTCAGTTGACACTATCATCTTGCACACAATGACACATTATACATAATGTGGTACATGCAGATTTCATGAATATGGTCCAACAAATGAAAAGCATGAAATGATGTGATTTTCCCTGAATTCATAAAATATGTAGAGTGATATCTATCGACAAAACAACAAAATGGTTGATCACCAATGGATATCTAAAGATTTAAATTGTGATTTGAAGGAAAGTGACAACGCCGGTATTGGACCCGGCATCACTGCGGGGCCCTTAGCAGGACTTTAGGTGCCCCTCCACCCTTCTGAGAAAGGGAGGCATAGGGGTCCATTTGAGGAATCTAGAAAGTGCCCCCAGGCTAAAAAAAAAATAAAAAGCTTTTCCCCTCACAGAATTTTCTGAGAGGGGGAAATATTATAAGATAGTAGTAAGCATGTTGTGCCACACCCCGACCCCACACCCCAAGCACACACAATTATCGGGTTTTGGCGGGGTTTTGGCATGGATGGTGTTTGACTGGTGGGATTGTTACTGGCAGGGTTTTCATTTGGCTTGGCGGGGTTATGTCAAGAGGGATTCTGTCTGGGGGCGGGGGACGGGGGTTGGCCAGGGGGATTATGGCTGGCACACTCTAAACGGCGATTGCGTATTTTGAAGAGGATTACTAGATCTAGGGATTTTTCTTAGCGTGCAGGGTTCTGTCCTAAAACCGCGTTGAAAATATTAAATGAATTGGGTAGGTGTTAATGTAAAACCAAATCATCTAATCAAATTATTAATTTCGTTGAATAGGTTACCAGTGTCACTATTTTCAATACGGTGCTCTCCTTCATCTTAAACATCAATATAATAGGGAATCCGCGATGAAATTAAAAATGTTAGGATATCACTATGCATAGTGATATACCATGGTGCATACCCATTCTCACGAAAGTGGTGCGATCTCCCATTTTTTACAGTTATTGGCCAATATCTTGGTCGATATTGATCTTAAATACATAGGAATTGATGAGATACATCCGTCTTGCCATAAGCATTATTAAAATATATACTTTTGTGTATCTGTGATGTATATTTCTTAATTATATACATGTACTATCAAATCAAGGAAAAAACCCTATTAATCACCACCAAACTCAATAGTTATGTTGGAAAAAGAATAGTTGAATCGATATACATAAATAAAATTTGTACCATATATGGTACAAATTTTATAGAATGAGGGATGAAAACCGAGAATGAGGGATGAAAACCGAATAAAATGATGTATTAAGGTTGAATATATCTGCACAATTTATGCTCCTAAGTCAATCAATGTGAACATGGCTAAATTGAGGTGTAAAAACGTCACCAGATAAAATAGCTGTGCTTTCTAAAATAGGTAAATGAATTTTGTCTAAGAAGTCGGATTTCATAAACATAGATTCTCAGACCACATTATGGGGATGTTGTATACATGAAAACATGAGCTAAATAGTGGCCAAATTAAATCATTTTCCACTTATTTACAATCATATAGTCTTAAACTTTGTGGAAAATCATCTCCAGTAACTGTCAAGATTTCAATAACTGAGACTTTAGATTGGGCGACGTTTTTACAATGTTCATTCAATATATGACTATTTGAATCCTTGTACTCAAGAAATAATTTGATTTTGATGTTTGATTTCTGCTCAGTTTTAAGGAATGGGTCCTGAGGTACTATTCCTATAACAAAATAAAAAAGATTAATTAATATTATCTTATGTAGATGAGTGATTATAATACATTGCATGGAAGAGGTATGGACATCACTGGACACAACATATTCTTGTCACCATTCTTTGACAAGAATGCAAGGATATATCAAGGATATATTTAATACACCGTCCTGAAATTTGGTACATATATTGATATAATCATTAGCGCAAGGCACTCGAAAATGAGAATATTCCAACAAAGAGATTTGATGATTTAATCACTTTGAATAACTTCACTTTTGTTACTTGTGACTCATTTTCCTGAAACACATCATATAAGACTCTACTGCATGAAAACGTCACCATCCTTGAGTGGATATTGTCATGAATGACAAATTCTCCATAAATAATACTAAAATGCTCTAAAATGGTGTCAGTCATGTTCTTAAAAAATCAAAAATAACTATCAAGCTTTATATAATTGACTAAATTTCACATAGAAATTTCACTCAGAAAAAACGTCGCCCAAATTTGAAGTCTTAAATGTGGATAATTACCAAAAATCTGGGTAACTAATCATACTTAGGGGTAAAAGCCGATATTTGTTTATATTATAACAGAAAAATCGAACGATTTGAGAATAATAAATAAAAATTCACTCAATGATAGGATGTTTCATCTGATTGATATGGGAATCCAGTTTCTGACTTTATTTGTTGTCCCCGATTTGAAAAGTTTTTATACAGGAAAGAAAAACTTTTCTTGGCTATTACACCAAGAAAACATTTAGTTAGAGAATGGTGATAGAAATAATTGATGACATACAAATTAAATAAGAGAAATGTTCATTACTTAGCACTTAGCACTCGCACTTAGCACTTAGCACTTAGCACTCGTTGCCGCACGGACGCGTAAATAAAGGACTCGATCTTCGATCTCGTCCTTTATTTACGCGCCGTGCAGCAACTCGTCCTATAAGTTGATTATTATACATGCCTAGATTTGAATGTAAAACGTGCTTAATTAAAAAGATAATAACATAATTTACCATAATATCTGGTTTCGTATAAGAGAAATGGAACTAGAAACAGTTGAAACATGGAGAAAGAAAGCACTCGCACTGGCAAACTTGCGTTGGCAACCTTGCGTCGGCAATCTTGCGCCACCAAACTTGCGTCGCCATGACAACGCGCCGGTAATGTACTAGTCCAATACCACGTTACAAGTAATGTGCGGCTGTCGGGGCCTCAGTATTGAATGCGTGTATAATAATAAGAAATAGAGGGGTGTGCGACGTTTTCTACACCAATATTTGATAACCTCCTGTACAAAAAGTAATGGTCTAATTTAATGGCAAAGTAAAATACATTACTGCTTATATATTACCTTGAAACCTACCAACTCTCAGATCGGTCAAGCAAAATATAATTTTAACTCTTTTAGGATGGGCTGCACTGTTTTCGTGAGAATGGGTCATTATAGGTTAACTAACGAGTTTGTGCAAGGAGCGTGAATATTGCAAAAGTTGGGCTGCAACTAGTCGAATATTCTAAGCGACTGAAACCACGGGTGACATGCACTGTGAATAACCAACGTTTATACACTCGTTGGCATAACTCCATCTATAATAAAGCTAGATAGGCACCGTCCATCGATCAAGAGGCCAACAAATTCCACTACAGGCCTATTAATCGTTTTTACCCCGAATAATTGCTTCTATAGAACAGCAAAACACAAAAATGATGAAAATTCAAGTCTGATAGATATTTCGCGATCCTTTTTTTTGCAATTAGAATTGCGGAGTGAGGTGTTCAGGGATCTCGAGCCTATTTTAAAAAATGATCAGATTTTTCCTAAACTTGAATCATTTGTACATGATCATACCGAGTCCATGTATGATTTCTAAAATCAATTCACCGAATAGTTTTTAGAATATGAGGTGGCAAACTTGTTTACCCCTTTACTATTGGTTCCTATGGAAAATGATGATTTTTCAAAACATATACTATTTCTCACCAAGAACCCGTCATCAGATTTTTTTCCCAACTGCAATATATAGGCCTACTGCCTGGGAGTGTCTTCTTGGTTATAAAAGAAAAAAATAGAACTTTCACCGTCTAGATTTTTTGTGAAGGGCTCCTGAAATATATGAAATAACAAAAAATACTGATTTTTTCAATTAAATTTAGACAAAATTGTAATTAAAACCCAAACTGGTTCCCAAATTCAATGCGTTTTTGTACAATGCATGTGGAGCTCAGTGATTTAAAAAGTGAAATCAATTTTGTACCATTCATATTGATAGGGGGTAGGGGTAAAGGTATGGTACATAAAATGACCTAAAAATTTGATCTTTAATGATTTATCGTGACCAGAAACACACCAGATATTGTAAAATTGGTATTATCACCTCCATATACTTCAAATATGCATATTTAATGATATGAGTGAACTGAAAAGATAAAACCTTTACATGTCCATATTCAGGTATTAGTTTCAGACATCGCCACTGCTGAATAGCGCTCAAATAGGCTCGGGTACCCTTAAACTACTTGCATCTTTTTCCAATGAAGGGGGAGCGGGCCGATGGTGTAAATCTAAGATGAATCGATCGCAAGGAGAAGGTACTATTTACACATTCCAATCATATACATACAAGACCCCCAACCGCCCCCAACACCAACCGAGAAATGGGGAGATACGGGCGGGCGTTCAACTTACTATAACAATAGGGAGATTTAGCAACCACAACGCACCAACAGAAAACTAACGCACCCACTAACTATATTAGTACATTAATTATTACCATTATGGGGATATCTCGAGAATCCTGCAATGCAGATGACTTCAGCCCAGCGCCTCTCGAGATATCCCCACTGCGGTAACACTGTAAAAATAGTTAATGGATGTGTTAGTGTTGCGGTGGTGCGTTGTGGTTGCTAAATCTCCCTATTGTTCAAGAAGTAAAGAGTACCCTTTCACCACTCGATCACACCACTCACACACTCCCCTCACTGGAACAGAATTCAATGGTTTTTATTCTTGTTTATTGAGTTTAGGTGCAATTTAAATACCTGTGGCACCTGGCATCGATCAACCCTCTATGTGTGGATGAAAACGAAAGGAAATTCCCAGCGTCATTCGGCACAAATTAAAAACTCATAAAGATCCCCTGCAATGCTCATGTATTATTAGAGTTGACAGGCTTACTGGGTGAATTTATCAGTTATATTCAATCACTGTATTATATATATAATCAACTAGTCTATAACGCCATGTTTTACACAAAATATAGTTCTTAAAGCCAATACTAGACTAGCACCTACAGTCCCTTTAGCCTATCTCAATGGGCAAATCAACCTGGATTGATTCCTCAGTCGAGGCCGTAGTGACTCTAATATAATAGATTTATTTTAATTAACCTTTAAACAAAGAAATCAGAGACTTATGCAAGTCTAAGTCAATACCGAAATTAAAAAATTAATTATTAAATCTAGCAGATATCTGTTATATTATGCCCCATACCGTTCTAGGCATATAGGCCTAGGCACTTCATGGGAAAATGTTGAATTTTATTAATGTATTTAGACATCAATATTAGATGTGAAACGCTCAAAGTTTCTGACGAGCGCTTGCATCTATTTACTATGGAAAGCCAAATTGCAGCGAAACTGCGTCCAATAGGGCCTATAGGTTATTCATCTCCTACATTATATACCCGGTACCGGTATTTATAATTATATGCATTGGATCCGCATGAGATGGGGTTATTACAATGATTTAATTGTAAATGTTAAACCACTATGGTGGTTGAACTAGAAGTTATAGTTGTTATGTCAACCGGGCATGTAGGGTGGCCGAGTGGTCTAAAATGCCAGGTCGGCTCACTTGCATGTGTATAAAAACAATTAGCATGATATGGGTTCAAACCTGGGCGTGGCTATAGTTTCATCTCCTCCCCCAGGTAGCCTAGGACTACTAGTCCTGCAGCAATGGAGGCAACACATTTATTAGGCCAACTAACTTATCAATTGGTTTCAGTTGCTTAGCATCTGTGGCACTTATTACTGTGCAACTTGTGTGACATCCGTGCTCCTTCAACCAACTGAACCTGTATAAGATTGTATATAGGCCTATATAGGAGTGTGTGTCCAGGGGCGGATCCAGAAATTTTACCCGCAAGTATTTTTGGGTGGTGTTACTTACTGATTTTTTCTGTTTTTGAGAGTTGGGGTTTCTTATTTCAAGGAAAATAGACCCATCCACCCACCCTAGCTCTCTCTATCCCTCCTACCTACAATATCCATTTAATTTAGTGTTAAATAACGTAGACGTACACACCACAACGTGCTGTGTATGCTACGCTACCCACCCTATAAATACATGTCAACATGCCTGTGAGCGTGGGTGTTATGTAATGATGGCAGTGGCTAGTCCCTAGTACTGTGTGGGGTGGTTGAAGCTATGTAAACATGGTGGGAGTGAGTGACCACAGGTAGAGGGTGCATGAATGTTTTCAAAACAACATTGGTAGACCATGAATGTAGTAGTTTTTCCAGACAAAAGAGTAGCTAACTAAATCAAGTTTCTCTCAGATGAATTACAGGTCGCCACTTTCAGGGGAAAACATCAAAAATAAGGCCAGAAGTATGGGTCGTGTATATATATGGGGAGTGGACGCTGATGAGTTGGGTGACGTCATAAATTGTTGCATGGTGTAGGCTTATCCGCCCACAGAGGGCGGGTCTGTCACATCTCGTCCAGGAGGTGGACCCTAGGGGGGGCACATCCAGTCCTCATTCAGGTCATTTATGTGTGGTGGGAGGGGGCTAATTAGCTTAATTTTTACAAACAAAATTGTTAGCATGCGACAAAATGTTTTTAAAATACACACATTTTAAAGGAATAATTATGGCAAATTTTTGCTTGTTATAATTTTTCTTGTTAAAATTAAAGATTTTAGTCGCCTGCGATGAGATGAATGTTACTGGTTACACAAAAAACCTAGAAAGGCTGGTTTAGAATAATGACCCTACAGTGTCATAGCCACCATTATGGGTCAGGAGGCATGGTTCCTCAGGAATTTCTTTTAGAAAATGAGTGAAAGTTGAGCACATTCTACAGGGCTGTGAGCCACAGATCTAAAATTACTGATGTAGTTTGAAAATTACTGATGTTTAAGGCCCTTAAAAACCCACAATCAAAATTACTGATTATGGAAACCCGGCCTTGAACTGCCCTCAATTGAGTAGGAGAAATATGGATCATCAGTCAGGGTTTTCCACAGAAATATATGAGAGTGTAGTGGGTCCAAGCTACCATCCAGAAGCCTGGAGGGGACAAGATCCCCCAAGATTTTGTTTTTGTATATTGAGTACTGTTTGAATGCATTCTGCTGGTTTTCAGGCCCATCAGAATAATTCTTTAAGGTTCAGAAGATAATATTAAAATATTTTCACACTTATGATAAAAGATATTACCAGGGTTCAATGCATGATTTATAAATACCATAATAGAGGGTTTCCAAAAAATAAAAAGAAGAAATATTCCTGGATGAAAAAATAATTGCAATAGTACAATTTACATCAGGTGAAGTTGGATGAATATTATATCGTGTACTAAATCAGTAGAGGGAAAAATAAATTAATATAGAGATGTAGTGATCTTCGGATCCGATCCGCTTGCACGCTAAATAAAGACAGAACAAGGCTTAACCTCTCTACAGACTTTATTTAGTCACATGGGACACACAAGTCCTAACTCACTCAACTCGAGCTGGGGTTCACCCCTATTCTTGACTCGTACAAAACTGGTGTGAGTAGACATTGAGTATAGAAGATAAAGACAAGATGCACTCAGGCATTATGTTACTAAAGACTCTCGGACTGACGTCCGTGGATATAAATATCTCATAGCAGTACATTGATAGAAAGGTTAAGAACAGAAGATTAGCTTATAAGAGCATAACAACCAATATAATGGTAAAAGTCCCCACACATATACTGATGAGTGGACATGTTCACTGGTACTGCCCACTGGGGTAGTTCAGGTGTACTAACCCACAGCGGACAGCACCACCACACAATAGAATAGAATATTGGTAATATAACCAGACCCACTACAATACTCCCCTTCTTCGAAAAAGAGTTTTAACACATTACAAACTCGGTAAAAAGCAGTAAAAATCACATTTCTAGTGACAAACATGTCAAGCACACATGCAAAAAGAGATTACGGATTTAAAAATCCAAGTAAAAAAAGTTCAATACACACATCTGAAGAAAGCAGTAATAATAAACACCAAATACATTCAGGAGCATAAAGTGTCCTCACTAACTTACAGAATCCAGTGTAGAAAATTTTTATAAAACTGACTGAAGTTCCTCCTTCTGAGTGAATCGACAGTAAAAAAAAAGTAACCTCACATTAAAAGTCTTAGTTGATGTGTCATCAATCCGAAAAGGGAGTCCGTGGGGTGGTAGAACATGGTCCGGATCCGGAAGAAATGATCCGAGGACGAGCCAACAAGGCAAGGTAAGGCAAGGAAACGCTCCACGTCACATCCGACGGAGGCTTGTACAGGAAAATGCTCGACGCCACATCCGGCGGAGGCTAGGTAGGTCCGGGCATCACTGGGAGTCCATGGGAGTGTTCTCAGTGTCCGAGACACCTTCACCAGTTTCCTGCTGATCCGTGGATCCGTCCTGCTGGTCCGCAGGCTTCCGCCCGTCTTCAGGACCAACAGCCGTTGCGTTTTCTCCCCCGGATAGAGGAGAAATGGCATTTCCGGGCGAACCAAACATTCTCATCAGGCCAAAAGGGTCTTGGCCTCCTTGGCTCGCTTGAGCTGTTCGCTGCACTGGCGGGGGAGCAGTCCGCGGGGCCAACACAGGTTGGAACTTGGCCATCAGACTTGACAGCAGATTAAACTGAGCCAAGTCCATACTCACATTGACAGAGTCTCCGGACTCTGACACTACAGTACCTGTACTCGGGCCAGCAACAGCAGTTGACTGAGGGGCACGGGCAGTAGACACTGAAGCGGACTGGGTGGACGCTTCCACCTCGGACACCTCCTGACTTTCAGGAGAGGAGCTGCGGCCGAATTCCGCGAGTTCCCCACGCAGACTGGCGTTTTCTTCCGTCAGATTGAGGATCTCGCTATCTTTCTTGGCCACAGCCAAGCGCAGGGTTTGGATGATCTTCGCCTGCGTCCGGATTGTCTCCTTCTGCGCGGCGTTCTCCCCAATTTGGCCCTGCACGGCTTCCAGTTTTTGCAATGGGACAGTCAGTGTCGCCATTGAGGTAGAGACTTGTTGCTGAGCAGCGTCAGCAGCAGCCCGGAGAGTCAACAAACAGCGTTGGATCTCGGATTCTGCTGCTCGGACCAGCTGCTCCGTCTCTACCTTCTCAGGCAGCTGGGCAGACAAGGTGTCTGTCTCCACCTGCGCCTTGCGGCCCTTCTGCTTCTTGGCTGCAGGAAGGGAGGGTGAAATCATTCCTGATCCACCTCCGGAGCTAGTCCGGCCGCGTTTCTGGGCACCCTCAGTGCCTCCAGTGGTCTCCTTGCTGGAAGAGGCATTCTTCGCCACGGATTTGCCTCCAGACTTCCCTTTTCGGCTGCTAGAGGAAGAGCTGGCTGACCCGGACTGTCCAGCAGTAGAGGAGGAAGCGCTGGACTTGAACGGTTTCGCAACCGACCTCATCCTGCGGGTGACCCTCAAGTGCTGGGCCGACATGTAAGTCATGCGGAGGAAGGCAGAGTTGTTCCGGATGACAGGCATCACAGCTCTGGTCTTCTCCAAGGCAATCTCCCTATTCAGGTGGTGCTGCTTGACTTCGCCGTTCATGAAGTGTTGCACCAACTCCACACGGCGGTCTAGAACCTGGGCACACTGGTCGTGGGAGCACACCCACACCTGTGAATAGGGGGCATGTACCTCACAGAGATGCCTAAAGAAGCGCTCTCTGGTCTGGTACCTCTTGATACCTCCTTCGTTTACAGGAAGGTACCTGCACACCATGAAAGGGCACCTAAACCCGGGCTGCCACAGTTTGTGTACTCCTGTGAGCTTTCCAAAAGTACCCGCGTCTAGGCTGTCCTCTCGGACCACTTCTGGCCAAATGACCTGCTCGTACCGGGTCATTTGGTCGTCATCAAACTCCTTTGACTCATCGTCAGATTCCGGAGCTTGAGGTGGGACGGATCCGGGCTGATCCATGCTCGGATTCAGGGGAACCAGAGCTGCTGAGTCCAACTCGGCCTTAAACTTGGTCAGAGAACCAAATTTGGCCAGTTGCACCCGCCTAGCCTCGGATCGGTACACATGCACCCTTTTCAGCTTCCGGATCTTGGGAAGCTTGGAAACGGGCGTCTTCGTGCTGCTAGTGCTAGTGCTAGCAGTGGCCTGGGGCAGTTTTAGCAGGGCCTTCGCCAACTCAGCTCCCCTGGGCCGAGAGGCGGCTGCAGGCTTAGCCTTGGGGTTTGAGGAAGCGCTCCGATCCCGATCTGAACTCTTCTTGCCTGGAGAGTTAGAATGGGAACGGGTCCGGATGGCGTCCGCGTCCTTGCCCCTCAAGACCTTCCCCGGGTCGGCCTGCTTGCGTGGTGATCTTCTAGGTGTCACCTGCACCTGACTCTTCTCAGACTTGTCCTCTGCAGGACTTTGCTTGGGACCCTTTGTCCCTGAGGTTCCGGCTTTCCTGTCCGAAGACCTGGAAGTCCGGGCTTTGTCCGCAGACTGGTCCGGGGACTTGTCTGCTGACTGGTGGGTGGTCCGTCCGGACCTGTCCGACTTGTCCGAGGATTTGGAGGGAGCAACGCTTACCTCGACCTCCATTTCCTCCTCCGAGTCCACCTCGAACGCGGCAGGGGTAGGGACCTTCTGTTCCCAATACGTGGTGTCCCCTGTCTCCTCCCTCTCTGCTGCCGTCATAAACGAGTCCAGGACCTCGGCCGCCTGGTCGTCGGTCAACAACTCGCCCTCAGACGCCGACAGGTCCAAATCATTTCCTCGGTCAGACATCTTGAGAATATCAACCTAGTTCTGACAGATAGAAAAATAACGACATGTAGCAACAGCAGAAAAAAAAAAACAGTTCAGGGACAATATTTTTAGACCTAGGCAGAACTGGCTTCTAGCCACGGACGTAGCACGGGCGTGGCTTGGTCTAAAAATCTACCACCGGTATACACATTCAACAAGCCACGTTCTAAACAACACATTAATTCGTCAACCAACATGCATTCAGAGTGTAACCTGCTAATATCACCGGGACTTGACAAGAAATGGTCTGTTTAGCATAGAGACACCCCTTGTTCATTCATTCGCTATACAAAACATACCAAAATGGCCACAACGTGTTCGGCGCCAGTTCGCCGAGTCATTTCTGACTACTATTTCTCAGCGAATACAGTACACATCGGTCCAGAAACTCTTGTCGCCTTCTTGCAACTACATATCAACACATACAGATGTAAGTCAATAAGTTCATCTTTTTGGAAAACTTACAGTTTACTTTTCCTTAGTGAAGAACGTGTCGCACACTCAGAATCCGGAAGTCAACTGAAAGGAGTGAAACACACCGGCGAGACCCGTGGTCACGCGTAGTGCTTCAGTCCGCCACCGCTGTTGGCAGCGCCAATCACTTCCCGCGCTCCTTCTGAGCCATAGCGCGGACGTGTTTGACCAGTCCGGCTAACCTGTTCTCCCCTGTTGAGACTACACAGGGTGTTTTACCTCAAATTTCTCTGGTTCTCAGGACAGATTCAAGCAACCACCTATTCACTATAAATAGATTCCGGCCTTACAGCAAGTTCCAAGCCACAATTGCTCGCAGGGCAAGCCTGGGCCTAGCTTTTCTCTATCGTTCAAACCAAATACTTTCCAAGACACATGTTCGTTTCCCAGTCAACCTTTCTTTTCACAGGCACTAAAGGAACAGCAGGCAAGTCCGTAATTTGTTTCTTCGGTCTACCGCGTTTCTTCTTGGTTTTTACACAAATACTAGGCGGAACTGGAGGAACAACTACTGCTGTTCCTGACCCCGTCCCCCCTTTCTTTGGTCTACCAGGCCTTCGTTTCATTTCCCCTAGAGTCTGTTTCTTAGTAGGCAACACTTGGTTTCCTACTTTAACAGGACCCTTCTTCTTTTTTCCTTTAGTCAGTGGAGGAAGATCTGTGGCCGAAACGGACTTTCTCTTTTTCGGCCTACCTCTAGGCTTGACGCCTATAGTAACCTTCTCCTTCACGGACTTAGCCGGACATTCAACTCCCGCTACAACTTTCCCAGCTTCCAGCCTGAGAATATCTCTACCTGCCTTTTCCAGTTTCTGAAATTCTGGAGCCCTATGAAGGTTTCTAGCCTGGATAGGACCATCTTCATCAAAAGCAGGCTTGAGATAATCAATGTGGTATCTCAACAAGCCTTCAGCTGTTTCAAGTTCACAGGTGGTACCGCCTATGAACCTGCGGATCTTAAATGGGCCATCCCATTTCTGTCCCAATTTCTTGTTTGCTTTAGGAGGGCAATATCGATAGACAACATCCCCCACAGCAAACTTTGGAGGCCTAGTACGTTTGTTATAATCTCGTCTCTGATTTATAGCAGAGATTCCAAGATTTTCCCGCACATACTGGTGTCCTCTCCGCATCCATTGCTTCAGGTTCTCCACATAAGAAACCTTACAAGGAAAGTCCAACCCGTCAGATCCCACTCCATGGACTATATCCATAGGAGCTACGAGTTCTGTACCGAAAACTACAGAATTTGGAGTACATAAAGTGCTGGCATGCACAGTAGCTCGATACGCGTGAGCTATACACGGAGCAAGCATATCCCAGTCATCTTTATGATAGTCTGTCAGACAAGAGAGCTGCTCAACAAGTACTCTGTTAAGCCGCTCGCTTTGTCCGTTGGACTGAGGCCTATAGGGAAGAGTTATCAGTTTCTCAATCCCTAACATGTCCAAAAGACATCTCAATAGCTGTGATCGGAATTCAGGGGCCCCATCGGTCTGTAAAGCCACCGGACATCCGAACCTCAGAATCCATTCCTTGAAAAGGACTTCTGCACAGCTTTCTGTAGTATGGTCTCGCATGGGATAGGCTTCGCCCCACTTAGAAAAATGGTCCGTAACCACCATGATATAATTGTTCTTCCTAGGTGTCTCCCTAAAGGGACCTAGAATATCCAACGATATCCGGTTCCACCTGTCACCATGCTTCTCTTTCTTTAGGAGAGAAATTCCTCCTCCCCCACGGGTCTTCCTGGTACAACATTCAGGGCAAGCCTTAATCCATCTCTTCAGGTCATATCTTTGGCCCGGCCAATAATATCTCATCTTGGCCGACCAAGTGTTCTTAAAAACACCAAAATGACCTGAAGTCTTAGGCCCATGCATGCCCTTGAAAATTTCTTTCCTCATGGAAGCTGGGATCACCTTCCTCCAGTACTTCCTACCGGTGGCTAGCCGGACCCATCCGAGGCATAGCACACCGTCCCTCATTTCCATTTCACCTAGGTGTTGAACATAAGTCCGAAATTCATCGGACTCACCAGCAAGATCTTCCCTAGAAGGAATTTCTACTGAGCCGTCCAACATATCAATCAACCTCTTGATCATGGGATCAGACTGCTGAGCATCTTGTAGCTTGTTACTCCCGGAGTCCGTGGGGACATCCGAGTCCGAAGGGACATCAGTGGTAACAGCAGCTAACACAGCGTCATGTAGTCCGCAATCATGACAATCCAATCTCCCACACTTACGTGTTGGCAAGCGAGAAAGCGCATCGGCATTTTCATGCCTGCGCCCAGCCCGGTGCAGAATCATGCTCTGATCCAGTCCGTATTCCTGCATGGTAGTTAACCACCTAGCAAGCATATCAGTTGGATCTTTGAAGTTTAGCAACCAACGGAGAGAGGCATGGTCCGTCCTAACATAGAAGTTTCTATTACCCAGAAGGTAATGTCTGAACTTCTTCAGATAAGTCAAAACAGCAAGCAACTCGCGCTTAGTAGCACAATAGTTTTTCTGAGATTTAGACAAACTATTGCTAGCATAGCCCAAGACTACTTCCCGTCCGTCCTGAATCTGTGAGAGGATTCCAGCCATTCCAAAACCACTTGCATCCGTATCTAGGATGAAATCTCCCACCTTCCGGGGGTATCCCAGTACTGGCGATGTGGTCAGCAATTCCTTGACCTTGCTAAACGCAGCCTGACACTGAGGAGTCCACACTATAGGTCTGGTATAGCGTTTATCCTTGCATGCCGCCGTCACAATGTCTTGCAAAGGGGAGACAATTTCACCAAAGTTAGGTTGGAACTCCCTATAATAGGAAGCAAACCCTATGAACTGTCTAATCTCCTTAGCATTCGTAGGGACTGGCCAATCTCGGACTTTCTCAATCTGTTTCGGATTAGCTTGAATTCCCTTACCAGAAACAATCCGGCCCAGGTATTCAACTTGCCGACGGAAGAATTCACACTTCTTTGGCTTCAATCTTAATCCGTAGTCCTTGATTCGTTCTAGAACAAGCCTGAGGTTTTGGAGACACTCATCCAGCGTCTTTCCAAAAACAACAATGTCGTCTAGATAAACCAAACATGACTTCCATTTGAGTCCGTCCAACATATTGTCCATCATACGTTGGAAGGTAGCCGGGGCATTACACAGTCCGAAAGCCATAACTTTGAACTGAAATAAGCCCACACTAGAGAGAAAAGCAGTTTTTTCTTTACTCTCCTCATCCATAGCCACCTGCCAATATCCACTTTCGAGGTCTAGTGTGCAAAACCATTGGTTTCCACCAAGAGCTTCCACACACTCGTCAATCCTAGGCAGAGGAAAACTATCTTTTATCGTGACAGAGTTCAACTGGCGATAATCTACACAGAACCTCTGTGTCCCGTCCTTCTTGGCCACCATAACAATAGGAGCTCCCCAAGGGCTATTGCTATGCTCAATCCGGCCTTCTCTATACATCTTCCAGATCTCTGCTTCCGCTTTATCACGTTTAGCAACTGGAATCCGCCTGTATGCTTGTTTGATCGGACAAGCATCACCTGTATTGATAACATGGCGGACCTTATGAGTACATCCCAAAGCCTTATCTCCCGGGAGAGAAAAGCAGCCTCGGAACTCCTCTAAGAGATTCAGAGCATTTCGAGTATCTTGGACTCCGGACAAATCCGATTCTTTGATCATCTTAGCCAACGGACACTCTGCAGCGGGCGGAATGGGAAGAGTAGGAGCGATCAGATCATCATCCGCTATAGGAGACTCCAGCAACTGTATAGAGTTGATGATTGCTTCCCTGATCACTTCCTCATTCTCCCCAACATCTGACAAAGAGTCTTGAGCTAATAAATCAACTCTAAACACTTTACCAACCACCCTATGTCGTTTAATCTTCAAGGTGCGACCGGTCGGATTGGAGAAAGCTACCACGGCCGGAGAACCGTTGCCTGCTACATAAGTATTCAGGCTGCCCAAGGCTAAGTCTTTCAACAATCTTTGGTCTGGCTCGAACATCAATCCACCCGATGTGACTGAGCCACTGCCAAGGTCAAGTCTGGCCATAGTAACTGATCTAGGTTTGAGGACAACTGCCTTAAGAAGTTTCACCTCTCTCCCAACAATTACGTCTTCCACTTCCATTGCCTTCACAGAGGGACTTTCAATACTGCTAACAGGCTTCTTCCATAACGTACACGGTACAGAATACCCGAAATTTTCCAAGTAGAAAGTCCCTGACCAATCCAGATTACATTGGTGCACAAAATAAAAATCCGCACCAAGTATCCCGCGTTCAGGACCACGTAGACCACTGACTACAAGACAAGTAATCATGTAGGTCCGGTCGCCTAATTTCAAGGGACAAAGCGCGCTCCCATATGTAACTATCGGTGTCCCATTACCCATCACACACATCATCCGTACCGAAGTCATTGGTGGTGGATTTGGAAGGGAATCGTAGAACTTCTTAGTGATCAAGCTAGTAGTAGCACCCGGATCAACTAAAAAAGGTCCACTTCCCCCACCTACTGTCACAGGGGCATACCATCTCTCCCGTACTAGCAATTTAGTAGGGATCTCCAAAGTTCCCTGATTGTGTACAGAAACTTTCTGAACTTGAGCAGGTTTGGTTGATCCACTTTTGACCAACACTAACTGATCTCGTTCAGCTTGGAATCCGGACTGTCCCCACCTCACTTCAGAGGCAGAGTCCGAATCACCACAAGGTAACAAGCCTTGAGGTAGGAGCTTTCCTTCCGGCAGCGACCTAGAATCTCCAGTCTTCGGACGGGGATCACCTTGGTGTGTAATCTCCGGCGTACTAGCTGGTGCCTGGGCATGTCCTCCAGTTCCTGTACTACTCTCAGCTTCACTTCGGACTGTGGCACTGTGAAGCGTCTTCTCCCCGACCCCCATCACGCTCCTTATGAGGGTCTGTCCGCGTTTCCCGAGTCCTTAGCTGATGCACCGGACTTGGGAGCTAGCCCAAGGATGATCTGTTTCGTTGGACACACTGAAGCGATGTGTCCGTCCTCACCACAAAACCAGCATCCATTGTTCGGCTTCCATCGTCTGAACCTTCTCTGCCCACCACCTGTAGAGGGAGCAGCTGGTCCAGGCTTAGGAGCGGACTTTTTGTTCATCTGCCATGCCTGCATTGCCTGAATAATACAATCAGAAATATCGTCCGAAGCTGATACTTCAGGCTGTACTTCCGACGGTCTATCAAGCAACTCCATCATCTGGGCAATGGCTTTCTGAGCTTTCTTACTTGCCACACCACCAGGAGGTGCGGATATGGCAAGGTTCGAGGAGTTCTTTGGTTCTACTGATGTTGTCTGAACCGTGGCCAAATCCATAGTACAGCTTTCGAACACTACAGCCCAATGTGCAGCTTGGTTCAAGTCATATGGTTGCTTGAACCTCACAAACTCCGCCATTTTAAGGTCAGTCAAACCTTTCAAAAATGTTCGGATACACAAAGTCCGCATAGTGCTGTCCAAATGGATACCAAAAGCATAGCGTGCAGCCTTTGCTACATCATTGGCAAAATGCCTAGCATTCTGACCAGGGGTTTGTCTGGAAGCATAGAACTCAGCTTCTCTTTTTTCCTGACAATAATCACCATAGTTGGTCTCCAAATGAGCCACCAAGTCCGGCAATTTTGTCCCCTGGGGCAATTCCCCCAAAGCCGCAATTTGACGTCTACAACTGCTCTTGAGTTGCCTCAAAAACATTGCATCCGTCCAATTATGGGCTTCAGCCAATACTTTCATCTCTGCCAGATGATGCTGCCACGAATCCTTCGTAGAATCCCATAGTCTGATGGTACCTAATCGTGGCTCAACGTGGTCCTCATCATTATAGAATGTGTAACTGAACGGAGCACGGGTTGGGTCCGGACCAACATATGTCAATCCCTGAACTAGGGACTTATTGGCATAAGCAATGCCCGGATCCGGTCGAGGTAAGTTGATTGTGGAGGACAGAACATCCTGAGACAAACTCACAGTGGTAGTACCAGCACCAGCAGTATCCACAACCGGATTAACAGTTGGTGTGGGTATCCCAGTGATGGTAGTAGTCCTACCACTATCCTTTCGGACATACGTCTCATTCACCACCTGTCCGCGTATGTAAGAATCATTTCCAGTAATGGCAGGCTTCTTAATACTAGACATGGCGGCTAGTTCTACCTTCTTCTCAACTTCCTGAACTTCCTTTGGAGAGGAAACAGCAACAGCAGAGGGCTCCCGGATCGTTACATGCCTAAGACCTCCAAAATGTCTTGGAGTCATAAGCTTAAACGAGTCTCCCTCTTGATAAGCTACAGCCCCCTGTGTGTCCGCAAACGTGGACGTTACAGGTTGCCTAAGCCTAAGAGGAGTCCGAGCAATCCTTTCCGCAGCATTAGTCTCTTCCAATAACTCATTGTGGAGCCTAGAAAGGTCATCCACTCTAGAGGCCTCCGTCCTCAACTTATCATTCTCAATCATGAGTCTCTTCGTGGTGGCTCGCGCATCTTTGGACACATCATGCAATGTCGCCTGCAAATCCGCGTTTTCCTGAGCAAGTTGCTCCATCGTATTCCGCTGATCGATGATTTGCTGGTGAGAGCTGGCGTAAGCCTTCCGCCAACTCTTCGCCTGCTCTCTAAGAGTCGTTAACTCTATGTCATCCTCGGATTCCGTATGACGGAGAGGTTGTCTATAGTCCATCCAGACGTCCGTACCAGCCAGACCTCCTTCCGGATTCTCCAAACCAAGGCCCCCTGTTGGATTATCCAAACTTAGACCGCCAAGCGGTGCCAAAGGTTGGTCCAAAGTCAAAGGAACCACATTTGTAGTTCCAACAACAGGAGCAGTATTTGGTAAAGTCAACTTCGCTCTCGCACCAATGCCAACCATGTCACCACCTTTCGGAGGTGTCACGGCTTTGGTCCGTTGCAGATTGTCCGAAATCTGAGTTGCAACGTCCACCACGGGTCGATTATCACCCATCGTTTTGTTTCTTTTATTTTCCAATTACTAGAAACCACTTGGAACCTAGATAAATCTAGTTCTCTATCATAAAGTATATCCCAAGGCAAGCTTTGGTCACGGCACCAATTGTAGTGATCTTCGGATCCGATCCGCTTGCACGCTAAATAAAGACAGAACAAGGCTTAACCTCTCTACAGACTTTATTTAGTCACATGGGACACACAAGTCCTAACTCACTCAACTCGAGCTGGGGTTCACCCCTATTCTTGACTCGTACAAAACTGGTGTGAGTAGACATTGAGTATAGAAGATAAAGACAAGATGCACTCAGGCATTATGTTACTAAAGACTCTCGGACTGACGTCCGTGGATATAAATATCTCATAGCAGTACATTGATAGAAAGGTTAAGAACAGAAGATTAGCTTATAAGAGCATAACAACCAATATAATGGTAAAAGTCCCCACACATATACTGATGAGTGGACATGTTCACTGGTACTGCCCACTGGGGTAGTTCAGGTGTACTAACCCACAGCGGACAGCACCACCACACAATAGAATAGAATATTGGTAATATAACCAGACCCACTACAGAGATAAATCATAACTTTATACTGCAATTAGGGCAATTATAGTTTTTTGCTCTAATCTTAAATGTTTCCCCAAAAGGATATAACAGGAGATAACATACAATTCACTTCAATACCATATTCTCAGAATTTGCAAGGAAAATGTGTGTTTGAATTTCCAAATTTCTTAATTGTAATTTATATGACTTTATTTTTTTTTTTTTTAAACAGCTTTATTCAATATGTCAACAGAACTTGTTCTCTCCGGGCCGATAACACACAAATCTAATACAGTTATAACCTAGCAGCTCATTTAATTTTGTACTTGAATCAATGGATTAGATCTATTGTGTAAT
Source organism: Sthenelais limicola (assembly GCA_942159475.1). Lineage (NCBI taxonomy): Eukaryota > Metazoa > Annelida > Polychaeta > Phyllodocida > Sigalionidae > Sthenelais > Sthenelais limicola. The sequence continues at coordinate 88,793,181 of OW804100.1, forward strand.
AGTTTCTGAGACCTCCTCCTGCACCTTCCCCCAAACTGCACTGTCTAAAAGTCCCCCCTACATTCAAACTAAACCAAAACCTTTGTACGGAGAAAGTTTGTCATAATTATGTTGAAAACTTGTTCTAAGAATTGTGTGAATGAAAATGCCTTTAGAAACAGTGGTATGAGATTGAATATTGACCAGCTAACATGACTTCATTTAGTCAGTAAAAAGTCATTAAAAACTGGGGTAATTGGTCATTAAAACTCATTTTTTTTTTAAAGATTTTATTTTATCTTGGGTTGCCGACTCCCCTTTTCGGGGTTAGTTCTGTCGGTCCAAGAATTCATTGAATTAAATGAATGTGCTCTGAGCCGCAGGAACCATGTGTAGGAATAATTGCTCAAATGCATTGATGAATTCAAGATTAGGAAAGACTATTGGGATAAAACCTATTGCAGTTATTCTTTTTACCTTGCTCTGATATATCCAGTGATATGAGAATTACAATACTTATTTGATATTAGAGTAGGCCTAGTACTGGACACATTGCTTTTTAGTCCAAATTTATTTAGACAACACGATTCGGTCAGGTGAGGTTTAACATATAATTTTAAATCATGGGGATGCAGTTGCAAAGTAGTGGGTCTGTGTATATAATTATATATATATATAAGGGATCTTTTTATTTGTTTTGCATTGGAACTATCAAAGTTTTGCCTCAAATAATTTTCATGAGGTGGGATCTAGGGGTGGGGGGGGGGGGGGCACGTGCCCCCCAGGCCCCCCCCCCCCTGGATCCGCCCCTGGTGTCTGACTCTGAGGCTGCAAAACATTTGCCTCCCAATAGGGGATTTGCTTCTCTCATTGCGGTTGCCTTTTACAGCGCCTGCATTTTGGCATGGATTCAGTTCAAATCTGATTTACACATATTATATATATATATAAAACTTTTATTCTGTTCAAACAATTTACAGAAATTGGACAGAGACCTCTATAACTAGATCTTCCAGTTCGCCCATAAAACAAAATATTATTTTAATTAACATCAAGATACTATATCCTTAACTCTAATTAGTACAGATTTTGGTCACTTTTTTCCTTTTCACTTTAGATTGTAATTGACTTTATATGTCATTGTCATTTTCATTGTTTTTTCACCATTTAAATGAGTTCCAATGTCTTTAGTTTCCATAAATGTTCTTTTTCTCACTATTTCTTCATATAGTTGTTTCTTGTGCTTCTTTGTAGTTATATATTCTTTAATTCTTGCCCTGTAATAAATTGTCAAATTATTTCTTATCTCAAAAAATGTTGTTTAGGACATGTACATTATATTTACTCTACAATAGTATGGAAATAAAAGCACATATTGTTAATATTGAAGCGATTATTTAGAATATTTTTGTTATAAGTGATACAATTATTATTTTCTATACAATAATATTTAATATACGATATAGTACCTTTTCAATAACACTAATCTTTACAATTCGTGTTACACATTACATTTTTTTTAGATAATATAAGAATATTGTTTTACCAAAATTCTTATAGTACATTACTCATTTATTAAGATAAATGTTCATGAAACGTCTATTTTTATAGTAGACAAAAGATTTTTACTATACCAATTGTAGTAAAATTATATTTTCAAAATCCCATACCATAACATGACCAATGAAATTCTTATTCTACAATGATATTAATTTTCTCCTAAATATAAGGATTTTCCAGAACACATTGCTAATATTATAATCTCATTAATAAAATATATAAAATTAAACATAAATTCCAGGTTATCGTTATATCGATATTTATAAACAGGACTTACAAGCCTGGCCATTAACCCTGACTATTATCTATTGAAGATATGTACGGGTCAAATTCTGAAAAATATCTAATTTTCATATAATTTTTAAACTCCTTTAGAGATGAAATATTTTGGGTTTTCTCTGGTAGTCCATTCCAGAGTAAAGGCATCTGATATATATATGATTTTTAAAAAAATTCCATATTTGGATGTGGAATTTTCATATTTTTCCCCTATTTTAAGTTTCTAAGATTTACATCCCTTTTGTCTAAGTATCTTTCGTCGTGAGTTCTAGTGCATGCCAGGTCAAGGAGATGAGCCTCCCTTCTTGTTTTTAACAGTGGAATATTTAATTTTCTATGTACTTCAATAGTGCTTGTTAATTTTGGTAAATGAAGTAGGCCTATTAATTTAAGTGCAGAATTTTGTAAAGTTTGTAATTTATTTAAATGTAATTGAGTAGTAGATCCATAGAATAAATCCCCATAATCTATTATTGGTAATACCATTGTTTTATAAATAAGAAGAAGAGTTTCTTTACAACACGCTCCATACAATTTTGACATGGCACCCACTTTTCCTCTTACAGTGTTAGTTTTTTTGACCATAAATTTCTTAAAATTCAATAATTGATCTATCTCAATCCCTAGGAACTTATAAGCTTTTGATCAGAAATAACATAGCTTGCAATATCTTTTGGCCTTGTTTTTGAACTAATTGTTAATGATTTACATTTATTGATGTTTAAAGAAATTCTATTTTTTACACACCAATTTTCGATTCTATTCAGGTCCATCTGCAGACTATCTATAATATTTGAGTCAAGATTTTTTCCCTTATAGATCACAGTGTCATCTGCGAATAACTGTATATAACTATTTTCAATAACATCACATAACCAATATTTAGCAACATTTTTATCATAAAAGGCAAGGATCTTTTTACCAATGTCATAGCTTATGTAAATGATCTATAAAATAACCAACCCAAATGCTTGGTGAGAAAGATAAAGTGCTACCGTAGCTGTTTTGTGGAAACACAATATAGGCTACATGGATATTGATATGATACCACTGTAAAGTATTCCATGTTAAACAACAAGTTTTATATAGCCACCCCGCCCCCTAGCTGTTTTGGATATATTTGTATGCCGTATGTGTAAAAATGTATGTAGGCCCCTATCATAATTATTATAGGCCTCCACGCATACACCTACCCCTAGATCCTGGACCCGCCCAATAAAATCCTCACTCCCTAGTGGAGTTTTGCTGAACTGAAGCCGCCCCCAATTTTGCCATACACTCTCCAGCACTGAGCAAATGAGCCATCAGTAGCTAGCCCCTGGCATCCCGATCAACAGTTCTGCGACCACAGAGCGAGTGGGTAGTAGTAGCTAGCAAGGTAGGTATCGTGGTACCTTCCCAGAGCTATAGCGCGCCAGCCAGTCGAGCCACTGGAGTGACGCGGGCTCCGCGCTGCTGCTACCCAAGCCGAGCAGATGTGAGAGCGTAAGGCATCTGTTCTACGAGGCCAGTACCATACTGGGGGAGCTCGTCTTGCACCACCAGCATTGCAGGTTACAACGTAGTCTTCGTCCTCTGCGAAGACTAAATATTCATAATGACCCTCCCCACCAGTCAATCGTTCACCAAGATGGAGACGAACATGGACCAAAATGGCGTGGTCCAGCCGCTTCTCACAGGTTAGTAACCATGGTCCTCTATCTAAAGTAAAGCGCCTTTTTCGTGGCCAATGAGCCCGGGAGTGAGACCGTCCAAGGTGGTCCCCTCTATCGGGACGGAGGAGCCGAGTGGACCGCAAACATTGGCACCCTATGCGCGGGTGTCATGACTTTACATAGTTACCTCTTCTTTTCGGCCTGGTTCATAACAAAGCTGCACCTTGCATGTTTCTAGTCCAGAAAACGTCTCCGTTTTCGAATCTTTGTCTTGATTACGTCCTACCACTTTCTAAATTTGATTTTTGGTAGCCTAATATAAGCTGAGCTTACCGGACAAAACTGTAGCCCTAACGTTACTCTATCACAATCTTGGTTTGAGTAGAACCTAGTTGACAGATACCGGGTGCTATCTTTGAGTACCTAACATCATTTTGAATGGGGCAAGGTGAACGCCAGGAAGAGGTCATCTGGGGATAGGACGAAGTAATGTATTGAAAGGGGATGTAGGTTGTAGTACGGTACGATATTGAGCAAGTGTTGTGAAGTCATGCATTCAGTTGAGCCATGAGCCAGAACCAGGGACGTCTGTCACTCTCATGTATAGTAGGCCTACTTGTTTTAGCTTGCTATATTAGAAGGTACTATAAGTTATAGCCCAGCCAATGCATCAACATAATGAATGTCGCTGATTAATAACATGCCACAATAATGGCATAATTACCGTATCTTTGATTTATGGGGTGAGTGTTGCCTACCAAGGAACCAACTATCAACGATTTTAATCATTGACTAAATAAAAAAACCATAGCTATAATCTACACGGTTGTTTATTTAATTAGATTCCGTTATAATTAGTTGTGAAATAAAGCAAGTTATTTTTCATTTACCATTTCGTACCGTAGGCCTTTCTGGTAGGCTACTAGGGCCTGCTTCATATAGTTTAAATCTTAGAGTTTAAATGAACATTTTTGCCAGTGCATTATAAAAACCTTTACAGACAAACAATTTATTTATTGGGTCAATTTCATACCTGGTAACCTTAATAATTGTTGGTTAAATTTGAGAGGAATCATTGGAATATTCGTGCAATCACCAACGACGCCGAAATGTAGCTTTGCAAGCAACTAAATTCTCCAACTGCACCCCAAGTTAGTGGAAAGCAACCATGGCTGCTTTTATATGCCTGATTTGATTATGAAATCTGTCTATACAAACGTCCACATAATTAAAAGTTTGCAAAAGTCAACATATGCAATGCTTATAAATTCATGTTGTATATAATTTGAACTATTGCAAGCAAAGAATGGACTCTTTCCGTAGCCACAAATAGACCTACCGTACCTTAGAGAAATAACAGCTAATAATGAGGATGTAGATCTACCAGAAGCTAATTTTAAAGCTGGGGAACTTTTATTATTGGCTAAAATTTCATCTGGATCTGCATAGTAGAATATAAAGTATAATAAATGAGTCAGTCCAAGCAAGAAGAGAAGAGGTGGCAGGGTTGGAAAAATCGCTTCAAAAAGTGGTTGTCCTCAGAATAACCACTTTTCAAAATATGGTTGTCCGACATATATATCACAAAATATGTGGTTGTCCGCTCATACTGAAGATAGATAAAACCTGGTTGTCCGGCGGACGCCCATAATTTTATTCCGTATTCATTTTTGGTTGTCCAACCCTGGATAGGCTAAGTTACTTTTGTTGTAAAATGTGGACGAGGAAGCATGGTAATAATGCCGTCGACGAGATCTGAAGTACGGTACCGTAAATGATGTCACGTAATGTACTATTCAGTCTAGGCCCAGAGTTTAGAGAGTTCCTTCAAACTGAGGGAAAGCCTCACGCTCCTAAGCGCAAATTGCCATTGGAATCCCAATAGCACGCCTACTCCAGGGCCAGGAAATTAGCGAAATTAGGAAATTAGCGTAGTAGGCGTCCAATCACTGACATTCCATTCTTACCTGAGAGGCTGTTAGCCTAGACTGTAAATAACAAAACCCTACCTTTATACCTTAGGACTAAGGAGGTTGAATAATGTTGCTACGAGCCACAGAATCATATTCGGTGAACCATAGGAAATGAATAACCCAATTTGTGAAGGAGTCTATGACGACGGAATTAACAAATCTTGAACAACTTTAAATGTCTTTATGATGAACAACAATTAATTGGTTTTGGTCCGAAATGTGTGGAGAAATGATGATCCTCACACTGACATTTCAGAACTATTGCTCATATGATATGATTGGGAAGTTTTATTACCGTTGTTTGGTTTTACTACATGATAAAGAGGAAATAGATGTCATTCTTCTGTTTCCTTTTCCCTCTTTTTTATATATAGCTAGATAGGCGTTTATTTGTATCAAGGATGTTATTGTTGACGACAGTATTCAACACATTTTTTTTTTCTTTTTTACAACTTTATTATACTGGGAGTGCAAAATCCCCAAAATAGGGTTTTTCACAATGCCCCAGGTGTGCCATACATTTCACCGGTGTTCTTCATTATTTACAAGTTGCTTTATATAGCTAAAAGATGATTTACGTTATAAATGGTGATGAAGTGAAGCTATTGACTAGGAGTAAACTGTGCCACTGATTCGAAGTGTTAGTTTTTTCTAGTCTGAATTATTATAGAGATACATAGTGGTAGATGATCTGATTTAAAAGTAAAGTAGCGCTATTGTCATAGGATACACTGTGCCACTATTTCGAAGTGTTGGTGTTCCAAAACTCTATATTGAGTGATTGTGGTTTGGTGTCATTTTACTATATGTGACGAGAAAGGTAGAAAGGTTCAGGGATACACTATGCCACTGTTTCAAGTGTTAGCGCTCCCAAGTACCATGCCAGAGAGTTATCTGTAAAAGTTCCTATAGTATACATCAATACAAAATAAAATAAAAGCATCAGGGGTAGTATTCGTATTACTGTGTTTATACATGTTTGTTTGTTTGTTTTTTATTCATAAGCTCATGTACTAAGTACAACATTTTCAGCCTATATAAACATAATTAGATAATAGTAATACAAATTAATTCATGAAATTGTACAATCACTAGTCAAATTGATTACGCAATTAAATCATAGTCAAATAGTCAATCATTCAAATACGACACAAATATTATACATGTAAACTTTGACATGACATTCTTATGTGATCTATTCTGTATAAATAAGGATAGGTGTAGTGGGTATTGTATTGCAGGTAAGGTAGAAGGTAAAGGGTAGTATGCTTTTGGTTTTGAAAAAACAATTTAGAGTAGTGATTTGAGCCAGATTCTTTGGTTAGTTTTAAATGCTTCCATCGTACCAATTCCTCTTTGCCTTGGTGAGAGCTCATTCCAGGCCTGAGGACATTTGATCTGTATGGTTTTTTGTATTGTATGGCCACATGACATATATGTAATGGTTTTATAACAATCTTATCAAAGAGGCCAATGACTCTCACCTTTTATCATGTTATCGCAGGACAAATCACAACAATTCTAGGTATCTTGTGATTTGTGATTCTGAACTCGAAAGAAGACTACATTCATTGATCTTGAACAAAGGAGATCGATCCAAACTTAAGAAGTTGTACCATGTTAGAATAGAATAGAATAGAATAGAATAGAATAATTTTGTAATTTGTAAAAAACGATACCAAGGCTGACAAACAGGTCGACAGGCTTCTGGGAGTGTCCCAGCTCTTCCAGCCGTTACCTTTTACAGAATAAAGTTATCTAGTGAGACATCTAATACATGAGAATAATAAATAATAAGTATGTTAAACCATAAGACATAACGGTTATACGGTCAGCATGACTAGTATATTTTGCTGTTATAATCACACCGCTTTGTACGGTTTTTTAATGTTATGGTAATAAAATTAAAAGTTAACTGTCCTATTGGATTTATTATTTGTAAATCATGGTGCAGGTTAAAACCTATTGTAGAGTAATCTGTTAGTCAGTGGGATTTATTCATACATGACGTCATGTCAATGCCAAAAAGAAAAATTAAAACCTGATAAATATAATCCCCTGGGTCTTCCCATCCTTAGACAAAGTGTTCAGGGAATTCCAGTGACTTCTAGTAATTCTTTTTAGAAGTTTGAAGCAGAGTTTGCTTTTCTTAAGATTCAATAATTATTTACCTTCCCATCCCAGGGGCCCGTTGCATGAGGTATCGTTAAGTGAAAATCGTGTCCTTAAAATATCCTTAACTCTTACTGTTGCACCAGCCAATATCGTGTCCTTAAATCATGTTTTGTGTCCTTAAATGGGGGTCTTTTAAGGAGGTGCCTTTGAGCATGGAATATCCTTATCGTAGCGCTAAGTGACCTCCGTTGTCTGCTCGTTTCTGAGCGAGAATTTGAGAAATGAGAATGGGAGGGTCAGGGAGTATTTTCAAAAGTATTTTTTCTCAGAAATGGTGATGATATATATGTTAAGTATATTTCATGATTTAAAATGAATTTCTTATGTACAAAAATGTAAAAATATGACACAATGTACAGGTATGTTGCTACCAGTTGCAACGCAGCACTTTCACCATTATGCCCGCCTCTGGTTACGGATACGACAGGTCTCATGCAACACTAGAACAATCGTATTGTTAATATATACTTAACATATCCTTAATATAATGCTAACGCTACGATATCACCAAAAAGTGGTGCAACGGGCCCCAGGGCCTATTGGAGGTTATTCTAGGGGTTTGAATTTTCTTCAATTCCCCTCTCCAGGTGGCCTAATGGTGGTAATTGACTTTTTGTGTGTTAAAAGGCGGTTGGTGTGCATTTTCAATACTTTTAGGTTCCCATGTTCACTCGATGCCCTGCGTTCGAAAATGCACAGATTTCTCACCAGATTATTGATGACTTTCTGCACAGTTCTTTGTGGAAGTTCAGCCAGGTCTTCAAATCTGCCAGAGTCTCTCATTTCCACAGATTAAACTACACCATCATACAGTTTATGTTACATGCTTCATGTATATGAAATGTAATATGACAGTCTGACAGATATGAAGCAAATCAAACTGTAAGGGTAATGGCGCTATTGGCAAACATTTGAAAAGATGGCGATTTGATAGTTCTAATCAGGGAGGAGTAGGATGGGGGGCGGTTTGTTGCTTTGGAACCATGTTAATACAAGCCTGGCCTAAACCCCCGTCTCCACTCAGCCGATTATTTCGATGGTGGTCAGTCGGAGGAGGAACAGAGGGTTGTCAGACCAGTGGATATGCATGACAGATGAAGGTGCTGACTATCCAATCTAATGATGAATCCAATTCTGCTGAACCCAGTTAGCCAGATAATGTGCGCATTTAACACTAGCGGCGCTGATGGCTGCTATATCTCCCAGCAGGCTGAGAGGGAAGCTTCCGGCGCCACTCTGTTAACCGCACATAGCTATGCCACAAACAACATGGCAAACTTTTCGGTTCATTTTGTCTGCCCAATTCATCAGCTTTATCCATCGGTTCCTAGACGTTTGATTTTTGGACCATTTAACCCATGTTACGTTTGACATGAAAGGATATTAAAATAAACCATGTTTAGGCCTATTCTGTTTTGTTGCGGGTGCCATAACCGGAAGCTCCGCCTTAGCTTTATCTCCACCAAAAGAAAAGCTAGGTGGCGTGACGGTCGGATAGCTTATTTTTTCGCGCTATCCAGGATAAGGAGAATTTTCCGGCCGTTATACCATTGTCAGCCGACTGCAACCGGCCCCCCATAAAATAATCTTCTCAGTGGACCCCAAGCTTTAGTAGTAGGATCAGAATTTATCCCTTTCTTCCTCCCATCCCTGAAATTCCTTCACTTCCAATGAAGTTCCTTTTAAAAACAACCTCTGTAAGTTCATGATACTTTATTAATGGTTAAATGAAACGAGGTAAGGGATAGGCAGTAATGAAAATCGATGGACAAGATTGTTGATTCCGGTAGATACAGTTACTAGGATTGTATTGGGGTTTTCTACATCCTTTTAACCGTTTTCTCTAGGGTACATTTGAATAGAAGACGGTTTTCTATTAGTATTAACCTCAGTGTCTAGATTATTTATACCCTATTTTCTCTGGGGCTGTATATTTGTTTGTGTTTAAAAACAAAATCTCAGGGAAACTAAATAAATCTAATCTGATGCTGTATCAATGACTTAGCCCAAGACTACCACCATCTTCATTCACCTCCTTGATAGAGATAGAACAAACCATCTTTTTTCCAACTTAATTAATCTGTGGTGTATCAGGAAGCTCGGAAATGGATTGTTCTGTAGATCGAAAGCTATGGATCAACTGTCCTATGTTCCAATGTTCCTTCCATCCATTATTATCGCCGGATTCGTACTACATCACTCATCTATACCTACTTCATTACGTTTAAGTACTTTTAGACTTAGCAAAAATGCTACCTGTGTAAAAAGTGTTAGTTGGTGCCTTGATAATTAAGCTGCTAATCCAGTGGATAGATTGCAGCGTCTCCCACTGATTACAGCTTCCTTGGTGTACAATCTCAGAAAAGTCTAATCAACTTTTATGGCTATGTTGAAAGTTTACTTCCATTATCCCTCCAATGTATAGCGGCATTCCAATCAGGGACATGATTAGGTTCTAAGCATCCGATCATAATGGTAGCTGTTGCTTCGGGTGACCTTTGAACGAACTGAAGCCATGCATTTGAATTATTTATCCGAGGAAATGTTTTTAATGTCTACCCTTTGGGAAAGGAGAAATCAACAGTTCAGGGTGCTTGTTGTTAGGATTTCTTCCCCACGAAGCTGCCCTAGTATGCACCATATTCATTAGTACCAGTAATAAACTTGAACCTTGTTACGTAAAACTTTTTGTCTCCCTTTCCTGGATTTTGGAAATTTTATTAGTGTCATCTTTGTGACTTGATTAAAAACTGTAGAGCCTCTGTAAGCAAATGAATCGAATGTAATTCCTTCTATAACTAGTAAACACGTATTGAAAAATTAACATGTATGATTTTTGTTCAAAATTAATGCATAGGGGGTGACTACAAATTGGTTGGTGGGGATTATAACTGCGTTTACCATACTATTACGTTATAGTCTAGGAATGACAGATAATTAAATCTACCAAGAACATAATAATTAGTATATATTATTATATCAATAGAATGGGTTGGATAGCGAAGCCGAGGCATGGACCAAATGTGTGAGAAAATTGTTTTGAAGATGAATCTTTGCTGCTTTATTTTTAAACCAGAAAACAATTAAGACCACCTTGAAGAGGAAAGTTTCGAGTAAAAAATTGCCTGCAGTGCTATTTGGTCATGTTTAGTATCACAAGTGTGTGATACAAATAGCTAACATCAAGTCTATAGATATAAATTATTATTTAAGCATTCAAAGAACTTAATTACTTAATTAGCCACCAATATCCAATTTTCAATATCGATAGCCTACATTGATGCTACTACTACTGCTCTTTACGATGGGCCACCCAGGCCTTCTCCATGAACAAAATGTGCATGATAGCAAAATAAGCTAACATATATCTCTTCTTCCCATGGGCACCGTTCTGCCTTTTGGTTAGAGGAAGGAGTGCACAGCGACAGTGGGCATAGGGATGAAGTGGGATGAAGTTAAGCTCTCTACGTTGGCTCCTGAAAGTCAAACTACAGGACCCATGGAAGAATAAGAGTGGTGTGTATGATGGATAGTGACAAGTTAAGTCTTGCATTGGGCCCAAGGTGTGAGAGGCCCGGTAGACGTTGTCTCCATGATATTGTTGCTGGATTTGGGAGTTAGAAGCGGAACGCCATGTAGTCCAGTAAAGTGTTCCATGTGGTTTGTTTGCTGGCGTTTCTTGACTGTCATATTTCACAGAATCCTGGGATGTCTGGATCATGATACCGATAGCAGTCAGTCAGTCTAAAGAAGGAAAAGATAACTTTTGTTGCTCTGATTCTCTGGCTAAGATCGCTCATACTTTCCAAGATTTCGATACCAGGTTGAACAGTCTGGCTGGGGTGGATCGGAGGCATATCTTGCATAGAGTGAACGTTATAAATACTGTAAACGTATTTATTTTCGCGCAGATGAATTTTCGCACACCAAGTACTTTGACACCTTTTCGCGCGGATTTAAATTCGCGCAGCAAGGAAGTCTCACACCTTGTTTATGCAATAGTTATACTTTTCGCACAGGATTTATTTTCACCCACTAATGTGGGTGCGTGAAAATAGCGAAAATAAATACTGCGCGGACATTAATACATTTACAGTATAGAATATGGTTTTCTTGACTTAGTAATAGTATGTAAGTTTAATCCCATGATTACTTATGAAAGACATTTTGGTTACTAGGACTAAAAGTTCTTCTACTACTACTACTACTACTACTACTACTACTACTACTACTACTACTACTACTATTACTACTACTACCACTACGTACTACTACTATTATATTATTGTGTATTGAGGAGGGTGTCTACCTATAACCTGATATTTAATGCACGTTTCACTGTGTTTACCAATAGGAATTATCATTACATAATATACATAATATTTGCATAAATGATTATTCAGCTGTGCGCTGAATACACCCTGACACCAAGCCATATGGCAGGTTGCTCGGCTTTCTGGTTGATTTGGACATCAATATTTTGTTCTAATTTTCTAAGTGCAATATTTTGACACTCCAACTTGTAGAGGACAAAATGCTACTAATGCTCATTTTGAGCTGTAAAAAGTGGTACAAATTGGAGATATATACAGATATGTGTTAACATGTAACACCATTTTTACAAGAGATCGACCCTTTCTGGCGTTCTTTTTTTTACTTTCTCTGATGCTCTTTTCTTTTCTATATATTCCATGGAGTGTACCTTTTCCCCAAGATGGCCTGAATTAGAGTAAGGGTATAATCAATCATTTGGCAAGGCATTTTCTGGAAGGTACAATGCATGTGTACATATTTATTTCTTCATGTGGTTCAGGTGTTATACTTCATACTAAAAAAGCTCGCAGAGAGTTTTATCAAATGTTTTGTTATACCATGGAAGGCGATCTGATTTTCCTATTGGGAAAAACTGAAGGTATAAGGAATCTGAATAATGCCAGTGATTAGATAATCCAGAAAGACAGTCTGCCAACCAGAGTTTGGTCCTTGTTTCAACCTTAAGCGAGTCTCCATAGACATTCCATTGCTTTACGTCGGTGGCATCCCCTATAAGCATTTTTCATTCTAAACAAGAATATGCTTTGTCATGCTTTACCATCCAATTATCTACGGCTAACGAACTTTTATTGTCCCATCAGATTACCAGCCTCCCAAAATAGTAGTATAGTAATCTGTCTATTGAATCTGAGCCTTGCACCCGTTCTTGTGTCAGCATAAATCCTGATCAAATGTGTAATACTAATCGTACGAAGTATTTTTCCTAAACCACAGCCCATGGAAATCTCCCTTCACGAGTGGTAGCTAAGAGATCTGAATGATTCTACCAGTTTTAATTCTCTTTATTCCATCATTTTAAGCTTTGCTGCCTTCGCCATTCATCCAGTTTTCTTGATGAGCCTAGCGCCAGTGAATCAACATCTTGCAGCCCTTTCATGATTCGGTTGCAATGACGCAGGTTGCTGCCCAGTTTAGCGAAACAAGCATTTGCAAGAGTCTCAATAAAAGTGGGGTCCTCTTGAAAAGGGGACATGGTTTTCTCATTATGACTTGGATTCCAACTTAAGCTTTTCATTGGGAAGTAGAAGGAGAAGTCGAGTATATCCCCAAGTATTGTTTATGCCTGTTGGCTGTTAACCGACTCCACAATGCCTTCAAAGCTCTGCACGATCAATGTTGTGAATTATTGATTGTTGATCAGTATTTCTCATTGATCTGTTCATCACAAATTACCAACCAAGCCGATGGTTAAGTGCTCCTAGTCACAGATAGGAGGACGGAAGTTTTCAAGCAATACTTTTTCCTGGAGAAGTTTTGTGGCAATCCACAGACAACTTGTTTTAAGACAGGATGATCGAGGAACGGTTTCAATTGGTACCAGACAAAATAATCTTCTGAAGTGTTATCCTTGGGTGTGGCGTATTACGGAAGCAGCTAGAACTCTTACAAAAGTATCGTTAGGGATTCATTGAATCGGAGGATGAGTTGTGGTTGTAGTGGCGTCCATATCAGGCGGTTGCTTAGATATGAAATACAGGGTTTAAAGATGGGGCCTTCCGGGTTCAGGGTTATTAAGAGACAGATGGGTTGAGTTGGTAGCGTGTGTGCTGGAATTTAAGGCAGGGAGGCGTCTGGCGATCCCCCACTACACGGGGTTATTGCTCAACACTCCTGGGGAATTGATCTTTGATTTATCGACAGAGATCCCCCATTGAAGGTTTATAATGGTCTGAGATTTGATTTCCCACTTTACCCACCCTTCCATCACCTGAATGTTCCATGTGTATACATACACTTGGCTGGCTTTTGTGGAAAGGGACCGTTATATTTTACGTAAAATACATTGGATGTATTCGTATGTTGCAACATTTCCCTCTAAGATCTGAATGGCGGAATCGGGTAGATATATATGTAACTTGTTGCAATGGGGTTTGTGCATCTTAACTGGTAAACCTCTAACTTTAAATCGGTATCATACTTCAATGAGACTTGCCTCTCTGATCTGGTTGGTCCTTGTCTCTGTTTCACGCATTCAAGTATAATTATGCATGGTTTGATTAATATCTTGTAAAGTAATAATATCTCAGTTGATTAAGGGGTCGTTAGTTATTCTAAAACCAAAACATTCCCTGCAGCCAAGAGTGCTCGAGTGAGGTGCGTGTTTTTAACGGACCACCCCAACATTTGCTTTTTTTTCAGCAGTGTTTTCCAGCAAATAATGTTTGTGATTTTATATTAAGATGTCCTATCCCTTGAAGTGATTAACCTTAAAATGAGAACAGCATTCGTAATTCTTAAAATTGATGCAGAGTAAAATAGTGCCAGAGGTTATTTAGTCGGTACAATTAATAGGGGGATTCCTTACGGAATTATCGCTGATTGGACATCGCATCTCAAAAAAATAATTTTCCGATGAATGAATCACATTTTCATTTAAGAATGCTGGTCCTACCGTTTGCCAAAAAACTTGGGGCGCCAAGCTCCGGGCAAACATTTTTCTTGTGATAAGAACAAAACCCTAGGCTGCAAGGCGTGAGGTTGTGAATCGTGATCCAATCAAATGCAAATAAATATTTCCTGGGCTTGGTGATGGACTACTATTTGAAGCAAAGCCTCTTGAATGATGTGCTCTTCCTTGAATCCCTGGGACATTTAGGAGATTTAATATCCAAAAGCATTGCATAACACTGTGGGCCAACGATTTGCATACATTTTCATGGACTCTTGCCAGCACCCTCGCATATATGGGTGAAACCGCCAGAAAATGTACAATTCACCTTCACCAATCCTTTCAAATAACCCAAATTTAAGACAAAAATCAGGTTCAAAATACACTTCAACATAACTTAACAGCTTGTTTGAATCAAGGCTATACCAAATATACTCAGATACACAGGCAGTGTTGTCGATTTTTCTGTCTAATTTAGCAGAGTTTACTAAATGTGTAGATCTGCCGATGATCTATTTTCTGGAAATCTGACCCATATATGTATATGCCAATACCATATCAGAAGAAATGATGTATGCGGAACTTATTATTCCAGCTAATTTAGATCGAAAAATTCTTCTTCTAATTAATTGGTTCATTTATTCCCAACCAAGTCAACCAAAACTACGATTAACATAATTGCTTGCATTCGTAATTCTACTATTACTTTTACGATCCGATGTAAATACTGGCACATTGAATATTATTTAAGGAAAGGATATACCCCACAACTCCACCAAAAGTACCTACTGCCAGGATATTGCTGTTTACTGAATGAATAAATTAATGTCACATGCTAAGTGCATGGAAATCGAATATGGTCTGATGGGAAGATAATATGCCATGATACGCGAATGGAATTCGGATACGTATCATAATAAGGTTATAAATGAATTGAGGAAGGTTATTTTGTTCCCGAGCCAACTCGTGTGCCCTATTTTTCCAAGATCAGCGTTTGCATTAAGCGGTCAACGAACTGTTTATCCACAGTAATATGTATATATAATGGGTCAGATTTTGAGAAAATGTACAATTGAACTTCACCAATCTTCTCAAATAATCCAAATTTCAGACGAAAATCAGTTTCAAAATACTGTTCAACCTAACAAAACAGATTGCTAGCGTTAATGCAATGCCAAATATACTCGAATTTATCTAGTATTGACCAAATTGCAGCCTAATTTAGCAGGATTTACTAAATGTATACAGCTGCCTATTGTACATTTTCTGAAAATCTGACCCTTATATATGTATGATTCCACAAAACATGTGTGGGTATCTAAAGGTTGTACAATACGTATTGAGTCTTGATGAGGGTGGTCTATGGGTATTTATAGTAAGCTGTCTGTTTCGTCACATAGTCTGAGAGATTGTAATTCTATTTGACATGATCGGTATATAATTATCTATTTCTAGCTTCATGCATTGACTTGCATTCATTGAACCCCGAGCCCATATTCCAGAGAGAGAGGGGCAACATATATATACATGTATGTGTTCTATTGAACGTGTACCATTATTCATACAAGGTTTTATTCGGGTTGAATCGCTCAGTCTTTGTTCTTTTCCCCTTTGTTTCATTTGGTTTGCGTATCTAAATAGTATAAACGGCCCTTGTTGTTCGGACACATATCCCCGAGTTCATGAATTTGCAATGATTAACTCGAAACCCTGACATTGCATTGGACGTGGCAGCTTTATAATGTATAATTAATCAGATCCGTCCCCACGCAATGCAATAATAATTGTAGGTGCAACTGGAATTTTCTATCTTCAGATTCCATCACGCATGGGATATAAGATATATTATACCGCACATGGCATGTGACGAACTGAGGGTTTAACATGTCCATATATTTTTATGACTCATACTATGAATGGCATTACTCTACTTTATATTCAATACTGATTAGTTCGCAATTATAATTTGATGTTTGGAATATATATACTCTTATACGGCCTGATACGTGATTCCCTCTGCAGCCAGTGGTATGAAGTTATAATTTTGAATGTCAACACGTTTTTTTTATTCTCTTCAAACGTTTACTTTTTGAGATAAAAGCGTTGCCTATTATTAGCGCAAACCCAATGAGAATATGATCAATTTGCGGGGCTGAACAACTTAATTCGCGCCAAAACATGAATAGAGACTTGTATTGTTCTCCTCACCTTTTGAGTGGAGCTTTAGATTTCGCTTTTTGCTCGCTTGTCAACAAGCTTGCCGTTCCAGATCATTGATTATTATGATTTTGTTTTGAATCGCCTCAGCTGAATGCATAGCCATGAACCTGTCAATTTTGCAGCGAATTCACATCGATTATCCGGAAAAATTGTATACGGCCATCTCCGCAATTGAATTCAGACCTTTATTATAAATTTACTTATTTATCATTTTCATGTACTGCGCGATGACTAAAAAAAAAGAGAACCAAACTTGATCTTTTCAATTGGAAATTTCTTAGACATTGGCAAAATCTTCGCCGTAAAGTCTGCATTTTGCATTGTTGATCAAGCCTGCTTCCTTGTCAATATATCGGTTCCCAACAGCTTCAGAGACTGTGGTAGATGGCAGTGGCACACTTTATAGGGAGTAAGTTACTCAAATCTGTGGTTGCTCAGACCACAAGTCACCCACTCACTGCGCATAATCAATAGAATCTACGCCCAACAGTCAACAATAATACTGTACAGAAAGTACACTCTCAATACAACAGTTGGTCGCATTGACTTGTTGATATTGTTGTTTAGAACTCTCTTCAAAAGAGACCACTCGCTATGTTTGACTAGAACCTGATGGCGAATGGTGGGTGTAAAAATATTGCCCTAAGGCGTGCGGGCAGTCTGGTATTGAATTCTAATAAATACTAGATATAATGGCAATTAACTGGTTATTGGATCCGTCGTGCTAACATGTACCTGTGGGTACCCATATATACATGTATATATGTGGGTCAGATCTTCAGAAAATGTACAATTCGCCTTCAACAATTTTCTGAAAATCTGTCCCACGTGTGTGTTAAAGTAGAAATGTATCTTTATAATATCCACTCTATCAATGTGATGTATAGTTGAGATGGGTTAATTGTTTCTTTTAGTTGCATTATATCCGCCAGTCAGTCAGTCAGTCATACTTTTTAACTATTGCATTTTCTTTAGCGTTAGAAGCTTGTTATATGTATAAAGTCGTGCTATGTAAATTTCTTATGAAAATCTCAACCTAATAAACATTTTTCAACCAATATTATCCCCCCCCCCCCTGAAAAGAGACGTGAATATACTCGGCAAAGTTCATACTTATAGTTTAGCTTTAAATCACCCTGCATATATATATGGTGTAGGTATTCTGATAAACCATGATAAACCTACCCAATTAACTGTATAAAAAGTATCGCTTTGGGTTAGGGTGTATGTATGACGTCAAAGTATACGGACACAACTATAGTCTCATTAAATTAGTGGAATAATTGCATTTCGCTTATAAGAGGGGATACGTAGTCACCTAACATTAGGCAGATACTTATGTTTTTTCTAATGTGGGACAATTCCACAATTTGAAATTTGTTTTTTCATATAAAATGTGACTGATACAAATCAGATTACTAGGAAATATAACTGCAATGTAGGAAGTGACTCTTACCTCTGGAAGTGGATTTCGTCAAAGGAAAACAAATAAATGTACTTGTATATATACCCGGTAAATGTGTTATGAATGATTATAAATTTGGACATACATTTTCCAAGTAGTATTACTCCTGTCTACATTTATAACGTATGTAGGTCAGATTTTCAGAAAATGTAAAATTGGCAGCTCTACACATTTGGGAAATTCTACTGAATTAGGCTGAAAAATGATGAATACCAGGTATATCTGAGTATATTTGGTAATGGCATTGATTTGAAGTATCAGTTCTGTTATGTTAAACTGCATTTTGAAGCTCATTTCTGTCTTAGATATGGGTTATTTGAGAGGATTGTTAAAGGCGAAGTGTACATTTTCTGAAGATCTGACCCATATAGCTTCAAAGATAGGAGAGCTTGAGTGACGGACCGCACCCATAGAGCTCCATGGCCGCACCATATGTTACTAAACTGGTGTGCTAAAATTATCATCACCTTTAAACAGTGCTCTCAACCGACTTGTATCATGATCCTGTTCATTAGGTTTTTCGGTCTTTTGAATAGTGATCCCTCAAGGTTGTTTCGGTTAATTTTCGTTGGTAGAGATAATGCAAGCTCGAGTGAATGCGGCAGTTTGGTGTGAGGGGCGGGGTCGGCAGGAAGTGTAGGGGATGGATAGGGGGTAAATCTGAGATGGAAACTCTGGGCGGCCAATATTGATCTCTTATTGATTGGAAATCGGCCATTGATGATTAATTTTCGCTCTTTAATCGCTGATGTGAATAATGCACCAGAGTTCCTGGTCTTCCATGCTTGAGTTAACCTCCGCAAGGGTAATTTACAGTCGATCCAAATTGATTTCATCTTCCATATACTCTTGCATTTCCTGATGATAGTCTGGGGAAGAGATGGAAGTAAAGATCAGATGCTTCCTTCCCAGATTGCCACCCTCTTTTCACTTTGGGTGAAGGGTGTATGTCACCCTCGAATTAGATAGTTATAGACAATGTTATGTTTCTATTATGTGGAAGTTCAATTACATTAGTCAAACTCTAACAGACATTTATACAGTGCAACTCTAATAAGCAATTTCCTCTGATTTGAACCCAAATATGATCCCGATGTATCCCCATCCACCTTCGTTTATGAAATGAAGTCCATTGCAATGAATATTTGATAATGGATTCCCAAAAGTATTGCCCTACTTTCCCCTATCTGATTAAGCTGGCGAGATTTAATAAGATTTAATAGCCACTGGGTTTGGGTGTCTCAGGCAATGAATTACAATGATTGAATTCCATGTGCATTAATGAATTCTCGTATGGATATGATCAGTCAACCGTTGCGGGTCGATGTTTTCTCTTTTAGGGGTTTATGTATGACTGTATGTATTAGATATCTCATTCAAACTGTATTTTCATAAACATTTGAAAGTCAGGAGTTTGATGACTTTACTTAACCTTAATTATGCCCAAGGTTCTGCCCCGGGTACAACGCTTGAAACCTCGATCAGAGTCTGTTACCTTTCCAGGCCCCATTTTGAAATTTCCTTGTTTGAGGCAGGTAATTTCCGGGTCAATATTCAAACGGGTCAGGCAGGCATTGACTATTTCACGATAATGGATCATGGAGCTAAAAACTCCCCACCTATTGATCGATTAAACATTTCAATGCTTTAATGCCGTTTAACATTGTAATGGAGTTTTTTTAATGGAGTTTTTTTTACCGATTCATTGTCACTAATTTGTACCAATTTAAGTCATTTTCAACGAATGACAATAATTATGCTATCTATTAGCTAAGCGTACTGCTTTTTTGACAATGTTTATGTTCGTTATAAACCACTCTTTTTATTTATTATATCACACGCATTAATTTGTCCAGCAAGTTCTGGGTTGTGAGAGCAGAATTATTCCTGGATATCAATACCCAATCTTTGTGTATGTATTATTATCCCATTGGTGAAGCACTCTGGACTCCATAAGGATCAGGAGGGGTTGTGTAGGATATTCCCGTGATTGGACACTCAACACACTTAATGCAATCAATAAGCCATTGCCATTATATATTCACATATTAAGCATCCAGTTACCTCACTAATATTTGTATCTCGTGTCTGGGAATTGGCATGTGGCTGTGTGTTCACCCACACCCACTTGGCGCGTTTAAGCTGTCATGCATGGATATATATATATATTATATGTATACCATGTAACTAACTAGTTCTTTGACTTTGTCCGCTTTCGCTTTTATACAAGTTAAGAAGTTATGATTAATTCTTTTAACCTCCTTTCTATCTGGATGAGAGCTGATGCATTATGCGTCAGTCTGGTCCAAAGATCTAATTATGAGGAAAACAATTTTTTCAAGTTAAAAAGTTGTCTAGTATAGTCATGTGACGGGCTCAGTGAGCATACACAAGTATCAAAAGCCCCATTACATTATTATAGTGGTAAAAAAAAACCAAATTTAGAGCATGAAATGTTAAGAATATTTTGGGATAGTATTTCTTTTGTACAGTACATTCTCTGATCTCTGAGGGAATTTTGGACCGATCTATTCGAGAGTTGTAATCATTCCATTGGCTTGATATCCTATTATTCAGCAATACCTAAAACTATATAATAGATATGATTACGAATTTTAGTCCTATGATTAACATAGGAGTCTTATCAGTTCATTCAAATGAAAATCATTAGCTCAATGGGCTGTATTAGATAACACTTGCATCGGTCATTCAGTCTGGCGTCTCTATCTATACGTTTTTGACCGCATTAATTGTCTTATCAAATATCATTTATCAGTTAGTTCCCTTCAGCTATCAAATCTTAGTTTTAATAAGTTCGACTATTGCCTGTGATTACTTTTGGCCGAAAGGCTGTTTACTGAATAGAATATAGATATGCTAATTAAAGGCAAGGAAACTCGACATTAGTTTCTGTTTCGATGATTGAGAGTTATGTATTTGGTGTATTTCAAAAATGATGAATCGGAGAAGACCACATTCAAACATATAACTATAATTAATACCACGGTATCAGGGTAATTAAATATACCGTAATGTTAAAACTATATAATATTATATGGTAGATTTATAAATAAATAATCAATACATAAAGTATCAGCCCTTAACTCTGTATCTTTTCATTTGGACAACTGAGTCTATCTCAAAGCTAACGTTAAAGTTTGTTAAAAAAATCATTTGAAAAAATTCTTATGTTTTAATTAACATTGATCTGTCTATGATAACTGTTTATTATTTTAAGAATAATGCGTATACATGATTAGAAAGTGGACATAAGCTTCAGTATTCACTATTGATTCAATATTGATTTGCTATATATTCTGTTTGTTCAGAAATCTATGTTTGATTGTAACCTGAGTTATTTACACTGAACGCGACGCAGTCGATCTTATGATGTTCCATAACTTGACCTCTGGTATACCGTGCTGCTAGCTATGCTAGTTTTGCGGCCCACACTTCTTATGAAAGTACTTTATAGTTGTGACAGATATTAATGCATGAGATGCCACTTCAGATGACCTTGGTCGTTAGATCACATCAATATACTGCTATATTAGGGTTATAAAGATAACACGACCTGTTGGTAATGCATGGAGTCTAGGTGTATTTGTTGCTATCAAATATTAATAGACTCATTGAATATTCTCTTATGAATTTTTGTCCTGGTTTGAATGAATTGACTTATAACATTATATGATTCACCACATGTATTGAATTCCTTGAAGTGTTATGCCAGCTATATTGGATTCCTTTATGTGCTATTTGCATTAATAAAATTACATTTATAATTATGATAAAACAAATTGTTTTTATGATTATGTAGGTTGGAATTAGATTTCCCATATTCATTAGTGATACATATATGCAAAGAGCTGATATTAAAAGCTCTTTGACATATATGTCAGTTATTCATGGGACTGTAAATATGTCTTAGATGTTTTTTACCGTTCTGCAATTCAGGATCTGGTCGCATGTTATTTGTTCATGGATTGGTCATACATTAAAAACCACCAGTCCACTAAATATACCCGCCCCTCTCTCTCTCTCTCTCTCTCTCTCTCTCTCTCTCTCTCTCTCTCTCTCTCTCTCTCTCCCCCCACTCAGTCCTTCTCTCTTTCCATGTGCATCTGGTTTTATAACCTATAACTTGTCAATTGCTATAATATTATATATAAGTATATCTCTTCATCGAGGGTGATAGCCTCTAGAAGCTGAATCGCATATATGTGTCTATATATACCAGCCTGGCAGACTAGCTCGAGATGATGATAATGCATGCATTGTGAATAAAATCAGACTGAGTGATTCTAAATCGTTTCCTTTGAGCCTCTGCGGAATGGAATAATGATTGCCTACTTGCATGTCACCGGCTAATTGGATTTTTGCTCTAAATGTGATTAAAACCTTTCCACCATAAAGGTCACATGTTCTACTCCCTTTGAGCAATCCTATTGGCTGCTACGGTATTTTCTCTGTAATACTTGAATGGAGTGAACGCAAATTAGCATAAAGACCGTTTATCTATTGATGAAAATAGTCGTTTTTCTACTCCCAGTTTGGTAAGGGGCATAATTCATTCCAACACAATTTTTAACCAACACTTCATCTGAATTAGTATGGATGCATTGAATAGGACATTCAGTTGTGAATAGGTCAAATAAATAAAGTGCATGTAGGCCCTATGTATTAATTACATAATATAATAAGTGGATCCTTTCTACATACATGTACAGGAAAACCTGGCCATTGTCGACAGTTTAAAACATGTAATACTATATAGATCTAATATGATGACCCTCTTTTAATCCGGATACCTCACCATTGTAGACATTCAAGTCCAATCCAGAGGGTGCTCGTAATAGATATTTTACTGTATACTTACTATTATTGAAATATTCAGTCTAGGCCCAGGGTCCCCAGGGTCCCCAGAGTCCCTTCAAACTGAGGCAAGCCCCTCGCTTCTGACCACAAAAGTTTAAAATCCCATTAAGCGGCACACTCCAGGGCCGGGAAAACAATTAGAGCATCACTGACATACCTGATAGGGCCTGAGCCTAGACTCTACTTACAATTAACGGTGAGTCCGTATTGTATGTCATTTTCATTTTATGATCTTTTGCGTTTATTAGACTCGGAGTATTACCAGGTGAATGATTTAGACCAGCAAAGCAACCATAAACACATGAATAATCGCTTCTTAACACAGAATACTATGAGACATATGTTATAACCCTGGTAGCAAACAAGGCGGTCTCGGAACTAAAGGCCAACTGAGTGATACATGGGGCGCGGACACGTGTAACAAACCCAGCACTTAGCTTGTTGACGTGTATAAAATATAGATGGTGCCAGAGACAAGACAGATTCCCGCAGGATCACGATCATTTGTGACCTGATCCAAGCTCCCTCCCAACGTCTACTTCTTACGTTATGCATAATGTACCGACTGCACTTGGCACTGTACTGGGTGTTCACTCATCACATGACAACCACTTGAACAGTGCAGCCTACTTGGGTCAGATTTTCAGAAAATGTACAATTGGCAGCTGTACACTTATAGAAAATTCTGCTCAATTAGGGTGAAATTTGGCAAATACTGGGTAAAATCGAGTGTATTCGGCATTGCATTGATTCCAGCAATCTGTTTGATTAGGTTGAACTGTATATTAAACTTTAATTTCGTCTGAAATATGGGATATTTGAGAAGATTGGTGAAGTTGAATTGTACATTTTCTGAAAATCTGACCCACTTACTCAGTCTAAACTCACAGCCCCTTAGAGCAGATGATAAAGGTATTCAGTGAGTGGACGCCTACTGCGCAAATGGCTTTTCCGGCCCAGGAATAGGCGTCTCAATGAGATTTTTCGGTTGGAGCGAGAAGCTTTTCCTTTATTATCAGCATTTAAAATGACAGCATCCAAGTTTTTATTGAACTTCTGAAAGATTTCGTTTGCATGTGTAGGCAGGATCGTTGGTGTAGGGTAAAAGATGGTAGAGTATCCTGTTCCTGGAGGTTAATTAATTAAGGTCATTAATTAAATGTTATGGGTTGGGAAGCAGGCTGTCCCATTTATATTAATGATGATCGATCCCATGAAATCTTAAAAAGGCTCATAAAGAGCCGGATTCTGAATGTAGTTCTTAAAGAGTTCACAGAATTTAAAGGGTGTAGAATTTAAAGAATAACATTTTATATAATTGAAAACACAATTCGTCTATCGCAAAGGTTCTACCAGAAATCAAAGATTTAAACTGCTAAACAAAGTTTAAGAATATCCAGAAAGTTTTGTACATATAAATATATACATGCCTTACTTATACCTGCTGTGTCTACCCCCGAGGGATGCTAGGGAAAAAACTAGTACTGAACACACCTTTGTGTGTTATTCTTTACCTGTAGGTGAGAAAGACATTAGTTTCGCTCCCACTCTCCCCTCTCCCCTCCCCATGCAAGTCCCCAAGCAGTAGACTGTGTGAATATTCATGGCTTTACCTTCATCAGGAGCTTCGTCATTTTAAAGTTTTTGTCGCCTCATTTGAAAGCTATTAGACGTCTCTTCCTTTACTATGCTAGACAATCCTTTGAGGTGTGGGCCTAAAGAGCCTGGTGACGGACCGTGATTTATATACATGTATATGCCTGGTGTCATGTAAACTAACTAGTTACTTAAAGGCCTCTTTAAAAAGATCTTTGACAAATGCTTGTTAGTAAGTAGGTCTTACCATGCAATACTCGTTCCAGATCTAGCTTATCATGTTTCGGATGTTACAGTTATTTGCCTGAAATGACATTTGAATAAAATTGTATAGTACATTAGTATACACCCCTGTTTATATTTATTCATGGTGAATGAATACGTTCCATTTATTGGGTGAATATTTTCTCATGTAGACTTGCACCAAGTCTAATTTCTTATGAAACTTCTCTGCTCGACTTGCTTCGGCGCTCAAAGTTGGGTGGTAGGACAAGTACTACTGCTATTGACCCCTTTCCACGTTAGCATTCCAAGATTTGTATCTCACCTGGAAGATAATTTGAACCAGCTCTGAATTTTTCATTTCTTTAAAATGGGCGGTGTTACACCGGTTAGATCAAGAAGTTCTGCTATATCAATTGTTGATATTACTAAAATATGCTCTTCATTCTGTAGGACTAGGTTTTTGTGTTCCTTGGTGTTACAAAACCTACTGATTTGGAACTGGGCCTGGTATTTATTTTTGCCTTATATTAAAATGTTTTTCGTACTCTCCAATCTTCGATTTTTTAAAACTTGTCTGTTTTTTGTGCAAAAGCAGCGCGATTCCCGATCCGTAGTCATCTTTTAGACGCGTAAAAATAAACTCGTCACAGAGGCTTCACTGATTTTTATAATTCAAGCCTTTATTTATTTCTATGATACGAAACAAATGTGCGTTTTGTTGTAAACACATGGATGTGACTGTTGCTGCATTTCATAAGATATTTGTGAGCTCGGTATGGACTCCATATATGGGTCAGATTTTCAGAAAATGTACAATTGGGAGCTCTACACATTCAGGAAATTCTCCTAAATTAGGCTGAAAAATGAAGAATACCGGGTATATCTGAGTATAATTGGTATCGCATTGATTTAAAGATCAGTTCTGTTATTTTAAACTGCATTTTGAAGCTCATTTTTGTCTTAAATGTGGGTTATTTGAGAGCTTTGGTGAAGGCGAATTGTACATTGTCTGAAAATATGACCCATATGGGCTGGATCCATTATAAACTACCATCTTTCACGTGAATTTATATTGATAGAGTAGTCGGCCCTTTGTGGTCAGTTAAGACCCTTACATGTATACATATATCGGTGGTTGCATCACGGCAGATTCCCGTTGCAGAAGAGGAGTAGATGGCCTATAAGAAAAGATGCCACAAAGATGAAAGGGAATGAGGGTGATGTGTGAAACATAGCTCTCAGGATATGTACCTCCTGGTACATTTGTGTCCTGAGGTCCCTCCTGCACCTCCACACCTTTCTATATGTGATGTGCTTCAGGAAAATGAGTCACAAGTTGCAAAAATGATATTTTGAGATGGCATCATATTTGTAAAGATGAGATCAAGCAGATTCCAATGATAGTAAACAAGTAGGACATCTAATAAGTATTTCTATATTTTAAGTTGGATATTTTTATTTTTGAAAAAAAAAGTTTGCAATATTTCTTTTGCTAGTATAAAGTAGCTAAATATACGGTACTTTATAAAATGACCTTAGAAATGCATATATTTAACACACTGTCTTAAAATTTGGTACATGTATTCATGCTACGAAAAGCGTTAAGCACTCCACAAATGAAATACACCTTGTGAATAAAACACTTTGAAAAATAGCAATTGTGCGACTCATTTTTCTATAACACATCACATATCATATCCAGAAGGAATAGTAGAGGGAGTGGAATGGTATCATTCACCCCGGGCTTTGATCGTGGCTTTAATGTACACTATATGACACTATTATATAGCCTTTCATGTAAGGTCTAGGCTCACAACCTCTCAGATCAGATAAGAATGACATGTCACTGATTGTATGCCTAGTGCGCTAATGACCTGCAGTAGGCGTCCTAATGGGATTATCATTATAATTAAATTGTGTAGGTTGAGCTTACTCTGAGCCTAGACTGTATGAACTTTCCATTTAAGGGAGTATTGAATTCATGAGTAAACCACAAGTCATATGTTTTTAAGGCTAACGCTAAAAGTTGTGTCTACTTCCTTTATAAATATTTTCCTTTAATATAAATATGGAGTGCAACAACCCCACCTCCTTCCCAGGCGCTCATCTAAGAAGAAAAACCGGCAAATCCTGTTTTATTGGAGCAAAGGTGAATAATTTCTTACTGTGAGCTGACTTTACCTTCTCCCAGCCTTTTCCCATTATATCTGTGTAAAATAGAGGTGATCTCCCAATCTTTCCGTCTACATCTTCTCATTAATTTTCCTGGCACCTTCGGGAATATATAGGAAGTGAAGGCGAAGAGTCCACTTCAAGGCAGGAGGTTATACCTGGGTACTGAACGAGTTACATCTTTTTATTAGTTACCAGTGAGGCTAAGTAGTTATAGCTACTTAGCAACAACTGTGATTTGTTCAATAGCTTTGCAGCTTATTCTATATAAGCGATGGGTATTTCGGAGACATATTCTTTTGTTTGGCAGCAAGTGAGTAGTTACTAGTACCAGCATGAGCGATTGCCTCTAAGCAGATGGCAAATCCTTATGAAGATAACAGCCTTACTTCGTCTCCAGAACGGACCACTTCTGGCAGTAACGTTGCATGTGATTGGTCACTGTTGACAATTGCTCCGACAATCTTGTCGCTGATAATGAGCGGCGGTATCCCTCATTATTATTTGTTGCCTTTTGCGGGGATACGTTGTTGGGGACAGATATTGATCTGTTCACTAACAGCAAAAGCTACATCTCCTCCCCCCTCCCACCTCCCCACACACACTCCCCCACCTGGGGCAAACCTCCTCGGGCGACATTTTGTGTTTGAGTTCCAAGACGGGTCTGTTTGACAGTGTTTCTCATGGGTTCAGCAATGTACCCAGTCAATAGTAATTGGCTATAGGGGGTAATTGGTCTGCTAGTGAATTGTACAACCAGTGGCGATGTATTATTGGTTTTATGGTTGCAGTTGATAATTAAACGTTTACACAACACGCGCCCTATACCGTTTCCAGCATCCAACAACTCATATTTCTTAAATTCAACCAGGGTGGTATAATATGTAGAAATAATACCCCGAGGGATCCCTATGATTCTATAGGCGTTAAGAATCCAATTCCTGTTTGAGACCCCGCTGTGAGAAATGATCTACCGGGCATTTTATCTTTGTAAACAGATACATTTCGTGATGTGTAACTAAACCCGTCACGAGATGATTGTCATCCGATGAACCTGCATATTCCGCCAACATTCATTTATCTGATCATCGGGTGGGCTTAAATCAGTCGGTTTTGGTGGAATTCCAGCTTTAATCAAGAAAATGTGGCCTTCATTGTTCTTGTAGATGCTGTAGCTTACACACTATTTATATAATTGATGTCCAATACTTTATACCAACAACGAAGTATATACACTGTATACTGATATATACATATAATATACCTATACACTTCCCTTGTATTTATAAATGCGATGTCAGCCTAAGAACCATTCTCATAAAAATAACTGAATCGAATTTCTTCCTGTGCATGGTACAACCACGAGCCTATGTGGCTACCAACTATCACAAAATGCATTCCTGGTTAGAATAGATGAATAAAATTCACATGAATCAAAGCTTGCAAGTCCGGTACTGGACATGGCTCCGGATAGCATAGAGCGTCCACATAAAAGCCGCCAGGAATCATTGAAGACATTACTTTTCCTGCCAACATTGATAAAAGGCAGTGAAAAGAACGCGTGCAGTGATATCAGTCAGTGCCTGTGTGACGTCACGGATATCATTCTGCCAGTTGGCCAGTGTCAAACAGAAAGTATGATGCGCGAGCATCCAAGTGGGGAAATAGCCCCAGGGAGACATTCCACAGGGATTATGGCACATATCTCCACTAGTCTTGTGGAAACGTTCTGTCACGCTGCATCCATCAAAATCAACTCTCTAAATCATCACAGGAGCTATGAGTGTAGGCCTCTGTCAGTTAATAGGTACATTTGACCATTTGAAGATGAACCTGAGCTGGCAAGAAAAAACTGCGTGCGAATGACCTTACCAGGTTTTTTTTGGTGACTGTTCTGTTGGATCGGTATTCTTGAAACGAGTATATTGTACATTATATAATGGAGACTTGGTTCGTGACATCTTGGCAGTTTTACCTTTTTTTAAACAACACCCCCCCCCTGCTTATATGCAAATGACAGACTGCATTAATTATAACCTCGCACTCGCACTTAATATATATATTGATTTGACTTTTAAGATTCCAGTTAAGGAATCGATTCTGATTGAATGTGAACCATTCTATTTAAGTACTGGAAAAAATACCGTTTGTGTGAAACTTGAATCGGTTCTTGTCAACAGTGAAAATAAATCATTCATCGACAAGTTTTCCTTTTTAAGAGGTAAAATCCGTTACCAATGACAGAAAAGTTTTGCAGCGATGGAAGGAGATAAGATACTAATCAGTAAGCATTTATCAGTTGTCAAAATTCATATCGCACTCGTCTACGTTTATCGCAGTCGTACTTGTCTTTCGCTTCTTCTGCTGCCGCTCTCAAAATCGCTTTGAATCATATTGACAGAAAATGGTCGCCGTGAGGCTATACAGCACAAGGACATTTATCTAAAACCGAGACAAATTTCTACACGGTTCAACGATCGCCCTTGTGACTTCTTGCCTACCGTTTGTGGAGTAATA
Source organism: Sthenelais limicola (assembly GCA_942159475.1). NCBI lineage: Eukaryota > Metazoa > Annelida > Polychaeta > Phyllodocida > Sigalionidae > Sthenelais > Sthenelais limicola. The sequence continues at coordinate 88,822,818 of OW804100.1, forward strand.
ATCACGATCCATAAACTTGTTCTCTGTGTTGATGGTGGTGTATCAGCAGAAACGGGCTATAGCTTTTGCCATTATCTTGGTCAACAGCTGCTTCTTGGCTGTCCCTTCACTGATAACCCCTTCACCAATGCCTCATCGAACTGTCACCGTGACCACTCCTGTATGCCTATACGTTAAGCTTTCCAGACCCTAGACCATTTACTCCGGACCAATGCAAAGCATCATGGAGTTCACCGGATGTGAATCCTTTGGGACAAGAGGTCAATCGACTGGGACCACATCCTCGTCCCTTCCCAAAGTCTCGATCGTTCCGTAGCATATGGTAGTTGTAGTGGTCGCTTACTACAAGTTTCAGCAAATATCCTTTTCCTACGGTCCTTTGTTAGGCTGGATAAATGGAAATCCAACCTGGAACCGTTGGCAGTTTAGCATAGAAAGAAACTTTTTAGTGTTAGGGACATTCCGATCCAGATCCTATTCGTCAAATTTATAGTCATGATAAGTCAGTAATCTAAGGGGAATAAGTACTAATGAATTCCTGTCAAAGTTTTCACTCGATCTCTTCAATTGAAAGGCGGGATCGATTTCCACCAAAGATCAGTGATGCGGTTTATGATCCGCCAACTTGACATTCATAAACAAATACGCGCGAAATACCGATATTTAGGCTTTTAAATAAAATCTAATGAAGTTATGAGATTCCCCTTAATCCCCTTGTGAAGTCCTCGACTAAATTAAAATTAAACCTGACCTTTCCCATGTCTGTCTCGTTTAATTTAAAAATGATCATATCATTAAAAAAATGCTCTGTGTAGGCGGTAATACCTAATGGTTTTAGAATACACTGGTGGGTGTATTCATATACCCATTATACTCCGAACTGTACTAGCATATTCAATTTTAATTAAAGGAAATAAACTTATTATGTAGCCTTTTGCATCTCGAGAGAGGATACTCATTTATAACTCGTTGATAATAATTCCTCTAGTGCCTGTGATCCCTCTTAATCAAGCAGCCGGTGACTCTATCCCATTTGATCTTGATCATGATATCAATGTTTTTTCAGTAGAAAATTAATGCTCAGATCTGTGGGCACAATTTGTTTTCTACCCCAATCGAAATGGAAATAATGTTTTGAAATGTGCCTTATGAGTGTAAAACTAAATGATACCATTAACTCACTCATAATTATTACACTGCTTCTAACTCGAATCCATATCTCTCTACTTTTAATGACTGGAATATCCGGCATAAGCATTGTATCGAAAACTTGAAGTCTTATAATCACTCCCAATAGTATCATGTATCGACCACACCATTGTCTGTTATCTTACATATATCTCATCTCATAATATCACCTGTTACTGTTATTTATAATTTCTCAAACTAAGTTCTCTGTTGTAACCAAGTTCGCAATCAAGTACAGGCACTCTCTGGAAGAACAGGCCCATTCAAAGTTGTAAAATTTTTGTATGAACCTGACATGGAAATGTGCAACAAGATCAGCTAATAAAGAATACTTGAATTGAATTGAATTGAATTGAATGATGATAGTTCTTCACAAGTCGCCGGATGGAATGCTATATTAATATACTTCCCCGAAGCCAGTTTACAGTTATAAATCAAAACAATGCTAAAACCATAAAACAATTTGTTTTCTTATTTCAAAACTCACTATTAACCAGTGGAGCCTTTGTTCGTCTTAATTCTAAACGATATGAGTGGTCGCTTCAGTGTTACTCCGTTGTAAGCTATTACATTTGTGTGAATAATCTTTAAAGAATTGCCGCCAAATGAAAATGAACAATATATTATTATGAACAATATATTATTATGTTTGTCTATTATGGAAGAATGGCAGCGCTTTTAGTCTGAGAAGGGATGGTTATTTGTGATGTTTGGTTGGCAATGTTTGGACTTGAACTTATCAATTTCCTTGATACTTGGTTCACCCTGGAACTACTTGGTTCTGGAAAGCCGTTCACCTCGAGCGTAAGCAATCGAGAAAAGGTATCATGCTGAGATCATTTTAGAGAATAAATAAGATTACTACGGTTCCAGTGGATGGATAGAAATGGGGGTGTATTTTAGTTGAGTCTCAGTGGGATAGGTTGGCATTGAGAATGTCGGGGTAGGGTTTGCGTGCGGAAGGCAAGAGTTGGAGTTATTGCAGGATCGAGATATCTCTGATCATGATCTGGCACGAGTATGGAGGATCAGGCAATGGAAATTGAACCCATTGTTGTCTGTAGACACTATTCAAAACTGGGCGTTTCAAGGTCACAATTGACACTGAGTGATTCCCTCGAGGGATATTTTGAAGGTGGACGTTTATGTATGGAATATTCAACTGGTTTTCACATTGGTGAGCTTTGGGGAAAGTCAGAAAGTACCAAAGGTAGTTATAGAATAGAAAACAACCTTTCGAAAGCATAGCATACAGTTAAACGAAAATTTAATTGAAATTGAATTTACCATCGTTATTGACTATCGGGAGCTACTATATAGAACGATTGACATGTGTGCAGGTCTGTTTGAATAAATGCTAATGCCATTGATAGATTTGATTTTCGATGACTGAAATTTAACATCATCACTTGGGCTGATTTTACTAGGCGGAATACATAGTACGTTTACGTGTGGAAGTATCAAATGAACTTCCCCAAATCAAAATCAATAAGATTCTACTGGCTAGCAAATCAGGCTGGCGGAAACTGCCATGCAGAGCCGGATCCTCCCATACGATCGAATCTCCTTCTAGCCCAATTGCAGTAATGAATTATATATTTCAGGCGCATTCAAAGAAAGCGAGTTTGGCCCTGGGTGATGAAGCACAATTTGGGACGCTTGTTTTCTATATTATAGGGAATGCCGCCCCCAATAACCACACACACTTTCATGCTTATCCTGTCTAGGCTCCCCTAGTACCCTGTGAAGGCATACTTGAAGACTTTTAGATCCAGTCTAGGTTCAGAGTTGAGAGTCTCTCCAAACTGAGGGAAAACCTCTCGTTCCAAACCACAAAATGCCATTATAGAATCCCATTAGAACGACTACCCCTGTGTTGGGAAAGCCATTAGCGCAGTAGGCGTCCAATTACTGGCATACCATTCTTCTCTGATCTGAGAGGCTGTGTATCTGCGAGTGTTGTAATTCACTCAATGTAAAGGATTCCACACCCTAGATGGCTGCCACCGAAAACTCCAACAATTTTAAAGTTCAAAATATTTGATAAAAGCATATGTAATATACAGCCAAATTTTGGTGTCTATTAAGGGGTTTTCAGGTATGCCGAATACATTGGTGACCTAATCATGTTATACATTGCCTAATTACATCCAAGATGTCGACCTCTGAATTGAGAGCATGTAGGCTATCGCATCCCGTTAGCGTGTTTCCTCTCACGCCCTGCTAGGACCAAACATGGGTCAGATTATCAGAAAATGTACAATTCAACTTCGCCAATCTTCTCAAATAACCCAAATTTCAGACGAAAATAAAGTTCAAAATACAGTTCAACCTAACCAAACAGATTGCTATATTCAATGCAATGCCAAATATACTCGAATTTACCTAGTATTGGCCAAATTGCAGCCTAATTTAGCAGAGTTTACTAAATGTGTACAGCTGCTTATTGTACATTTTCTGAAAATCTGACCCACATACGAAAGTATGGTGTCAAAACAGGGCATTAAGCAACTGATTCCCCCAAGCCCCATCATCCACCCATCCTAATGATATATTCAGGTAGCTGGTCGTGGCTGACTTATCAGCTCAAACCTGCCACAGCTCGACTTTTTTGCTGCATTCTCCATTATTCCAGCCTCTATAGCAATCATTACCGCTGCCCTTTAATTCTGGTCCTTGTTTATTTGGACACTCATTCGAGTCCCACTGTTCGTCAAGCGAGATGCCAAAGTAACTTGCATTAGATCCACTTTGCCGCTCAAAATGATGTATCCTCAAAGTCACCTACCTACCTACGCAGGCGGTCCTGCCACAGACAAATAAAGACCATCAAATGGCTGACATTTGTGTGGGAGGGAATCATGGTAGTTGGTTATCCTTTCTCTCTATATATAATGACACTCGGACACAATTGGCCTTTTTGAAAAAAAAGATATGACAAGAAGTTTGGCGTTACTCTCTATCTACCCTTGTTTATCTCAAGCAAGCGCTTGTTAGCTTTCTTATATATATATAAGTGTTTTTATTTCCAATTCATCGTACATTTCATAGAAAAGGGTCATGACTCAGTCAATGAAACCATTGTTTTTCTTAGAGTGCCCGTATGCTTCGACATTATTATTACAACTCTTCTCTTACTAGAATGTGCATAGTCAGGTCTTTTCAACATATTTGATCTTTCTGGAATTACACTATATTATGAATCATGGTATATTCATACCAACTCTTAATAACTATGTACAATCATTTCTCAATAAAACAAATTTAAAAGTAGTTTGCTTTTGTTTTTAGCAACTTAAAAGTTCCTTATATATAACAAGGTAAACTACACTCCTTGATGACATTATATAGCAGATTAATCCCACTTTTCAACAGTACATGCATACAAGACTTACAGGCTTGAAAAGATGAAACTATTATTGAGTTTTAATATAAAAACTCAATAATGTACAGATATATATATGGTTTAATCATTAACTGACATTTGTCAGAACTGTCTTTTTACTTTAATCATTTTGAACCATATAATCATTTTTCAGATACAATCTGAAATTGACCAAGTCTTCTACCTGGTGACCCTCAAAAAATTTATTATTTTCTGAGTTCCATAAGAAAGATGCTTTATACAAGAATGATCTTTTTATTCTCTCCGAATGTGGAGTTATTATCTTAAGCATTTTCTTTTTGTTACCTTTATTCGACCTTAGATCCCTTTTATTTGAATCAATGTTATCGGTTATCAAAGATTTTTTAAAAGCTATCTCCAATATATGAGCCTCTCTTCTTTTATCCAGAGGAGGAATACCCAGTTCCTTTGACAATTCTACTACATTTGTTCTTTTATCCAAGAACTTTGCCCTTCTTATAATATTATTTTGCAATACTTGTAACTTATTTAACAATGCCTTATTATTAGTCCCATTATATATTGTGTCCCCAAAATCCATGTGGGGAATAACCATTACCTTATACAAGTTCAAAAACATTTTCTCCGTGAAAACATGTCTTGATTTTGAGAGTAGTCTACTCTGATTTTGAACAACATTTATTTTCTTTTTCAAATGAGATTGAAAAGTAAGTTTAGAATCAATTAACAGTCCTAAGTAAGTATATTCATCCGTATGTCCTATTTCATGTTCTCCAAATTGATAATTGTTCAAATCCTTAGCTTTAGATGATCTACCGGAATTAATTTTCATCAATTTACATTTCTCAATGTTAAGAGAAATTTTATTAATTTTACACCACGAATGTATGTTCTGAAGATCAGATTGTAATTCTTCTCCAAGAGTAATATATGACTGATTAACATTGTACAGAACCGTATCATCAGCGAATAACTGAATTTTGGATTTAATAGCACATTTATAAATATCATTAACATATATACTGAACATTAAAGGACCAAGGGAAGTTCCTTGGGGAACACCACAATTTACCCCTTTCTCATTTGATAAAACATTATTCACTAAGACTTTTTGTTTCCTTAAAGAAAGATAATTCTCAAACCATTTTAAAGAGTCATTTTTTATACCATATTTTTCTAGTTTATGTAAAAGAATATCATGATTAACCGTATCAAACGCCTTTTTAAAATCTAAAAAGGCCATTTCAATATAATCGTTGTTATTAATTGCATTGTAAATATCATTAAACATATTATGGTGTGCATCAGATATGGAAATTCCTGAGCGAAAACCAAATTGTTTATCATACAGTAAATGATTCTCTTCAAAGTATTCGTAAAGTTGTAAATGGATACATTTTTCCAATATTTTTGCAGGCAGTACAATCACAGATATAGGCCTGTAATTCGACGCTGAATCCTTTGGGCCAGATTTATAAAGAGGCGTAATAGTAGCCTCTTTAAAAAATTCTGGAATTATACCACTTTCTATTGACTTATTAAACAAATATGCTAACTGCGTGGAAAGTGTCATTAAACATATTTTAAGAATTGATGTAGGCATATAAGGTATTCCAGATGATTTTGAATCACTGGATTTCCTAAGAAAATGAACTATTGTAGATGGGCATATTTTTGCAAATTTAAATTCAACATCACTTGGTATATTTATAGCTTTATCAACATCATATTTACATTTTTCATCATAATCAGGCTCCTCTATCTTAGAGGCTAAAACATCACCCACCGAGGCAAAGAAATCATTGAGCAGATTTGGACCATCTTACTTGATGGGATGCGGATGTATTGCCTTCTTTCTGTTTACGAGCCTTTCCATTCCATTGGAGTATTCCTTTTACTTGGCCATAAAACATAACACGTTTTACACAAATATTTGCGAAACTTATCCATGAAGCAAACTTAAATAAATAACGCAATTTTCTCATTTGTGTAGTATATATACTCTGCGTCTGTCACAAGCAGCGTTCTTAATTATTTCAATTAATTATTTTCAATTAATTGGATTACTATTTTGAACTTGAGTGAGCGTCTAGTTATTCATGTTCTGTCCGCCCAATCCACATTCCTACTTAGAGCTGAACTCTCCGTTAACGTCAGTCAAGAAGTAAAGACCTTCTCATATTTGTTCCGTTCCTTTCCAACCCATCTAAATGTCCTTCGACCACAATTTTGGAGGATTTTGTCAGGTTGTTTTTACTACAGGGCTTCACTAAAGTCCGCATTTATATTTCGGTGACCCGCCGAAATCCTTTTTTGTGGTGGCTTGTTATCGCTCACTAGCTGGTGACCGTTTTCATAAATTCTTAATTTCTTAAATTCAAATTCTTGTACAAACATTATGTATAAAAGCAACAGAATATTGACAAAATCAGTCCTATATTTCATAATGACGTGAGGAAATGTGTGTTAAAACAATGTTAGATATAATTTGAATACGTAGTTTGTGTTTAATTAAAGAAAAATCGCTTTTGTTATAATTAGTGCAGGTGCACCATCACCGGTTATATTGGTGACCGAGCCATAGCAACGCCTCCTGGGAACCACGCCCCCCTTGGTCCCATTTATGACGCCCTCCCAATGTTTACATCGTACGTCATAGTCCCATGTGTGCCACGCCCACCTCTTCCCTTCCACTCTCTAATGCCCACTTGCCCGAGCTGCACGTACAAATTTTTTCTTTATTGTATGTATATGTATTATGGTGAATAAAACCTCCTTCAGTAGGTTTCAAGGCCATTCCCTCTCTTGGCTTCTTCCTTCCTTCACTAACAGGCGTCCAAACCACATATGGCAAGCTTTAAAAGGTTCATTAACTTTACTTCTTCCTTTATTTCTCCCCAAACGATCGCCAAAACGAACATTAGAATAGCTGTATACATAGTTCTAAAATTTGGTAAGATCATTTTGTGTGGATAGCTGAGAGGGCAGCTTTAATATACACCTCCATAGGTTGTGATATATCCTATGTTCAACAAAAAAAGACCATTGTTTTCTAGCTCATAATACCTAGAGGGATGACATGTTGAGGGAAAAACATCAAGCGCTGTGTCTATACTGTTACCCCAAGCAATCAAAATCGTGCAGGAGTATTCCCGAGCCTGTTCTATCGTTGGTATTGCCCATTAGAACAATTATGTCTCAATCTAGCTCTCCCATCGCTTTTTTTAATGGCTTGGTTTTATAAGCAGATGCTCCTTCAGTTTACGATTCTGCTTATGACTGGCAGTCGCAGATGCTTTATGGACCAATTATAATTGTTATGGAAACGCGTCTATATCTATAATATCTATATATATCTATATTGTAAATATACCAAGTAAATATATACTGTATGTAGGATTACTGGCGGCAACGATCAAATGTACCTATTTAGAAGGATGGGAGCGAATATATTCAGAGCAACTTGTGCTCTTTTATCTAAACTATAACAGATGCTAAGCTCCTTGTTGTTAACATTTCCATTCTCATAGAAAACTGAATGAGAAGGTCCATTAATCTTAATGATAAAATGTCATAGTATATGAAATCTTGTGAGAGAATTATAAAATAACTTGGACCGCCTATAGCCTCCTTTGTGAAGTGCCTCAGTTGTCAATGTTAGATGCTAGCATTATTTGTAACTCTTCGTGACCGGACAAAAAGATAACGGCTTTCTAACTGATTGCCTCCCTCATTCAAATCGAGTTCATTCCGGATGATCGGATTAGGCCCAGGACATTGAAACTCTGTTTCTCCTCTCAGTAATTTCCCCAACCTGTTTCATAGCAAGGCCAATGAGATAAGTGCATATTATTTTTAGCTCGTATAATATATAAAACACATTATTCAATTTAATTCAAAGATGCGAGAAGGTATCTTTGGTATACAGGGAATGGAGCTCATGATCCCAAGCGTGGAATTATTTAACAGAAGTACATGTGGATAATCCCTTTTGGAGGGATCATCTCCACTGGTGTTTTACAATAGCCGCCTGGAAACAAGTATCCAATATTGAATGTGGCTGTTATGTGTGCTTAACTCGCTTTGTTAGCCTGGCCTAATACCTTAAATATGGAGGGGATCATATGGTCTCATGGAAGCTTTTCATGTCGGGCGACAGTTTGGCGCCCTAGTCTTCGACTCTGTTTTGTCTTAATTAGAAATGATCCATGGGATTCCGTCCTGCGCGACGTCTGTCTATCATCTATTGCAACGCCCTGGGATCCTGATCGATCAAGCGGCACTGTTTTGCCATTGGCCAGGAGACTGATAAGAGTTCTCCTTGAGATTCCACAGGATTTACGCCACAATGTGGTTTTTGTATACTTCGCCACTTGTTTGTTGTATTAGCAATCTAATTAATTATCCTTTCAGATGCTGTACTATGATCCGGGGGGTATTTGTGTGGGATGAATTCATTGTTGCGTTTTCTTCCGCATTGGGCCATATTAGATTTCACTGTGATGTCGTTTCTAAAGCCGCTACATTTGATTGCTCTTTGTTATTGGCTGTTTTAATTGGAAGATATTATCTATTGATTAATTATTTAGGATTTAACTTGTAATTAGGTGATTAATAAATGTTAACAGACACTTGCAAAACAATGCATTTAGATCGTGAAATGTAAACAATTAGTCACCGTCTTGATTGAAAGGTTTTAAAAAACGCCCGATGATGATTATCTCCTGAAATCTCGATAATTTCCTGCAAGTTGTTTCTTTTAATTTAATATGGCCAATTTTAGGTACTTATGTATCGCTATTTCAGAATTGATTTGCACACTATTCTAAGCGGAGGTTATATTGCTTTGTACCCCAAAAATGAAACCAAAGTAGGCCCTACGGTATGGTGGGTGCTTTATGTAAGTAGTATAGGAAAATGCTCCCCAAACCCAGGCGGCATATGTTAGTAGTATATGGAGAAATACATTTTAAAACACATTGCACTTGTAACGCTACCCAACCCTGACGAAGGCCCTCACTGGCCAAAACGCGTCGGGTATATCTATAGAGTGTGATTCTCGCCAAACCTGAATACATTTTGGAAACTACATAAGATCTTACTTAGACGCGGAGACGCAGTCAGTCTCCTTTGGTCCACCGGGTCTTATTTGACTGGGACTTTCGCAATTCTCTACTGTTTATATACACCACTACTTTCAGATCTATGCCACTCATAAAGTAATGGTACTAATGAAAGAGGCAGGTAACAATTAAAGAGAATGGGACCTGTCTCCTTCACTTCCTTCATTTCCCGCTCCTTTTTCATTTAGGCTTGAGCGTAGGAAGTGAATTGCTGAGTGAAACAAATGTCCATTTAGTGCGCAAGAAAGATAAGGAAGTAACCTTTATCGACCACCCATGCCAACTTTCCATATTTGCTCACCAAGTCTTGTCAAGATAACTTATCTGCCGCACTTCAGCGCGCTGACTGCACTTCCCTGCCGAATGGACAAACATGCCCCCACTCCCAACCCCCCACAAGCTACCATGCCAACCCCCTCCCCTCGTCCCTCTCCCCCTGTCGTCACTCCTGCCACTTGTCCGCCATATTGGAAAATGGCGGGTCTGGGTAAACACTCTTGGGTTGCCTAGTGATACTTAAACAGCGTGAGGCTCTATGGTGGCCGCACGTGTTCGACTTATTATTGGCCCCATGGACTTGTGGGTATATAAGTTTCCACATTCACATATATCTTATACATGACTTCCAATGCCTTGGCCTGCACCCAATTTTATATTTCCAGGTCGAGGGATTTCCTTGTTTTAGGATCGGAGTTAGCGTGATTCTCTCGACACGTGTATATAGTTAATTCATGTTGTTTTTTGTCCAAGTCTAGGTTGACGAAATTCGCTTAATGTACTGGAATAAAAGTGTATATATATTACATAAGAGGAGGCACAAAAAGAAAATATAAAGTCCCAGCTGAAGATACACTCTGGATAGTACGGGTTGAGCAAAGAGGCTTAATAATAGGAATTCTATATGCAATGGAAAGGGACTGCTTATAGACTATTAGATTACAGCTTTCTTGTGTTTGTTGCCAGTACGTATTGTTTGTCACCAGAAGACATGGAATTACTCAATTGGTCTAAACTAAATTACTAGCGACCTTATATCTTGCTACTTACTAGCGACCATATGTCTTGCTAATTTGCTTGGTATTTCTACTATCTAATGTTTTGTAAATGTGGAGCTTATATATATTGAATATAATATAAATAAATGTATTGATGAACTGATTTGATATGTGTCCTGATATCAATAAAGTATTGGCTTGTTTGTGGCAACAAAAAATATGATAATGTTTAGTAGATAAAGTATTTGTAAAAATATTTCAAGCAAACAAACAAATAATACCGGGGCGAATTCTACAAAGTATATTTCCTATTTGCTTAGCGAGGCACAAAAGAACACACAATAGCATGGATTGTCACCATTGCTTTGATCTTTCGTGGGCATTCCTTCAGTCTGTTAGCCTTTTTATCGAAGTTCAGCCTCCCAAAAGTTTTGCTTTCCGAGCTAGCCTTTGAGAGGCGTGGATGATCGAATTTACCAATTAAAATAGGGACAATTTATAAATCGCTGTTCAGTGAAATGCTCGTCCGTCCATTGCACCTGGCGATGGGTACACCATTGATCAAATTTTCTCTGAGACCTAATCAATAAAAGTCCTCAGTGGAAAATGAAAAGTTATAAATAGTGGCGCCTAGTCGGGCTTGACGCCAACACTCCGCTGGTATTTCTATGAGGTTTCCGTGTGTTTTCTAAGCACGCGTTATTATTGAGAGAGAGAATCTATTTGCTCCTGTAAATCGCCAAATTGTGTACACACTTGCTCTGACAATGGACAAAAGAAAAGATCCTAATATTATCTTATTGAATGAGGGAAGAGGACACACAGACACCTGAAAGCTTTAATTCTTAACTATCAAGAACAAAACTGGCTTTTAAAAAAGAACGTTAATAGTCCCCGTAACAACCCAACGTCCTTGATATTTCAATTACGGCAATCCATTATTATTCGTGACGATTTATTTGTAGGGGAATCCTCAGCAATTCCACAATGTTGAATTAGGGTTCGTTTGGGCTGAACTTGGATTTGATGTAGTAATATTATAAGGACTGATGCTGGATAAAACTGTCTTGTTGAATACACCTGTTACATGGCATCCAGGGGCCATGTGTGAGATTTATAACCCGTTTACGGGTGCCTAGGGAAGGGCTATTATCGGGTAACCCCCACGACCCACGTTTCTACAGTGTAGTACACGGTTGTGACCGCGTACCTAAACGAATGATGGACGGCATCCTACCGTTGCCTTATCAATCATACAATACCTATAGTAAATTGGTCGCTCGTTATTATTGCTATGCCACAGTCTGCCACAGTTCCGACCACAACCCAGATCTCTGGCATATGGGTCAGATTTTCAGAAAATGTACAATTAGCAGCTCTACATATTAAGTAAATTCTGCTAAATTTGGCTGAAAAATGAAGCATACCGGGTATATCTGAATATATTTGATATTGAATTGATTTAAAGTATCAGTTCTGTTATGTTAAACTGCATTTTGAAGCTCATTTTTGTCTTAAATGTGTGTTATTTGAGAGGATTGGTGAAGGCGAATTGTACATTTTCTGAAAATCTGACCCATATATATATATATTAACCAGCAGGTGTGCCCATGGTTAATGCTGCAAAAAACATTGTTAAAGCATGTCAATCTTTCTCATGAATTCCCCAGGATGAATGGCGACAATTTTGCTTGTTATTTTTCCGGAAGGAAACTTTAGAACTAATCGCAATTACGCTGCTGGCGCGTGTTTTCCCTGGTCATTTCGTCGACAGGCATGAACAAGAATGACATCAATAGTGTGGATGTAGTAGTGGTTCGGTGGTCGGCCAGGCCAGGGCGGCTCGGTTTCTCTTGTTTCTCGCCTCCATAACTCTGTATTGAGTAATCGGCTAATGAAATTCCAGTCTGAGATCTCTCGCTATTGTCAACTGAAATCTGTTTAGCCAATCTTCGGGCCATTGCAACCTGGGCTTCAGATTATGGATCCGACTGATCGCTCAAATTATTTGCTATTGTAATTCATACCGATTTAATTAAAATGGCAAAATCTGGAGATAATTTGATTTGGCTATTCCTCGTCGTGCGATTTATTGTTCTGAAAATAGAGTCTACCCGGATAACTACTTGAAGGAATTTCTGGTCATTTCCCAATGCATTGCTTCTAAAGTAATGATATTTTGTAGCTGGGCAACCAGGCACAATTTCTTAGTTGAGAGGCCCAGTCCAATTAAAATCTGCTTCAGTCCCGTTTCTTTCCAGTTAAAGGTGGTCCCTTAACTCTATGTTTTCATTGAATATAATAATCTGTCTTAGAAAAAACATTTCCAAATTGTCTAGACTTGTATATTACGTGACGCCAGTTTATATCATGACATAGAGCAGTCGACGTTATCTTTTAAAAAAATTTTCACGGATGTTTCTATTGATTTCAATTCCGTAAAGTCACACTTTTCCTAGTATTTGGCGTTTTTCCTCTAAACAATAGATTCTTAGGAGTTAGTGGAAGACCAGTCATAGGAGCTGAGTTAAACTACCTTGTAAAACATGAATATGAACTACGACTTATGTGTATCTATATATATATGATCCGAATTGATAACAAGATTAATAAGGTACAGATAGAATAGCACAAATACACCATTCTTATTATTTTTTTAATTTTAAAATTTGGAGGTTTATCTTTATTATTTTTTTTTATGAAAATGGAAAATGATGTTTCCTAGATATACGAATCTGGCTATGCCGATCGAAACGAAGAACACATGCAAAATCGTAATATTTTTTAATTTTAATTAAAAACGATTTATCTATGTGTGGGAGTGGCCATGCAGATATTTGATATTTGTACTGGTATTTTTGTACATGGGTCAGATTTTCAGAAAATGTACAATTCAAATTCGCCAATCTTCTCAAATAACCCAAATTTCAGACAAAAATCAAGTTCAAAATGCAGTTTAACCTAACCAAACAGGTGAATCAATGCAATGCAGAATATACTCACATTTACCTAGTATTGACCAAATTGTAGCCTGATTTAGCAGAATTTACTCAATGTGTACGGCTGCCATTTGTACATTTTCTGAAAATCTGACCCACATGTGGCCCTGCTGGGGTTGTTACTGTGAGTGACCGGGACAAGGCAGGAATTAGCCAGTCATTCACTAGAGCCACTCACTCATGACGTAGTAATTGAACACGTCAAGTAGGGCGCTTCAGTCTGTGCCACACGTGATTCCAAATATTTGGCACTGACTTATTATCTGGGTTCATATTATCGATCCCCTCTCTCTCTCTCTCTTTTCCCCACGCAAGAATACATCAGCACTTATATGCTTTAATTGCAGTCGTAATTGTGTTCTGAGGGATGTGTATAATTAAATTTGCTTTTAGACGCGGACATTGGGAGATTGGGTTCGTAATGATTGGCGACGCGAAGCCGAATTAATGGGAGGAAATCAATTGTTGAGACTGCATGCTTGGAGGGCAGTCAAAATATATGATTTATCGTTTAATTGTTGGTTGTGTGATGGTATGGAGGGGTGTCCGCTTCCTCAGCAGTCACATTGATGCTCAATTGTTGTCCTTGTTAATTAAGGATTCGAGACACGGTAAAATGGGATATAAATAATAAAATAATAATAATACAATGTGCGAAGCATCCTTTCTACAAGCACACCTTTTTTTTACATAGGGGGGGGGGGGGGCAGATGACACAACAACGCTAGAAAAAGCACATGGGATTTGTTTACTTTTTAGGTCATTTTCACCATTAAATGAGGAGGCGAAGAGTAAATTAAAATACATTTTGTTTATTATTTTGGGTAAAAGGGTTATAAAGATCCAGCGATGAACATTTTCATTTGTTGAATAAAATAAATGCTGTAGTATATCACATAAATATCACATTGTCTGTTGAAATTGCTGGGTAATAAATAGTTGAAGATTAAAAGAGATAACCGTTCGTGGAATAGTTTTTGTGAAGTCTTTTGGTAAAAGATTTAGGGTGGAGGGTGGGCGATTTCGCTTCTGACTAGGGTGCAAGCGAGAGTCCAAGTGGCGTGTATTCCAGACTTGCGGTGGAGTTCAGTTATAAGTCGTGAAGGTGGCGCCACCCATTCAATGCCCTATAATGCCACGTCATTATTAGCCTCATTAAATGAGGAGGCGAAGAGTAAATTAAAATACATTTTGTTTATTATTTTGGGTAAAAGGGTTATAGATCCAGCGATGAACATTTTCATTTGTTGAATAAAATAAATGCTGTAGTATATCACATAAATATCACATTGTCTGTTGAAATTGCTGGGTAATAAATAGTTGAAGATTAAAAGAGATAACCAGGGGGATTCGCTAAGCGAGTCGCTTAAGGGCGTGATGGACAGATGTTCTTGTGGAGGAGAAGGGGCGTATATACGACGCCACCGCGTCGGACGCCCACGTCCCGTGAGATTTGACATCTTGGAGAGAGGCTCCGGCAGTGTTGTAAGCGTATGACGCCGACCCTCGGCGAAGGCTGTGTAAGGAGAAAAGGCGTGAATCAAGGTGCGCAGCTTTGAGAAGGCGCTTCCATTGAGTCACTATGTAGTTAATGGTCATGTGTCGGGCGTTAGGGAATTGTAGTAGCGGGGAGCTCGACTCTCTTGTCGGCGCCTGTTTGTCGAGGCGTAGAAGGGCTCTGCGGAGGCAGAACACTGGATCATCTGTCGTCGGGACAAATAAGATCGTGGCCTGGCGCGATGATTGCATTGATTTCGACCACTTTATGGAGATATATGAGCCATCCGATGCTATTCTGCAGTCTCCCCGCGTCAGGTGTCTAGTGGCGTCAAAGATGGCACCAGATCTGGGGGCGAGATTGCTCTGACGCAACATGCCCATATACATGACGAGGATAGCAACTCTGATGTGCGTAGGGAAGTCAAGGAGGTGTATATTCAATAGTATTTTCTTCAAGATCTGTGGCGTGACAGGAAGCTTCGGCTTTGGGACATGCCTGAGCGTCAGTTGCAGGCCCCTTATGGCGTAGGCGACCCGCGGATGGTAGAGAGAGGCCGAGGCATACCCCGTCAGCTTGAAGAACGTCCTGACGCCTGTAATAGTGTTTATGATAGTAGCAGGGACTTTGGTATACTTAGCTAAATATTCGATGAACCAGCATATTAGCTCCGGAAAAGGTTGCTTGAAATCGTGGCCCACAGCTTTGCAGAATGCGATATACTTCCTGACGGCCGCATGCCTATTTGCGACTGTCCCCGGGCGATGTGCTTGGCGTTGTCTGGCCTGAGCAGCTTCCACGAGGTGCCTAGGTTGCCTGCCTAATAGAACATATGAATGTTGAACATATTATCACGAGCACAGGAAATATAAATGTCATTTTCTTTTGCAATGTCTTTAGCTTTGAATAATTCTTCAGAAGAGAGAGCTGCCCGAGAGAGTGCGTCAGCGATGACCATTTGTACGCCCGGGACATGGACAAACTCATATCAGACTTGAAATTTCATTGAATGATACCAGAGCGCCCTGGCGCAAGCACCCAGAGTCGGGTCTCTAGCTCTACCATCTCTATAGGCAAACACCGCCGCAGTATTGTCACAGTGAATCCTTATTATGCCCCCGGCGTGCCTGGATTTTGTAAAGAACCGAGCAGCTGCCAGGCAATTGATTGCCTCCAAGTGGTTGATGGATTTCTCAGACAACATTTCAGGCGTGAATGTGTACATATAGGCGTGGTGACCGTTGGTAGCACCCCCTCCCTTTAGACAAGCGTCGGCCCATATGTGTTCCACTACTTGTTGACGCGGAATTATGGCTTTTCCGTTGAAGGCTTCTGTGTATTTTAGAAACCACTTCAAGTCCGACTTTATGTAGGGGGAGATGGTGACCTTGTCTCCTGCGCTGCACGGAGGCCAGCCAGAAGTCGTTGCATGAATAGGCGTGCAGGTGCGATAATTTTGGCGACGTGTGCGATCTTACCAACCAGAGATTGCATGGCGCTTGTTGTTATTTGGTGTTGACGCAGTGTATTTGCCAAGCAGGAACTTGTTTCTGCAAGTTTAGAAAGAGGTATTGAGAGGCGATTTTCTTTTGTATTAATGTCAATTCCCAGCCACCTTACTGCGTGGCTAGGGCCTTGGAGCTTTTTGCGTGCGACCTGTAATCCCAAATCTGTAAAAAGTTCGATTGTTAGTTGCATTTGACATTTTACTACCTCAACAGATTCACCGATTATAAGTAAATCGTCCAAATACTGCTTTGCTGTTACGCCCTTCTTCTGCAAAGCACGCACTATAAACTCCGCCACAGACTGCATTACAAAGGCAGAACTACGAGCCCCGAAGGGGAGCACCTTATCGATGTAATAGGCGTCATCTACCATGATTGCCGTCAGCGGCCAGTCTAACGGGCAGAGAGGAAAGTGTCTATATGCGCGGCTCAAGTCAATCACAGCCATAGCAGGAGCCACGCCCATTTTTCGAATAATCTCGACTGCACAATTTATAGTGGGTAGTTGGTGATATGCTGGCGCACAATTGTATCGATTTTTGTATATTTTATCATTGACGCCCCCCTCCGGGAAGGAGTAGTCCACTATAATCCTCCTGGAGGTTGTATCAGATTTTGGACGAGTCATAAGCGGACTGACATTTAACCATGGGGTGAAAGGCGGCCGTTTGTACGGTCCGGATATGGCGTTATGTTCCATTTCTTCCTTTACATAATCTCGAACATGCGCCATATGCTGCTGTGCTGACGGATGATTCACCACTGACTGTGCATAGTAGCGAGGCCCGCCGACATATTGCATCGGAAAACCAAAATTCACGCCTTCTAACACCATTTTGTCACCTTTATGTCCTGTAGCTATGTCTGACCATTTTTCAATATTAAGCGTCGACTCGAGTGGTATTTTTGCACCTTTATAGTTGGGAACATTGTAGATTTTAACCTTTTCATAAATGCCAGCCATTTTAGAGTCCATATAGAGATCAGGGTAAGGCCAGTTTGTATATATGCATCAAAGGCAATGTTCTGTGGGCTATCACTGTCACATTTGTTGAGTGAAGTTTGATTTAATTCATACTCACAGACGTCTAAGTCATTGGTCACTA
Organism: Sthenelais limicola; assembly: GCA_942159475.1. Taxonomy (NCBI): domain Eukaryota; kingdom Metazoa; phylum Annelida; class Polychaeta; order Phyllodocida; family Sigalionidae; genus Sthenelais; species Sthenelais limicola. The sequence goes on from OW804100.1 coordinate 88,840,602, forward strand.
GTTCTTGTTCATTAAACACCTGTTCGTAATGTGGATACTGTACATTTTGAAGAAAGGTAGGCACCTCTCTCGTGGCTTGTTCGCCGTCACTCGCTTGTATTTTGGAGTCAAGTTCTCGGTCGTGGGCGTGAGTTTCTGCCTGGAATTGTACGAAATTGTCATTAGAATTACACATTGCGCCATCGATTGCTTCACTGTTTCTCCTGTTCACATTTTTAATGGTTTGAATTGACCCAACTTTGTTGATATTAACTCTAGAGATAGATTTGTCTACGGCAGAATGGCTTCTGTCGGATTGTTCGTGTTTATGTCGGCCATTTTGGTTGTGTTCTCGTTCCTTGCGAGAATCGCGTGGGACACGAGATTTTACACGAGAAGCGGCTGCCATGTTGGCTTGCCCGCTCTCGCTAGTATGGGCGCCGCCATCTTGGATGGGGCGTGGCACATATGATCTGACGCCGACATATTCATTAGATTCAGAGTTAATTGCACAGTTTAGATTGTCTTGAAAGTTGGTCAACTCACCGATGGTTTGGGGTTGTATGATGGAACAGGAGTTTAAGAGTTTTTTGAAGCCTGAGATGCTGGTTTCTTGTGAAATGGTTGGTTATTCCTTCGGCCAGCGCCGTCGCCGCTATGTAAATTGGCTTGAGCTGTTCTTTTATTTTGGCAATCCTTGACGGCATGGGCGTTCTCTCTCTCTTTCATTGCGAAAAAACAATAACCACACACATGTAGAAACCTGGTATTGCCATCCGTGTGGCTGTTCTTGTGGGCACAGTTGTCAAAATTAAAGTCTCTACAGATTGCTTGGTTGTTTGCCTTCGTATTAGTATCCACGCTTCTTGCACCTTGTGTGTCCCAGGCCATTTTAACACGGTAATCATTAAATACATCAGTGTGGGACCACTCATTTTGCTCCTCCAGGATAAGATCCAGGCACGCCTGAGACCATGCATGCGCCGAATCCCAAGTGCGGAGAGCTGTATCCTCAGCTAGAGTTGCGAGATGGTGGAGCATAAACCACGATGTCGACCCGTATCTTACATTATTCATGGTCATGCGTGCGAAGCCGCAGGTATATTCAGCAAGGGACAACTCTCTCTTCTGTTTTTTGATACGTGCCGCCATATCTGGCGGTAGAGAAGTTTCAGGCGCATTGAAAATTTCAACCCTACCTCGTCTTCCTGTAGACCTGTACTGTGCGTCAAGGGCTCGCTTAACAACCTTCGAAGAGCGATGTCTTGCTGTTAAGCGACGAGGAGAAGGGAGCGAGTCACTATCCGAAGCTGACTCCTCCGAACTGTCTGCGGGCTGGCGTGATCTATAAGAGTATGCCGGGTGCCGGCTGCGTAGAGGCGGGCTGTCACTATAGTCACTATGCTTCTTCTTCCTCCGTCCGTGATGGTGACGGTGGCTATCTCTCGTAAATTGCCTTTCCCGGGGGCGTTTAAATGTCACTATAGTATCGTCCGAGTCCTCAGTTTGGGTTTGCTCAAAGTCAATTTGTGAAACATCCACTCTAGACCGTTTAGGCGTGCGGTATACTTGGTGCGACGCCGGCGGTGACTGCCGCTGCCTCGTGTAGCTGTCACGATGACTGACACTGGCTGACGCAGTCTGAATGGCTGTCGTACAGATCTGTTGTAGCATATCTGACATTTGCTGCATCGGATTAGCACAAACTACTGGGGCGTTCTTTGGCCTTCCACGCCTTTTAGGAGTAACGATAGTCTTTCGTTTGGCACGTAAACCACGTCTGGGCAATACTTTGTTGGGCGTCTGAGGCGGTACATCATCTTCCCCGCCGGCAGAGTCCCGTAAAGCATGCTCGTCCGCGGATTCCGCCATATTGGCGTGCTCGGCCCTCTCCTCTGGCGTGAAGTCTTGTTCTTCATAAGTTTCCTCCTCGTCTTTACGGTCGTCGACTATTATTTGCGTTTGTTTAAGAAGCCTTTCCTCCTCCTGCTGCCTTAGTTTCTCGGCCTTCTCTGCCTTTTTAGCGGCTTTTGTGGTAGCGGTAGGTTTGGGAGGCATAGCGGAGGTTATCACAACAAGGATTTCGCTTCTGACTAGGGTGCAAGCGAGAGTCCAAGTGGCGTGTATTCCAGACTTGCGGTGGAGTTCAGTTATAAGTCGTGAAGGTGGCGCCACCCATTCAATGCCCTATAATGCCACGTCATTATTAGCCTAATTGTCCAGGCATCTACACATTAGTAAATTCTGCTAGACATTTAGTAGATTCTGCTAATAGTGTGTAATGTCTGACAAAGGTCTGTGATAGGTGTAAATACCACTTTGAACGTTTTATCTTAAAATTCAATGCTATTTTTCTTAAATTTCAAATAACGTTGGCAGAAAAAACATGGGATTTGTTTACTTTTTAGGTCATTTTCACAATTGTCTAGGCATCTACACATTAGTAAATTCTGCTACACATTTAGTAGATTCTGCTAATAGTGTGTAATGTCTGACAAAGGTCTGTGATAGGTGTAAATACCACTTTGAACGTTTTATCTTAAAATTCAATGCTATTTTTCTTAAATTTCAAATAACGTTGGCAGAAAAAACGTTTTGGTTTGTCTGTGTGTACATTTTCTTGAATCATGACTCATGACATTGGTCGACACTTGGGGTACTGAAGAATGTGGTGTCACACCAAGGTTTATCTGACCACAAGGCCCACATCAGAGCCCTCCAGTGCCAGACAGTATTAAACCACATACTAGGTTCCTTTAGTATGAGATTTCGCTCATAAGGCGGGTGTTTTCCCTGGGATATCCCCATGTTCTAACTCAAAGCATCGGTAAGAATAAATTCGGTGAAGCATGCTATTAGGAACACACTTATATGTATCGCTTTTTACATGTGAAGTTGACCAAGTGGTGAAATTGGTGTGATTGAAGAGGCGGCGAAGCATGCATTTCTCTGATGTAGTTGTGACTCTGTTTACTGTTTGAATGCAATTAATAACCAGGGAATTCCAAGGAGATTCCCTGTGTTGTGACAGGAAGAGGCCCAAAAGGAGGGAAAACACCCCCAGGAAAGTTGTGGAATTGGGGGACTCCACAAGAAATGCCATAATTCGTTATGATTTAAGGAAAATAAGTAATTAAAGTAAGTGAAATGCAAGGGATGGTATGAAATGACCAAAATCTCGTAGTAATGGTCGCTTGTCGGCTTAGAGGCCCATCGCCTTCGGCTCAGGTGCCTGTAAGTCAGCTCACTGCCATTCCAAACAACCATTCCATCGGATCCTAACTACATGTTAGTCCCAATCTTGTTTTCACCCTTAAATCTCATTTCCAGACTCTCCCATAGAAGTATCCTCTCACTAATTACAATTGTCTTAAATATTTTAAAATTTTGTTTTGAAGAGTTTCACAATAAAGCAAAGAGAATATGCTAAATATATATAATATGCACATACATCCTTCAGAGGTGCCCCTGTTCCTTCAGAGTTTAACCTTTAATTCCACTCTTCATATGTTATATATAATTCATTACTTTACTGAATTGTTGAAATAATAATGATAATTGTAATCGGGTGTCTTTTTCTACTCTCAACATATATATATAAGGAAAGCCTCGAAATTGAAACCCATTAGCCATTTTCTTGAGTCCTGACCCACCACATTGGTGCAACGGCAGGGCTGTTGTCCTGGATGCCATAAACATATGATAAACACCATATGTGATGTGTCACAGGGTGAAATGGTGATAGAATTGCTGAATTAGACTGGTTGAATAATGGAAGTACAACTATATTTCCTGAATTAAACTGGTTGAATAATGGAAGGACAACTAAATAAGTCCAGTCTCGCATCCTTGTGCTAGGAGGAACTCAATGAAATAATCGACTTACAACTGAAATCCAATTAAACTAATAAACTAATCTAACACAAGCTACTTTCTTGTTTTATTTATCTGGACGGTCCTTTTGCTTCAGTGTCCTCGCACCACCCAGAGTGAACTTCAAAGTAACCACTTGTTTATAATTCATGTGTACAAATGGACTGATGTGCAGTCCGAGTTTCTGTTGCCATATGTTCCCTTTTCCCTCAGTTATATCTTGTTTCTTGGTTTGTCTTGTTCGTCATGCTCTCCATTTGTTGGGACTACTCTAAGGTTGGGAGTGGCTGGCCTAGAGATCGCATTACGGAGTAAAAGAAAATCTCGAGGGATTACGAAATGTTCCAGTGTGTAATCTACCAAAGTAAAAATGCTGTTAGGAGTGGCGAGATTGCTCCCCTGCAACTCCGTATTTTGCGAACCTTCCCGAATTCCGATTTTCATTTTGCCTCTATCATACTTTCATACTCCGGGTTTGGGTGGGTGATCCGCTTTATACGATAGCCCTTTGTCACAGCCAACCTTTAGCCAGACATATCTAATACACGCATAGTTATAAACGTACATACAAAACCGTATTAACCTTTCTCTCTTTAACATTCTATTTGATCGCTGTATGGAATTGAACGATTGTAGAATAATAACATACCGTTATAGATCTGAAAGGATGAAATATTTGAGTGAATCGTCACTCGTCACTCTGGGACAAATTCTTGAGCAAATACATTTACTCCTCTACTCATGTTCACGTCTGCTCATCCCAGTGCCAGCTTACTTTTAGGCAGACGACAATTTCCAAAGCTTCTAAAGGCGGACGTGTGACTTAAGGTGACTCAGTACTGATCTTGTGTATTCAACACATATAGCTCAGTACTGATATATGTGTATTCAATACATATAGCAGGGAATATCAGCATTATGCAGACGAAGTATGTATGTTAAGTCTTGATATAAACATTTCAGATAGAAAATTTATGCTGATTTTTGGTGTGGGAGTTAGTATCTACGATCCCTATACATCCATATTAAATTTCATTAAAATTTATGGAGCCATATGTGTATAAATCAAATAATTATTAAGAATTTTCTCATTTTTAGCCAATTTTCTCATAATTTAGTTGTAACACAAAAAAATCGGCCTGGAAATTCATGCTGATTTTTGGTGTGCGAGTTAGTAACTATGATAGCTGTATCCATATAGAATTTCATCAAGATTTATGAAGCCATTTTTGTTCAAATCAAATATTAATCAGGAATTTAATTTTTTTCCCAATTTTTCTCATAAATAAGTCGTAATATAGAAAAATTTAGCCTGGAAAGCCATCCTGATTTTTTGTGTATGAGTTGATAAATACGGTATCTACATTTATATTAAATTTAAAAAATATTCATCAAACAGTTTTTTTTTAAAACGCTGATTGTCATCAGCCAAAGTCAATTTTGCTAGTGCCCCGTACTGCCACTAGGGGGCTTCCAGGGGGCTAACTCAGGATCTGAGGAAAAAAACAGTATCTGATGATAAGTATATATATGTTGAATGTCTGGGTGAAATTTGATGTCTGAATTCATGTCAGAACCATTTTAAACGAATTATGTTAATAAATCACTCAAATGTAGTAAAATTACTCAAATATGATTCATTATTTCTATCTCCATACTGCCATAGCATGAAAACTAGCCTGGTGACCTATGTTTTTTTTTCACTCGATAATGATTATTTCATGTCAACTATCATTGGTAAAAATTTTAGAAAAATTCATCAATAATCAAAATCACTACTGAGTCACCTTAACACGTTACCATCACTATACTTTGATATGCTTTCTGAGGTTGTTTACCGAGAGTTTCCTTCAAAACATAGATCTGCCACTAGCACTCTTTCCGCTATAACCAGTGGTCTTGGTTTGTACTATGACATAATATTAGTGTTTTTCCCCCTCAATATCACTAAGGGGACAGTAAGGTATTGGATACCCACTGATGATAAACGTTCTTAGATTTCTCAGTAGCATGGTAGCAGCCCAAAAGTAAGGATAACTCAACACATCGCTTCGTTTATTCATACAGAGTTGTCCTTTTAGATTTTCACTTCCTTTATTTGGTTCCATGTATAATCTCCGCATAGAAAACTATCCTTGACATAGTCGGTTTGGTTATGCATCACATGTTGAACAAACTAGCTACCCACTCCACAAAGTATCACAGCCAATCAGATTCACTCTAACGAGTCGATACATAGGCCTACTGAACGGTCCTTTGGCTCATTGGAGAGATACTTAGTTGTGAAGGGCCTCCTCCAGCGTCCTCTCCTCCAGGGCAGATTGATAATGTCACCAGGTGGCTCTGAGAGCAGCGCCTCATCATTATGCTGTCAGTGTGACAGTGCTGACCCCTATGGGCGGGCGAGGCAACCTTGGGTGACAGGAGGACCGGTGTAGGGGGCGCTGTGAGTTAACGCCGCCTGGCGGGGTCGCGGAGGGTTAAGGGAGGGCAGGGCAGGATGACGACCAGAGTATGGGTGGATACGGATTTTCTGCTCCTGATGTGCTAATGACAAGTTTTATCTGGTGCAGAATGACATGTCTTCCCTTGAGGCTGAATGGAAAATAAACACTTCTCATGTTTCTCTGTATTTGGCATCATAAATATGCGTCTGCCCATTATATTCTGATGGTTATTTGGAGGTGACATTTCAAATTAAATGGATGCCAAGTATGAAGGTGGTTTGTTGTTGAGAAATAGACATATTTAAGGACTATAGGGGAAGTGTTTTCCCACAAGACTAAGTAAAAATAGATTACTTGACTGTATGTTTCCGTGTTTGGCACCTTAATTAGGATGACGATTCTGCCTACTCTATCCTGTTCGGTAGTGTAGTGTGAATTTCTTGTTAGTTATAACCAGGGAAATATATACTAAATATTTAGCTCCCTGACATAATCACGACAGATTAAGCTATTTAGGGGAAGGAACTTGGGTTCCTATTTGCTGAGAGGTTATTTAAAGCTTCCCATGGGGTGGGGGTCGGGGGCTAAAAGGGGGAGGCTGGTTCCTAATATAATCACATATATCGGTTTTAATGCAATAGGTAGCAATATACCACCTCAAGATTGTTGGGTGCATGCCAGGGATTTTTGTAGAACTGCATGGTAACGCTGACCTATAGGAATGACCTGGCAGATAAACCACACGTAGAAATGAGTTAGAGCGGGCATATTTTAGGTTAACTTTGTTAGCCCTATTACTGGGCTTTGAATAGGGCTCAATTCAAACAGGGTAGCTAGGGTTGCGGTAGTTTGTCGAGAGTTGTAGAAGTTTGTAACTACTCAGTATGACAATGAAAACATAGTTTATCATCTTATGTCGCTATGTGTTACCTTAGAATTAGTAGATGGAAGTCAATATTCATCCACAGCAAGCTTTTTTACAGTGGCACCGCCAGAAAAATCCTGTTATGGCGCCATGTTTGTAAGTTTTTTCAAAGGGGTTACAACGTGGTCCATAGGCATAAGGCAGTTCAGTTGTAGCAGTGTTTTTTGCACCATTTTTTCGGCTCATTTACATACCTTTGGTCATGCACAATGAGACAAACACGTTGGGCGCCATGTTTCAAATAACGAAAAGATTCTGGAACAGATTTTCCGATAATGAACCTAGCAGATCTCTGTATATTTTGCACATCCTCTCCCATAAGCATTGCAAAATGTTATAGATTAAGGACATGCAGTTTAATAGGAATTGGTTCAGTACTTTGTCTGGACAAACTAGAGAACTTTGAACTGTCCTGTTTCTAGCACTTCCAATTGACGACCTTGTATACAATGCAATATACAAGGTCGTCTGTGATGGCTAATTATAGGTAACCTCGATCATTTGGCGTCTGTACTATCAAGGGCAACCGAGCAAAAACAGATGTGAGGTTGTGTTGTGCAATGGCGATTGTGTGCTCGTTTCTCTTGTGTGTGGTTGAATAAAAAAAGGAGATAGGCCGCTAATTGCCAAGTTCTAGGACAGGCAATAGAAGCACACATAGAGGCCGGAAATTAGGCGGGAGTGAGGTACTGAGTGGAAGTGTTGGCACTTCCTAGGGTTGCCTTCCCTTGACAAACTGACTGCGCCTCCGGACATGGACTGCTTTGGCCATCCGACATCTATCTGTCAATCAGCACATAGGGCCTTCACAATAGTATATCCAGTCGAGGCTCACAGCCTCTCGGATAAGATAAGATTGGGTATGCCAGTGATTGGACACCTACTACGCTAATGGCTTTCCTGGCCCCGGAGGAGTAGGTAGGCGTCCTGATGGGTTTTTAATGGCATTTTGCGGTTTGGATCGGGAGGCTTTCCTTCTGTTTGAAGGGACTCTTTCAACTTTGAGCCTAGACTGTATCCACCCATCTCATGCGCTCTAATAAACCATTTTGAGTTTATTGACTTCTAACTTGATCCATTTATGACTAGAACTTGGAAATATGATCATGAGAACATAATGGTTTTTTAAAAGAAATATAATGTTGGCGATCGAGCGACAAGTAAAGCTTATAGGTACTGTCAATGATACGGCTGATTTGGTGTCGGACGATTTACGCCCGGAGTTCCTTTTATTTTTCATATTGTATTCTTGAAACAATTATTATGACCACATCGGCCCCACGTCGACCGGCTGAAAGGGCGATGTATCTCTAGGGTCAAGGAAGAATTACATCTCCCAATCATATATGATATAAGTATATATATAGCCTTGTGTATATTCACAAATTGTGGCAATTATAACACCTCAGAGATATAACCTCAAATTATGTAATTATATCTGAGGTTATATCTCTGAGGTGTTATAATTCCACAATGAGTCAGTAGTTATATATAACTATATATAACTACTCACTAGTTAATCGTCGCAGCTAAAGCTGCCTTGCCAGGTATTAAGATCGAGTGGTTCTTCTGGAATTACATTCATATTAGTTCTCAAACTCAATATTATCAATCTCTTATTCAATGAAAAGTAAAATAAATGTCTAAATTCTGTGATTTTACGATCGGGTACACACAGAAATGAACGTGGACAAATGATCGTAGTACTGAAGATGCAGTGAATCGACACATGGTGGCGCCTCTGTCCCAGGCCCAGCTCCATGTTTCTCCTGTCTGGCCTCAGAAATTCCGTTTGAGGGCATGCGCGGCGACTATCGGTTTGGACCAAGGCTATGGAGGTCGCACTGGTGATCACCAGTATAGTACGACGAGTATTTCTTCTCAAATATTAAACTCCAACATTAACAAAGAAACCCAAATGATTGGGATAAGGTGGGGCAGTGTATTAGTTTGCTTAACAAGTGAAAACTGAGATTTGTATAGAAAATAGCTGGGAAGGGAGCTTTAAGCTATCAGGGAACACACTTGAACGGGGCAAGTTTCTTGGGCAAAATGCAAGCTATTAACAAAAAATCGTCTTTTCTTGAGATGTTTAGGAGCGATGGCGCACCGTGTAGCTACTAACAGCTTGTATCATTACATTGTTTTTGATAATTTATTCTTACTTGAAATACGTTTCTCATCATTTTCGTTTTTAATGCGCCGCTTCACCACTCTATGAGTATTTCACGTTATTTAAATTTGATAAATTATCGTACATGCACAAATCCTGGTTACTGATTAATTCCTATAATGATTATTAAGCTTCTTGTTACAATTATTCTCTGGTTTCTCATTGTTTCCAATGGCCTCACGAAGTGATTACTTGTCTTTCTTTTCACCCACTCGACTCGTGTGTCACTCAGCGGCCGAGATACATGGCAAGGAGACATTTCCCTTTTTACATCACTGCCAGGCACTGCCGCTTGGTGTCGTTTCCAGTTTGTTTCATTTCCGTTTATGAATTGAGAAGATTTCCCTTGTTACTCTCCGCGGTTGAATTGCGATATAAATAGAATGTTTACACCCGCTTTTATTTTTTCTTCTTAAGATTTGTCTTTTTTACGATTCCAACATTTGCACTCAAACCATGTTTAATGAAAATAGCATATACATGTTGAAATCGTATTGAAATAGTTTGCGTTGGGTCGTCCCTTTAACATAATTGCAATATTTCTATGTTGACACATAATCAAGTATGTGTAATTATTATAAGGCTGTTGTAAAACAATTCATGGCATTTCTAACCCCAGAAAATTAAATGTATCAATTATGATAACCATAATTATAATAATGTATTCATGTATAGGTGAATAATGAACTCAATTGTGCCTGTGTTATATATGTAAAATATTATTCGGTTGTAAAAGTAGGAATGTTACGATTTTATAATCATAATAGTTTAAGTAGGAATCTTCGGTTTCACCATCTTATGATTTAAGGGGTGGTTATTAGTTTTCCGAGCATCGTTGGGTTTGGGGTTGTTCAATAGTATGACTTATCGATTTCTTATTGATTGATTGCAGATCTCTATCAAATCACTATGGCCTATGCCTACTGGCGAAGTGATAAGCGGAAGGACACGGCAGTCTTTGATCTTTTCTTCCGGCGTAATCCATTCAAGGGTGAATTTTGCCTCTTTGCTGGACTGGACGAGTGCTTGAAATTCCTCAGCAACTTCCACTATTCATCACAAGGTAAGTAAAGTGCTTCTTGTATTTATGTACCAATAAATGGTTCTCTATCAAATCCAGTGATATCGTAAAGATACATTGAGTTATGAGGTCGGAAGACGTTGCGTGATAATGTTTGGCACACGGTTCTAATCATTGCTGGAGTTGTTATTGCCATCCCGTTACTCTGATTGCCACAAGATCTATAAGAAACCTATCTATTATTGATTGGCATTCATATGGAATTTGGAGATGCGAGAATTTAATATATGTACCACCTATTCTGAGTCTCCCTATAAGATTTATGTTCGTTATGTGGAGCCTTCAGGTTGCTGTTTATTGACCAAAAACACATGTATACACTGAAAACAAAGAAGGAAGAAATATCTATAAAATAGTGGATCAAGATTACATAGAAGTTATAGAAATGACTTACATTATAATTAGCCGAGTACTATCACAGGCCTCATAACATCCCTATATTTTCCTATCGGTGTATTCTAAAACAATACTATATTTTTGCATATTTTCCTGTTTTCTCCATATCGCAAATTTCAGACTCTAATCAGCCTACCTACATTGCATTCACATAGTTTGAAATTAACGCTCTGATCATGTATGTTTGTGTGGCAAATGTCAGAAGGATAATGCGCTTTATGTACAATATATTTTAGTATTCACGGTGTCAGAAAATGTACGATTCACTTCCAACAATCCCTGGAATAACACAAATTTAAGCCAGAAATTAGATTCAAAATACACTCCACATAACAGATATTTTGTCTCGTCTACTCAGATATACATCTACTTTGTTCTGCCTAGCAAAACCAACGAGAGTAGAATTCTACTCCCGTTGGTAAAACCTAGTTTACTGAATCTGCTATTCTAATAATGGTAATGCTCTGCTGGAGAAAACTAAGAACAACACAGTTACACTAGTAGCCTGTGAGGGAAAATACAGACTGCAAACAATCTTGAAACGTGGGTGAGTAGATTCACTCCCCTCCCCCCCCCCCCCCTAAAAAATAAAATAAAATTAAAGAATTAAAAAATTGTCACACCTCATCTAATTTCCTCATTCAAGCACTATACTTTAACAAACACCAATTCAGTCTGTTTTCATAGTTCTATGTAGAAATGTCGATTTTGTTTCATTGTTTGTTCGGCATAAAAGATAGTTTTAAGAACTCAGATAACTGACATACCTTTTGGTCATCATCCCTTGCCATTTAACTTATGTTTGAAGTAAAATGAAATGGTGAATATTCTCTTTCCCCATCGGCTTAAATATCCTTACTCTGTTAGGAAGATTTCTTTCATTTATAATCCTGCTACGATCGTTTACATGATTCAATGATATATAATTCCAGGCTTCATAAGTATCTGTAGGCAAAATTATTATATGATAACTTGGATATGTGATCATACAATATCAGATAGAAATGTTAGTATACTGGAGAGAAATTTGAAGTAATTGTATTTGATGTTAGAATGTAACCGATCTTGATGTAGAATAGTATGTTGATAGTTAGATAGATAATAGAGATGATGTGAATTGACTGATAAATCTTGAATTAAAACTTTTTTCTCACAGGCAACGCAATAATACATCAGCATGGCTGACACGCGTATGTCCCCACTAACCCCTGTGTCAGAATATTAATCCCAATCACACCAAATTCAATATTACGTTGGGGGTGACGTCAACGTCGGTCAAAGTGGCCGACGTAATGGGAGCAGACGTCGGCCATAGAAATATTACGTTGGCTTTTGCTGACGTGCCGACGTGTTTTCAGGAAGACTGCTTAGATGTTATCTGGGATATGACTTCTGGACCTGATATGTAGATCAGTTTATTACCTGTTGAATGAACTTCAATGAGAATGAATTGTGATTGTAGTAGAGATGGTACATCTACCTCTTGGCTTACTTTAGAATGAAAACAGAACAATACTTAAATGTATAATGATTTATCTGTAATAATATGCTGTAAACAAGCAGTATGACAGGCAGTTGGGCCACGCAGTCTCAGGGTCCCATATGCATATTCTAGGTGTAACTTATATATTTTTTATTAAACATTTGTATACAGCAATATATGATTATTTGTCAAGACCAAAGCTCATGGGATAAATATCATGCTATTCTGCTTGGTGCTGTGTCTAGGGTGGCTATTGACATACCATTTTTGGATTGGCTATAACTTATCGTATAACATGGGCAATACCAAGTGTCCGCTAGATCAACAGTTACTATTACTGGTTCTTACTTATTCTTACTTCTTAGACAATTATATACCACTGTAGTTCGTGAGGTGAGGTCAGGAAGGTTCAATAGCCAATCCTTCCTGCTATGGTCATACTACTTTAACACGTAGAAATAGTGATTTCAAACACATACCACGAAACTATTATTCCCAAATTATTAGCGTTTACCATTTGTAAAGCCATAACGATCCTGCAACGACCGTATATTTGTGTGCGTTTATCTCGCCGAGCAAGGACTAGCGTTCTTCGATCGCCATTGACTTAATTTATACTCCTGACTTATTTTTTTTCAGACATTGAATATCTGAAGACCGTCCTACCACCTACGACGGAGCCAGAGTTCTTCGAATATCTTGAGAACCTGACAACCGAAGACGTTGATCTTTGGGCTATTGATGAGGGGACTGTGGTTTTCCCGAAAGTTCCTCTTCTTCGAATTGAAGGTCCCCTCGCAGTGGTTCAGCTACTTGAAACAACACTACTAACGCTTGTTAACTATGCCAGGTAAGGCACTTCATTATATGCGATTATGTGTTTGTGAAAACAATAGGGGACTTGAATGTTTCACTGCGCATGTCTGTTACAGTGCAGCCTGGGACGGATTCCGTTCAAATCTGACATACAAATATTTGGCAACATTTTTATCCAACATAGCAAGAATGTTTTCACCAATATTATAGCTTGCGTAAATGATCTATGAAAACAAATTGCATGATGGGAAAGATTAAGGCCTATGTTATGGAAACATGTAAAACACATGACTTTTGACATTGGAGCACCAATGAATATTCCATGCTGAACATGATATGCTTTCTATAGATTTTACACTGTACCATTAGGCCTATAATTCCATGCGAATCAAAATTCAAAATGACGTCTATGCAAGTCCCCTATTGTCTCACGTTAGTATTGGGTATGGAATGAGTCTGTATATTAAAGTGGCATGAGAATTGCGAGGGATCAAACTCTGCCTTATGTGCAGTCTAGGCTCAGAGTTGACAGAGGCCCTCCAAACTGAGGGAAAACCTCTCGCTCCAAACCGTAAAATGCCATTATACATGTAATCCCATTAGAACGGCTACTCCAGGGCGAGGAAAGCCATTAGCGCAGTAGGCGTCCGATCATTGACATGCCATTTTTATGTGATCAGCGACGCTCTATTTACCCTATTGCCTGAAAATGATGGCAATGCATTTAATGTCATTTTTCGGTTTGTAACGAGAGGCTTTCCCCTTAGTTTGGAGGTACTCTCTCAACTCTGAGCCTAGACGTACTGTAAAGAGATTTGATGCACAATTTGCAACAGGTGTCATTGACATTCAGTTTAATCCTGGAACTCGCCCCACTTAGCCCCCAGTGTTATTAATCTAATGCCACTCTCTTAAAACATTTCAGCCTAGTAGCCACAAACGCCGCCAGGTTCCGCATGGCAGCTGGACCTGACAAATCCCTACTGGAGTTTGGCTTGCGGCGGGCCCAAGGACCTGATGGGGGACTCTCAGCCTCACGCTACTGTTATCTAGGAGGTAGGTGATCTGACCAGTCCGACACTAAATACTTTTAAGATTACCTGTGTTTTTAATGCTTGACTTTTAAAGAGATTATTTCGGGTTATAACGGAAAGTAATGGGCCCATGCTATTGGAAATGATATTGCTATGCTTAATTCTGTTTCAAAACGTTTAGATTGTTTACGATTTTCACTATTTGGTTGATATTGAATTACTAATGATTAGTTGAATATAAAATAGTAATTCATGGTTTGCGTTAGCTGTACATGCAACCCATTTAAGTGTACACCGTAGCAAAGTATAAGTTTGGTGGTTCGGCTAGGTTTGGCCTAATCGTGGGGGTAGATAACCGTTCCCAAGGGCTGTTTATGAGGCCTATTTCTATATATTGAATAAGTAGCATATTCCCAAACACAAACAACGACCTTTTACCCTTTCGCCTATAACTGTAGTACACTGCACGCCCTTTTGACTTCAGTGTTTTGGGGTTCAATGTTTTGAAGTTAAACTTATTGGTTATTGGAGATTATAACTCATGTTCCGAATCAGCTCGGGACACGCAGAAGTTTACATGGTTGATCTCCAGGCACTCACGCTAGAACCTGGTGAATTCTAAGTTGAATCAAAGTGTAATCATCAGTTTGTTTGAACTGTTTCCAATTAACCTTTCGCCGTTTAAGTTCGCCATGAATTTATTGAACATGTTCTAATCACATTCAAGACAACATCCCCGTATTAAAGTCAGATTCAATTGGCGAATGCTAGCTCCCTCCGCCCCCACTCCCAGTAAGGACCACGAACATGATTTTTACTCCCTCCTGTAGTTTTCTTCTTGTTTGTTTTGACGTTTATTGATTAAGATTGGGTGGAATAACTACCAACTGGTTGAATCATTCAAGTGCTTTTTCGTTGAAATCTAAATGATGACGCATTGTCTACAATTTTGCTGTTTATTTATTAATATCAAGTGTTAAGACTATAAGGGTGACGAGCAGCAACCTATGTCTAGTTAACACAGAACCTTCATAACATATTTACTGTTCATAACATATTTACTGTTCATAACATATTTACTGTTCATAACATATTTACTGTTCATAACAATTTACTGTCCGTAACTATTCACTTAAATGAAACAATGCAATTTTATACCAAAATAGCAAAGATCTTACATTGAATTCAAATTCCAATGTTGCCATAATAGCTCATCACACAACATATCAAATATGATAATCGAAATTAGCATCCACTGATCCATAAGGATTCCTACTACTGTTGAGTTTACATAAACTCGAGAATGCGCATCACTACCCGTACCTATAACTCTCTTCTGTACTTATGTAAAGAACTAATGGAATGACTTCATACTTTCAACCTATTACCTGGACGTATGTTTGAATGAGAAAGACTGACAAGTCTATGTTTTATTTGTATCAAGGATTCGATGGAACAAGCAATGTACTCGCTGGCAAGCTCTTCGGTATACCAGTAAAAGGAACACACGCACATGCCTTCGTCAATTCATTCACAGACTTAAGCGACATCAAACACCGAGTGAGTATTGAGTTATATATATAGAGAGTATATATGTTTAACGTTTATTTATACATTGCACCTGAATTAAAGATACGGCAATGCTTTCTCCCAGATTCTCTCCTGAGGATCGGTCGAAAGGGCATCAAGTAATAAAACTACCGTATCCATAATTGATAACATAACCCGGAGCAGATTTCTTAGATTTGTCTTTTCTTGAATGTCATCATTGCATGGAATCACATGATATTGCCCTGGACTAAGTAATATGGGGGTATCTGAATGACTGATGATAACTGAACTGTTATTCAACTCATGTATGATCAGTATTGGATCTGTTTACATTATGCGGCTGATCAGTATTGGACAGTTCATTAGTCAATCTCAAAAGGTCTTACTATTGATTATTGCATGAAATATTCTTAATTCTTCTGCTATACTTTACAGTATTGTAAAATGCTCGATTCTCATGTCATTCTGTGGTGTGATTTGTTTGCAGGAACTTAGAAAGAAGGACAGTGATGAAATGTTAGACTTGGTCAGCTTGAGTCAATCGTGGTTAGAAAAAGTTTGCCCAATTCTAGGTAAAGACAATCCACCAAGGACTGATACAACAAATTATTTTGTCTCTTTAAAAGATATTGTATTTCTGTGATAAAAGAATTCTTAAACACCCCATATTATAGTTAGTATGTAAATGAATAAAACATTAAAGATGATATATTAAATCAGGAAATATCTGTTTGTTTTATTGTATCATTATAAATAGAGGCATTTGGCTGCATTCACGCGGGTAAACACGGGTAAATAACTAAACTATCACTAATATTGCTAGCATATATTGTGCGAATGAAAACTGCTGATATGATTTTAAAAACCATTTTCTTTCTGGCAGGCGTCTTGGCCAGTGAAGCAATTCAGGGTGAGATGGCAGCCTTCATCTCCTATGCCTTGGCCTTTCCCGAAGGTTTTCTCTGTCTTCTTGACACCTATGATGTCATCAGGTAAAATCCACTTAACAGAAGCCTTCATGTTGACACTTAAGTAGAGAAACAATTCGAGGTAGCTCTTACAGAAGGAAAATTAGAAATAATGATGATGATGATAAATATCGATGGATGGAATGTCCTTATGTTCTAAATTATTGTTTAACATTAACCCATGCATTACTCAACGTTATGTAAAATTGTATTGATCTGTGTCATCTTCATATTGACTGTAGGGCTATTTTCCATCGGCCTCCTACTGTTGTTATTTTTCGCCTTATCTCCTCGTCAAAGATCTGTTATTTAATATAGCTTTAGATACAAAATGTAGTCTCATAATTCATTTGTTCTCTTAACAATGTATCATTAAGGATTTGAAGATTAAATCTAATGGAGTGTGCCTTGTATTACAGGAGTGGCATCCCCAATTTCTGTGCTGTGTCTATGGCTTTGGCAGATCTTGGTTACAAGGCCCAAGGTGTCCGGCTTGACAGCGGTGATCTCGCCTACTTATCCGTTGTCACCCGTGAGGCGTTCAAGAAAGTAGCCAAAAGGTGAGAATGGAGTGATCTCTGCCACTCGATCATCCTTCGCTTGATTGCAGGGAGGTGTATCGTACATCTTAGCAGCCTACATGACAGGAGTTCTGACAGCTTTTAACCTTGGTCTGGCAACCATTTTGTAACCTTTTGATCTGCATGAAAAACAGTTACAATCGCTTCACAGATGTTACCTGAACGACATATTTATAAGCATTAATATGCGCAAAGAATTCTCAACCACCTTATAATTCATGGTTTGCATGAATTATTTCACAATCATTGGACAGCTTTTTACCTGAAAGACCTTGCTTTGTTGTGTTTGCCGAACAAAGTTTTTTTGTAATACAGAAATTGTAGCAAAATGTGAGCTCCTATAGGTTATGACAGGATAATTAAACAATGGCGATTTCTCTCTGATGTCGATGTGTGGAAGAAGGAATACCATTAGTCCCTGTTCATCAGATAACATCCTCATAAAAAACCAGCTGGGCCATATGGGGTCGGCTTGGCTCCCTCGACCCAATTTGGGGGAAAGTTTCTCCTGTCTTGGCTTTAATCTTCTCCCCTCGATATCATGTAGCCGGCTTTTAATGACACTTAAATATCACGTAGCCGACGTTTATGACACTCAAATGACCAAAGTATCTGGCCTTTCCCCCCTTCCCTCTCCCCCCTTCCCCCTTCCCTGTTAAGGAATCCAGCGCCAAACTATAGAACGACCATGTATTCCTATATAGAGTTGAATTGCCCTCGTATCCACCTCCCTAATAATATAAGGGGATTGATTAATAAAGATGATTCTGTACACTTTCCTTCCTGAAGGTTATCTATTAAATATGTATGTAATATTTGATCGGGTCGTGAAATTGACTGATCCTCAGAGGGTATGGGTATGGTTCAATACTAATAGATATATTTAAGACAGGAGGAGGCTACAGCAATTCGGGAGGCTTTTGGTGTATTGAATATTTATTCCTACCGCAAGATAGTACTTCGTGTTTCAAAAAATAAGAGGATGATTCTACTGGAAACATTCCTCTATTTGTCTCCCGATGTAATGAATAGGATCCTTCTTTCCCAGGATCTAGTTACTGTTCAGGGCCAATTTCAAGGGACAAACCTTAGCTTCATAGTTTTCTTTCACTAAACTAAGATATCAAAAATAATAATAATAATAATAATTCATCAGAGGTGGCAGATGAAGAAGACCTGTGGTGTTATTTCACTTGTATTAAATGAAAAATCGCTATACAAACCCACCTATACCTGAATTTAAAGAAACAATTAAAAATGTATCTTTTTATTTCACCAGCTTTGATCGAGAGTGGTTCGCCAGGATGACGATAGTTGCCAGTAATGACATAAACGAAGATACTATTCACTCCTTGAATCAGCAGGTATGTAAAGTTTCCCCTCAGCTACAAGCATGTCCTTCTTAACCAGAGCTAATCCTCTCTCGTCTGATTGGATAATTTATGTATTTTCAAATCATAATTGCAACCGCTATAAAGCCAGAAATATTGTCTTGATTTAGGGAAGCATCGATTTATGTAATCGTCCATAGATTCTTCCTTACTGACCTGTCTTTTTTATGTTGCATGTTCATTGTCATTTCTAAAATGGCTTTATATATGGTTGAGTTATGACTTTGGAAAACTGGCTACTTTGGTGACAATATTGATTGGTGCACTGGGTGTTCTAATATGCTGTTGGGCATGGATTGCCGCTTGGTTTTTATCGCTGGCCCTATCTTGGACTCATTCAGTACAGTGCTCCGTATATTATGGCCTTCTGCTTAATTGATCGTTTCCTGCACAAAGTAATATACGACACCAATCCTATTGCTCAAATACTTGGGCAAACATATAAACTGATTTACAAACCTTCCGACTACTAGTTTATCTATGGCTTAAAGTACTCGAGGGTTTTAAATTGGCACTCTCCCGGACTATATTCGAAGTTTGATTGTGATCTTACAGAATTTGGTCAAGATATGTAAACCAAACATTCCCAAATTCCTTTTCAAAGATACTCACATAATTATTACAGTCATGAGATTCACAGACCATCTTTTCATTGGTCATTGCCAAAATATAGGATGTTATGGATGTTAAAGACCTGTTAATGGGAAGTATCAATTTTTGTCCATCGTCTACCTGTATCGTTCATGTGGATTTTGTTCTTGTTATTTTTATAAACTCAAACAAAATTTTGTCTTTAACCAGGTAAGTAGCACCTCGAAGACTTCATGGTTTTCCAACAACAATAATAGTTATAATGTGCCTTCAACAATCACACTTCTCTTAAAAATTGAAAATTCTCTTTGCTGTAATACACATTTTCTCCTATGGAAAAAGTATCAGCATAGAAAGATATATATTCAGTAGTTGAATATTCATATTTGTTGATTGATAATTGCAATAACATTGCCATTGAAGTCAGGTGCATTTACCTATGGTGTCATACCCTAAAATACTAGAAAAGAGCTCTAGCATGATGCCATTTCTTTATTCCCTAGCTCAGAGAAATAGAAAGCCCCGAAGACTACCCCCTCCCTCCCCAGCTGCAGTATATTATGCTAGAGCATTAGATACATGAATAAACGTGCCATGCTAAATAGTTTCAGATACACAGATCGTGCATAAGTACTTAATCGTCTCGTACTCTCTCATCTGTTTAAAAAGTCAATAAAATAATAATGTAATGGCAATATAAGCAGTGGTATATTTAGAGCCAAAGATTGTATGCTAAATATTGAAGCCCAGTTAGAGTTATAAACCGGTATATCTTATCCAAACCTGCCAGGCTCCATTTGAAATTTGTGTATGTCAATCAATTGTTTGGAGTCTCATATAATATGCGCCTTCACCATTGGATTGAACATTCATTCATTCATTCATTATCCGTCGCCAATTGAACAAATGCTTAAACTTTTACATACATTAACCTTCATTGAATTTGCTTGAGTTGGAATACTAACAACAACTGCAAAAACCTCAAGTCTTGTATTTTTTAAAATCCTCTGTTTGGTATAACACACTGACTATAGGAATCATCATCAGCATTTGCTTTTTGATTAATTGTGCTGTATTTGTAAAACTACCCTATGTTAACCTACAGGTTGTGTTGTGGGAAAACATAGCTCCGGTGAGCGTTGTTCCAATTTCATGTTGCTCTTACGTACAACCTATTGTGATGGATGTCTCAATGTCTCTCTGTCCTCACTCAGTTACCCCCTTTCTCTCCACTCATGAACTCACCAACTACTACTATTCTTGGTCATCCAATTAAAGGGGCAAAACTTGAGTTGACATTCACAATCACCAATTCTACTTTCAACCTGCAGCGAAGATCATTACAGAAAAATGGTCAGTCTTTAGGACTGTCCATTGTAGAACGGTGTTTTCATATCTCTATTTACTTCACGCAACTGATATTTTGACTCGGGTTTATTTTGGAATGTTGTGTTTTAAGGCCCCTTTTTATGAACATATATTTGCCTGCTATCTTCTATCCTATCGTCACTGCTAAAAACCATCAAAACACTGTTTTCTCACGGAATTCATCAGTGTCGGAGTTTTATAATCTTGGGATTGGTGTATTTATTTAAGTCCAAATTTAAATTTCGTGACAAATTGATATTAAGAATGTGCCGAATTCAATTTCCAGATTTAAATAACTATGTACGGCTGTTATTTCAAAGAAATATTGTAGTCAGATTTTGGACATAGCAAGGAAGGACATGACTGAAACCTTAATTTCCTTTAAAAAATATGTTATGCTTTTTAATTTGAAGATATAAAATGGCATTTATGGCTGTATTTAAAAGAAGATATTGGGGACGAAAACGTTGGGGGTTAATTTATTTTTCAACTTCATATACAACATTGAAGCATGGAAGGCAACATTGAAAAATCAATTGGGTTGAGCGATGTAGATACATTAATTGTACAATAAAATTACCATAATAATGACAGCATTGAAATTTATTAGAGTAATTACTTTAATTAATTGGCATCATTAAATTCCGATATTTGAAGTAGGCACGGTTCATAAATAGATCGCGCATTTATATGACAGTGTTCCTTTCACTTTCTCCGTCACGCTATCCTGTACAATTTGCCTGAGTTTTCAATTTTAAGTTTGCCTCGGTTCAACTGGCAATTGATGTTGAAAAATTAGTTTCTTCACGTAGATTTCTGATTATTGTTGTATAGGAAACATAATTTTACAATATGTATCTTCCTAGAATTTAATTCTCATTGATATTACTCTTCGGTGACAAAGCCGTTTGCAGTGTTCTAGGTGTTATATATATTCTTACTATATCTATTATTCTTGGAATTTTTAATGTAATTGTTGTTAGTTGATTATTTGCTTAAATTTGAATTTTTTAAAAACAATAAGATCGTTCAGTTTCGTGGCACTGGGGTAAGTGCTGCTTCTATGAAGGGTTGCTTTGGTGTAGATAAATTATCTTTATGGTTAATTTCCCTTATTAATATGTTTAATCAGCGATTTTATAAAAATAAGTTTTTGATATATAAAAACCACCTGTAGAGCCTGCATCGATACTACTATTTAGCTAAACATCCTGTAGCAGATGATAATGTACTTGAAATTAAATAAAATGAAAATAGTTAAGAAGCTGTATATATGATATAAGAAGTTTTGCTACTTTTTATGGTGGAATCGTTTATAAATATCCTCATTTTATTTTGGATTGTTTTGGCCTTAGCTAATAATCATTTGGTAGCAATGGGTCTGTTCCCAAGATAGTTATTCTATGATTTTATTCAGTGAAAATGTTATAATTACTGGCGAAATTTCAAGGCTTTTGGAAATACATCTTTAGTGATCACTGCTGATAAATATTGATAAGATTTTGAAACAAAGCGTGGAATTTCATAATTGCGTTGATATTCATCGAGAGGTTACGGTTTTTTCTTATAACTGAAAATTGATGAACGCGTGCTTATTAAATAAATGAATGTTAATAGCACGGGGTAAGTAATCATAGGAACATAGGAGAAGTTTTTTTTACTTTCTACCAAATACAGTTAGAAAAAGAGGCCTGCAACTCTCTGTCTTGCCATTGAATATCACAATCCTGGAACAACCTTGTGTTTTCAGACCACCAAATTGATATCGTACTGTATATCTTAAGTTCTGACCATTCACTTAGACTAGTGTCATTCTTAGGCCTCCAAATTGAATACAAACCATTCGATATAAAGTTGTTCATATTTCTATCATGGCTTGAGGGTCGATTTGGGTATTTGTAGCCCTTGCATGGTAATGGAGACAGGGAGTCAAGCTAGAAACAGGCTAAGTGGCTTATAGAACATGTAATTATTCTCAATGAATCTATTATTCTGCCGAATTCACAAACAAACCACTGCCTTAAATACAATATAAACACCACCGATCCCCAACTTTAATATTGTTACTTCTTGGTTTCATTAAGAAATCACCTCCGAAACCTTGTAAAGACGATTTTTCTTTTTGCTGCCTCCTTCACTATTATTATTATATGGTGATTTGTTTTCCTAACACAAGGTAGAACGCGTGTAGTTTGAAATCACCCACGATCTCATCGTGGATGGATCCAATTCAATTCAATGATCAGTTTCCTCGGTGACTGAAAATGTACCATAAGCACGTCTTGGTATATTATACATAGTATTTTCTAAATATCACTGTCTAGTGAGCCCCAAACTGGGCCATCCTGGTAGAAATTATTCATACACTTTTTTTGTAACAACATGGAGTCACTTATACCTGTACACAAACTTTGTAAAAAAAAAAGAATTCTTGACACTTATAAATGTGAATACAAATTATACTTGGACATAGCATTGCGTACTTTCCAATACATTATTAAACAATTACAGATTCTTTAAGGTTAGTACATAAGAAATATCCACCATACGCGTAAGGATTTAAGTCTCATCTCGAACTAAGTGTGGTGTGGTTTCAAAATGTATTCTAATCTTATTGTAAGACAATTATAAACAAAATGTCTACTTTTTTCATAAAGTCGATTGATGTCAATTTTTGGAAATATTCCATTTTTATACCTTCTCGTCCTTAATTTCTTTGATGTATAATTTCACTCCTGGTGTGACAATTGGACTGAAACTATGTAGACCTCATTGGTTCTGATGATTTTATTTTTATTTTGGCATAGTACTTAAATTTGATAGATTCTCAAGATGAAAATAACATAACTCATTATGTTACCATATGCGTAAAATATAGACAATTAAATGTGAAATATTAACGTAAAAGTATTATCATAATATCATCGCATCTATTGGGTTTGAATTTTTAACTCATTTTAACAACCAAATAAGCATTTCTCTTGCTATTTGTGTCTACTGAATAATGTGCTGATCCATTTCGGCTCTTGGTAACCGACCCACATTTTGTTTGAGATTAAAAGTATTTCCGGATACTTCTTCAATGAAAATTTTATCATAAGGGCCTTTTCTTTTTTCTATTAGCGTAATAGCTTTTAATAGTTTCAGGTTTATAGGGTGACGGTAACTTCGGAAAATAGTGATCTAAAGTCAAACAATTTGATATTTTAAAATGTTTGAATGGGTTGACTACAAGCTGGTGGAATTCACTGGAGTTGGTTTATATTGGTTCATAATGGAATTTCAATGATATTTTAAAAGTTCAAACCATAGTTGTCTTGTAAAAAATAACAATAAAAAATAACTTTCATCATTTAATTCAAATTCTGACGGGCTCAATTTTTATGGTCCACTCTCCCTCTAAAATACAGCACATCCTCCAAAACAAGGATAATTAATTATATTTACATGCGCCACAAATTAAGTATACAATACCTAAACTGTTTAATTAAAGAACTTGCTAAAACAGACAGACCCTGACTTTTGATACAGTTTTGACAGTTATACATAATACTATTGTCATTCTCAATGTTGCTTTTAGTAGACCTTGACGGCGAATTCAGTATAGACTTCTCCTATATATAGATGAGACCACTCGCACCAGTGCTGTCAATCATCCGTTTAGACCCTCCCCTTACACCTTTTTTCAGCCCGTTTCTATTCCTTACTATTCGTGCCAGTCATGTGTAGGCCTCTCGATCCCTTTTTGCCCATTTTTTGTCTGTATTCGATATGCCACATTCTCTTGTTGCAGCGTGTCGTAGTGGATCGTTGCGAACCCCAGGCAAGTAACATACACCACGTCTCGTTGGAAAGAACACCCCCTCTATGGTAGATGTAGTTTTGTTGGACGCAGACAGTTGCTTTCCTGGGAAGGAGACCAGTTCTTTTGAGAAAGGACTGGTCTGGTTGATTTTTGTCTTCGTCTAACCATGCACCATACAGTTAAGACATAGTTGTACCGGAGTGTTCCATAGATGTGTTAATTAATCGAAAAGTGAAAATGCCATTTTTGTAGACGATAAGGAACTTTAACATCCTAGAACTAAAGGGCCTAGTCCACTAAGCCGATTCTCATGCGATTCTTATAAAATTTAGTGCAAAAGAGACCTCTGTGGCATAAAATCGCATGAGAATCGGCTTGGTGGACTAGGCCTTTAACAATCACAATATGAGCTAACGATGGTACAGCTAGGTCGACCTGTTACCCTTTATACCTTCTGTGCACGCGTTCTCACCTCATCGCCAAAACCAAACCTAAAAATCTTGCTCGCATCTCAGGCCAATTTTAATGCTAGATTTCCAAATTATTAATGATTGTCGGGAGTGGGATTGTTACCAAACAAAAGCGTTACTGTCTAAATATTACGCTGGTGTATTAAATTCAAATTATTACCCTGTTGTCCTAATCATGGGAAGTTTCCCACGAAAACAGTTAACGGGATTGTTTGTTTTAGCGCAGCTGTGATATTTATTTTAAAAAAACATTGCTGGTGATCATTTTATTATTTGGTTTCATATTGAATTTTGAAAGGCCTAGCATACACAGTCAATTAATTTAAGGGAAGCTTACTACAATTCTTAAGTATTAGTTTAAGGATATCATTAACCAAACTGGGTTAGACAAGCTCTTTCCCTATACTATAATATGACGGTAATACACCTTTACGGACTGAATATGTACATGAAATACATTAATTGTACCTAAAACACTTAACTGTAAAGAGCAGTAATTATAAGAAATGATATTTTGATTTTGTTTTTAAAAGTACAAAGTACAAAAAAAAATCAAAATATCTATGCAGAGAACAGCTTTACATGAATGGAAGCTTCGAATGACGTATCTATCCATCCCTCCGATAGTTAGTCGTTACGTGCTGTATTGATGTTCATTATGTGTTTCATAGTATAATTTGAATCAATTATTAGTTTATACCATTCATTGCAACGAACATATTTACAGAAATCTACACGACAAAGAATCAAGAAACAAATCTGTGACAGTTCATTAAAGTTGGCAGATATCTGACGCATTAAAATATTGATAATATCCTCGGAATATAAGTAAGAAAATGGCTCATTTCTATTTCAAAATGTTCACCTTGCTACCAGTCCAGTATTGGTAGGATAGCATCTCATTCTGACGTCTTCAAATCAGAAGGCCTTCGATTGTCTTTCGGGTTAAAACATAGGAATATGCCTATGGCCACAAGCAGTTCCAAAATCGACAACCGAATGTAAAGCACTTTCTTGTCCCTCCGGAAAGTGGTGGGTCATATTTCTCCCGTCGCAAATCCATTCTAATTGGCTATGGGGCGCGTATGTTATAGATTTGAGGTAATTTATTCAATTTTATAATTTTCTCTTCGAATTTCAGGGACATTCAATTGACTCGTTCGGCATCGGGACGCATTTGGTGACATGTCAGAGGCAACCGGCTTTGGGGTGTGTGTTTAAAGTAGGTATAATTCTAAGGACCTTGATCGGTCTTTTGTGGATCATTCTGTTGAGTGCTTATGATATGTGTTTATATTTAAAGATTTTTATTCAGCAACTAAATCATTTTGTAACATATACAACTTTATCAGACGACTGTGCGGTTAAATATATACTCAGAATCAATGTACAAACTCTAATCTAATTAGATTCATTTATCCAAAATACCTTTATATAAGTTGAGTAATAATAAGAAGTACGGGTAAATAAAATCCCACACCAGCGTTGTGTCGTATTCAAACATTTATATTGGGTGGATCTTAATTATGTATATGAGTCAGATTTTCAGAAAATGTACAATTCACCTTCACCAAACCTCAAATAACCCACATTTAAGACAGAAATGAGCTTCAAAATGCAGTTTAACATAACAGATCTGATACTCTAAATCAATACGATACCAAATATACTCAGATATACTCGGTATTGATCATTTTTCAGCCAAATTTAGCAGAATTTCCTAAATGTGTGGGCTGCCAATTGTACATTTTCTGAAAATCTGACCCCTATGTAATGATGTAGCTTAACTATGTACTACACAGTGTATACTATTGAAGAGTCATTTATAAGTAATATTCCAGTAGATCTGGAATAACGTGAGCTCGAATCATGGACGTCCACACTCGCGCTAAGGCTATGCTTGCTTAGAAGTGATCTTTATTTGTCGTATAATAAGGGTCTAGTCCACCAAGCCGATTCTCATGCGATTTTGCACCGCAGAGGGGTCTTTCGCACTAAATTCTGGGAGAATCGCATGAGAATCGGCTTAGTGGATTAAGCCCTTTAGACTTGTCATACCACCGGGTGGAGAGACAGATCCTCAGAGCATGCCTACATACTCATAGTTACCGTTGTATACTAGGTGGCAGATAGGTAGAGGAATGCCATTGAGGACAGACTTGGTTTACTTTACTCCATTTTACATTAACGTTTATTCTAGTATATGGGTCAGATTTTCAGAAAATATACAATTGGCAGCTCTACACATTTAGGAAATTCTTCAAAATTAAAATGAAAAATGAAGAATACCGGGTATATCTGAGTATATTTGGTATCGCATTGATTTAAAGTGTCAGTTCTGTTGTGTTAAATAGCATTTTGAAGCTGATTTCTGTCTTAAGTGTGGGTTATTTGAGAGGATTGGTAAAGGCCAATTATAATTTTTTTGAAAATCTGACCCATATACCATACACACCGTGGTACATCAGGCTCAACTCCTACTAATTCATTTGGTTGTGGACGAAGTAAAATTGATTGTCTTATTTCTTGTACAATAGCTTGTGGAAGTGAACAACACACCTCGCATCAAGTTGTCAGAAGACGTGGAGAAGGTGACTATGCCTGGTAAGAAGTCCTGCTATCGTCTCTATGGAAACGATGGGAACGCACTCGTTGATCTTCTTCAACAGCCGAACGAGGATCCTCCGCAAGTGGGTAAACGAGTGCTGTGTCGGCATCCCTTCCAAGTAAGACGTTGTTTAACTTATCCATGCATTCTAGGCTCAGAGTTGAGAAAGTCCCTCCAGTCTGAGGGAAAACCTCACTCCAAACCGAAAAATGTGATCAAAGCACTCCAGGTCCAAACCTTCAGATCAGATAAGAATGGTATGTCAGCCTACCTCGCTAATCGGTTTCTTGTCCTAGAAGTCGACGTTTTAATGGGAATATAATGACATTTTGCGGTCTTAATGGAATTATAATGACTCTTTGCGGTTTGAGGCGAGAGGCTTTACCTTCATTTGAAGGGACTCTCTCAAGTTTGGGCCTAGACTGAAAGTCCCATTAGGACGCTTACTCCCTCCAGGGCAAGGAAATCCATGAACGCGGTAGGCGTTCAATCACTGACAAACCATTCTTACCTGATCTGAGAGACTCTGAGCCTAGACTGCATGTTGCTTTTCCCTTTTCTGCTGGCATTCATTCCAATGGA
Organism: Sthenelais limicola; assembly: GCA_942159475.1. Taxonomy (NCBI): domain Eukaryota; kingdom Metazoa; phylum Annelida; class Polychaeta; order Phyllodocida; family Sigalionidae; genus Sthenelais; species Sthenelais limicola. The sequence continues at coordinate 88,868,724 of OW804100.1, forward strand.
AATGTGTACTAGTCCAGCTAACCTCTAGCAGTTGGTTATAAGATTTGTGTAAATAAACACATAAAATCTAATAGTTATGAAGGTGTAGCCCGATCAGCCTAAAAGACACAAACATGGCAGTCAGTTGAGAAAAGGCACAAACTATTCAACTTTGACGACTGACTTGACTTTGACGACTGACTTTAGACTCTGAAACTTTCAACTATTGACTTCAGAATTTATGCAACTTTTGACTGACTTTTATAACTGATTTCATGCAACTTTTAACTTTGACTTTCACGCAACTTTTGACCTTGACGTAACTTTTGGCTTTGACATACATGTACAGAACTTTAGACTTGACAATCTGGACTCTAGACGGTGGCTTTGGACTAAAGGGGCTTGTCCACTAAGCCGATTCTCATGCGATTCTCACATAGGTTAGTGCAAAAGAGTCCTCTGCGGCGCAAAATCGCATGAGAATCGGCTTAGTGGACTACTAGGCCCTTAAGTATGGCCCCTGAGATGAAAAATCTTCTGAGATGAGGACTGTATAGTCCGATGGTTCGGATCCTTCTGGAGGAACTCTCATCTGATTCAATTATTTGCCTTTTGACTTCATTTCTTGTTTCCTTACCCAGGAGTCGAAGCGTGCCTATGTAAACCCAGCCAAGGTTGAACCGCTCTACAAACTCTATTATTCTAAAGGAAAGGTAAGTATACAAAAGGAAAGCCATTAGCGCAGTAGGCGTCCTATCACGGGAAAACCTTTACAAGCCTTATTTTTACAATTCAGTGGTTAATAAAACCACCGATAGTAGTAAACCGTTCTTGTTAATTAAGCATTATTATTACCATTATTATAGCAATTAATTGGAAATGTTACAGATATCCTTGAATGTAACTCAAATAACATGTCCAGAAATAACACTAATGCTATGATAGTTATAATTCTCACTTCCCATCCTTTTGGGCTTGTAGGATGAAAAATAGAATAAGATAATATTACCCCGAGGAAGGATCAATATTATGTACAAAAACTAGCTAGCAGTACACACTCTTTAAATCTTAACCCAACCTTCTGCTTCTGTTGCTTTCTAATTCGAAATAATTCGCCCGAGTACAATAAGTTTAGTGAAAATAAGTTTCAGTTACACGAATATTTTATCGGACATTTACTAACTATTTCTTACGTTCCATTGACAGATTCAACAACGCATGCCCTCCTTAAAAGAAATACGTGAGAGTGCCGCAGAATCATTACGTAGGATACGTACAGATCATAAACGTGCCCTCAACCCAACCCCATACAAAGTAGGCTATCTTTTCCTTTTCTTTTTTATTATTTAGAATTGTTCTACAGCAATTATCTTTGCAGATGACAATTGGAACGTAGGTAGACTGGCACAAAGTACACTGGCTAAAACATGGGTATCATAAAACAGTTAGCCACGAATGTTAGTGTGTCCTTTTAGGGGGACGCCAAGCCATTTACTTATATCTACTGTCTAATATCCTAATTCACATCTCCTTATCTTAGACAATCTTATCAAGGAGATAGATAAGGGAGAAAGACATCAAGCCTTAATTTTCTTTATAGCATAATGCATGATTTTCACTTCAGTTTCTGTTTCTACTTTGTAAAAATCTAAATTTTACTTCAACTTCCTACGGCAAGTCTCTAAAATTATAAAATCTCTGTGAATCGCCATGCAATAAGTGACGGCTCTTATAGCATTCAGTATTAACTCTCACGTTGAATCTCTCCAGTCATCGTTTAGTCAGGCAGATATTTTCTTTCAGGTTCTAACCTTGCCTTCCAGCGTTCAATATTTTTGTTCTCATATAATAGCGGAACTGAAAATGCAAATAGAGGAGTGTCAGATGTGTTGCTACATTCTCTGGGAACTGTTGTTTTTGGAGATTTATTGCAACAAATTAGTGGGCAATAACAAAATTTGTTGCCGCTGTTTTCCCCTCTAGTGTGGAGTTCCACTATAAAGCCTTTTTTTTATATATATATATATATACAAATTCGGTTACATATGAGGTGGTCTGGTCTGGCAAAGACCTGAAAGCACTGTTTTCTCTATGTGCCAACCTCAGAACCTAGATTGAATAAATGACAGTCCTATTTACCTCTGTTGTGAACGGTAATATAGCGCGCTGAGCCACCTACCGTGACTGGGCAAAACCTCCCTTGGATGACGTTAGGTTTCACTGAAGTTTATAGGTGGCGTGATGATCAGGCGCTATACGCCTCTCTGATACTTTAACAGCTATACATATATTGTATGTGGGTCAGATTTTCAGAAAATGTACAATTGGCAGCTTTACACATTTAGAAAATTAAGCTAAATTAAGCTGAACAATGATGAATATCAGGTATATCTGAGTATATTTGGTATCACGTTGATTCAAAGTATCAGTTCTGTTATGTTAAACTGCATTTTGAAGCTCATTTTTGCCTTACATATGGGTTATTTGAGAGGATTGGTGAAGGCGAATTGTACATTTTTTGAAAGTCTGACCGACTGATACTATCAAATGGTGCGTCGTTATTTAAACGCAGCCTATTGCTAAAATGTCTGTTATTAGGGTTTTCTGTAATAAAAACAATCTAATGAAATAAAAATTAAGATATTCCAACATTTTCGGAAACCTAAAACTGAGTAGATGGGACATATCATAGATTAAATTTCGTGCTTCTAAATCACTTATTGAGAACTTTAAAATGGAGGAGTATTTGGCAACTTTTTTTGAGCTATTAATTGGGAAAAGAACCGAAGAATTTATCAGGTTTAAAATCATAGGTTATCATTCTGTCTCCACAGGTCTCCGTTACGGACAAGCTCTACAAATACATCCACGAGTTGTGGTTGGATAATGCGCCTATCGGGGAACTTTCATAAAGTATGAAGGCAGTAACTTCTGCTGTCTTATTCAAAGCGACGCGATGCGCCTGGACTTTGCAGAAGACGACCTCATCTTCTGATCGTATGGGCGACATCCACTAAGCGAATCCTGACAACTTGAAGGCTTGAAGGCCAGAGGCCACGCCTATATAAGTCTGGTCTGAATTGTGCAGCAGGGGGTTAGATTATGTTATGTACGTATTCCATGTAAACTGACATGCTCGCGTAGCCATGAGGGGGGGGGGGGGGGGGGTGAGACAAAGTCAAAGGGGGGATTATAAAGAAAAGGACTCTGAAGCAATAAAGATGGGATTGTGTAACTTTATTCAAATGAATTGCTCTGAAATGAGCTATATCCTGTTCTTAAAATAACCAGCCAATGTTTATGTATAACGTCTTTTGGAGAAAAAACACCTTTACGTCAACATTTGCGATGTCCATTTTGTGGGGGTTATTTTTGTTCTTGTTCATGAATGGTATATATTATATTATATAAAGCTCACAGCGCAAATATTCATCTTCACCGTTCACATTCTCTGCTGATTGACTTAAACAAAAGGTAAAGAACTATATATATGAATATAACAAAGGGTCCCTCCTGTTTATTGTTATGGTTAATGGTTATCAGATATAGTTGAGGAACGATACCCCAGCAAGTAGTAGGGTAGATAACATAGTACTTACTATCTGACTGTATATAATACTATAAATGAATTTCAACAGGTCATGTTGCTTATTGTGGTGTCATCTGTGATAAACAAAAGATAAATAATATTTTATCATAGGACTGAAATTATGTCGTTGGAAAAAAATGTTCATTTTTCGTTATTTGCATTGCTTGTAGTGAAGAAAACAAGGTCCCTAGATGCGGATAGCTCTAGTCTTTTCCTATCGCTCCCGTTCCATAGATTCTTCTTTACTTGAAACCAGGAATAAGTCTATAGAAAAATGCCTATTGACCGCTTGCCGGCCACGATAATTAGTTTAATATACCATGATCACTGCATTCGTTTAAATTATATATAATATTGAACATTAGTCATTTATGGGCCTTTGGCACCAGGTAGTATAGTGTAATTCATAGAAATGCTAGATTGTCATACCGACATGAAAGAAATTGTGGTAATTTTGCAAAATATGTGCAGTACTTAGTCAGTAGTCGTACACCAGCATTAGGGAGATGTTGTGATCACCATGCGGACCAATTTGTCTCTTTAGCAGCTTTTCAACTCGCCCTATACACATAGCTTTTTGATTTAGTGTTATTCCTTGCTGTCCATGCTTTGGGCAAATGCCTGTTATTGACGTATTGGCTTGCTTTCTGCTTCACTGGCACATTTCACACTAATGCCCTATAACAGAAGTGTGCTGAACGAATTGCACCCTCTTCACTGTAATCGATACTACTGCTGAAACGAATTTCTCCAAAATGTCCAGTTGATATATAATACATGTCTCGATAACAATTCTTCTTGTACCGTCGATGTTCTATATCATACCGCCTGAACTAACTGTATCACATAATTATTGGAATGTAGGATGGAAAATAGCCGAATAAATAACTGTAATAATTGCCTTTAAAACCGACCAAATATGTTCAAATGATTAAGAGATGCTGTTGCTATTTTGTTACTTCCCAACTTATTCGAACACCTGGAAATTCTATCTTAAAGTTAAAACTGAAAACTGATTTGTGCAATAAATAATGCATTGTTATGATAACACAGAGTAATCAATATGTATATGTTTGAAGAGGCGAATTTGAAGAGAGGAAACATATTCTAATCGCGTATACATATATAGAGAGAAAGGAGTACAGGGTACTTGGTCTTATAATAAATATTTGTTGTCTTTGGAAATATTGCATTCATGATAATACGTGTTTCAGGGTTCCCAGGTCTTGATAGCCCTTTGAAAATTTTGGAATTTACCGAAACTAATTTCACAGGCTTTTGAAAATCATCTTTTAACCAAATTTAAGCATACATCATGTTGGGCTATGTGCGGCTTTGGTATACCGATGTCAGCCCTTAGAAATCCATACATTTTGAAATCAGAATCAATACGGGAACCCTGTTCTTATACCTTTAGTCAATAATTGCGCTCAATGATATCTGAAATTGCCATTTTATCCTGTGCATACTATATCTGCGTGTCGGCATTCATTCATTCTTACTTCTCCTGGATAACCCAAGCGAGCAAACCCCTATATCATAAAGTCACGAGTAGGAATGTAGGTTTAACATATAGAAGTATATAGAACGACCAACGGTTAGTCGGCACTTTATAATGTATTATGATAATCAAACACACATATTGTAGTACTCATAAGTAAGTATGTGATAGCACAAAATGGAAATCTATCGGTTTTATTTATCAGGATAAGAGTGGTAATTTGAAGTCCAAATCTTGGGAGTGCATATTTGAGATCTCAATTATGACATTGATACTATTGATATTCAGCACCATTATAACTTGAAATATTTGTGGAATAACGCTTTGCTTCTTAGACCACTGAGAACTATTAACCAGATGCCCCTAACCGCTTTCCCTCATAAACATGCAACGTTTATTTACCTGGTCAGACATGTGCTGAGTAGACGTTGCATATGACTATATATGTATCAAATACGAGAACTGCGTCCCAGTTCCAATACGTGGAGAAATGAGATAAAACAACCTACGCGTTATAGTATAAATGATGACTTTTAAGTATAGCGTATCTGTAAGATGAAATTCAAACCACCATACAGTGTAATACTAGACCTTACATGGAGAGACATAACCTCAAAACAATTTCCCGAAACGATCCGATTGTAACTTCATTAGTCGCTAATGAATATACACAGTGTTTATATTATGTCGGTGGCGTCACGAGATTCCACCTGTTCTTGTGTTAACTTATGTAATTCTAGCCACACCTAGTACCTGTGCTGGTGTCTCGAAACGGGAAGCATTTATTACAATGTTACTCCACTTTATAATTAAATATTGGTTTCACTTTTCATTCCGGCTATTTATTGGCAAGGGTATTTTGGTCTCGACGTTCACCAAGTATAGCTGTTAAAACAAATAGTGTTATATGTATTGGTCAAATACCTGATGAAATATGATGAAACACATGAAAATTATGAACACAATTTATCCCATTCTCTTGAAATTCCGGGATCGCATGGCAATTTTTGTTTCTGTTTTATTTTGTGTTCGATCTTTCGGCCAGGCTTTACCAGGACTGTATACTATAGGGTCGTGAATAGAAATCAGCATACGAATGAATATTTAGTGGGTACATATATATGACACAAGAAGGTATAACAGGGACATATTTGAATACTGTCTGCGTTTCAACAGTCTGTTCTGCAAATGATTAGAAACTATTATCCATGGGTTTTGGATGCTTGCTTTCAATGTAAAATCCCAATTTATGTGATTTTTTGTAATATTTGTAGTTGTCAGGGTGGAAAACTCATTTATTCAACAGTCTGCAATTAAATTAGTATCTACTGTTCTCTAAGAATAGTTTAGTTGACTAAACAATGGTTGCCTACTTCCGCTACGCATTACTTTTCATCTTAGCGGGTGATACATTGCATTCAATTGAAACTTTCATTTCCCCCGAATTGTCATCTCAATATTGATCCTTTTTTAATGATGTAATATGATACTTTGAATCGGTGTAATCCCCTTCATTGCCTATCCAGGTAAAATATAGATTTAAAGGTAAGAAAAGTCTCATCCAATGCGAGGGAATCAGTGTGTTCTTCCTGAATTGTAATATATTCGAAGGTTGTGTTTTCTGACTTCTTTGTTATATATGCAGCCTTTGCTCTGCATATCTATGTTTTAGAGGGTGTTGGAACATTGTGTTTCTTTACTATAAATTAATGCGTTGCTACGTTACTACAGGAATGTTTCTTGAATTTTGATTGACAATGCTTCTGCAGTTGGTTTGCTTATACATTCGTCCAAGCTTAATCTAGTTTACTTTCATTTATTTAGTATCTCACTCGTCTTGTGAATAACAGGCATATTCTGGTCAAGAGATGAAATATTCATCGTCTCACTGAAATTTCACTAGCCAAATATATCATATCTTTTAAAGTTATCACGTGTGTATTCATTCAGATTGGGAAATTGATATTTCAATGAGCTTTAACCGTTGCACATATTTGTCCTAAACACACAAGAATAAAATCGATATTTTGAGTGGAGGGACATGAACCTCAAATGTTCTCTCAGTACAGATCAACGTCCCTCAACCGAAGTAACGTCCCACATCGATTCAATAAGTGGTATTCTAGCCGAATGAAGCGATTTATTTCCAGGCAAAATTATCTCTCATAGTTTTATACGAGTTGTTGATACATTCATTACGTGAAAGCTTATGTACTTAGATGTGCGGCGAATAAATATAATATATTGACTTGATAGTCTCGACGGAATCGACATGTATAATTATGATAATAGGCATTGCAGAACACGCTAGATATTGCTGTTAGAAATAAAGTTAACTTTCAAAGACAAGCCTTGACGAGTTGCATATCTTCCACTTATCTTATAACATTTCATCATAAAGTAAAAAGCGAGAAACCTAAAATTCAGACAATCGACTGTTACACACCTGTTATACCAGTCTTTATTCCTATTTTCCGTACATATGTTTAAACAAACATTTTAACTTCCACTTTTTATTTCTGTGAGCTGTCAAATTGGATATTTTCGCTGTACATGTATATATATATATATATATCTTTCCCTTTGATACCCAGCTCCAAAAGATCAAAGTCTATTCCCAGGTTATTTTTATTATATCATTCTTCTCTACATATCACCATATAACACGAGTACAATATCCTCTGATCACACGAAATGAAGCCATTTGAGCAACGTACCTCAGACCAATTACAACTAATACCACAAAGCATTCAATGTCAATTTGATAGTCTCAGATGTGTGTGGATGGAGCGAACGGCTGTCTCATCGCAGCGGACCGTTGACCTCCCACAATATGCGAGGCTTGCTTATTTCAATAGACAGCATTGATTGGGATTCTTTCCAGGTTGGATGCAATGCGAACGGTCGTTGCAACAGGTTTTTGCTATCCAGGGACGTGGACAGATATATTAGAATGGCTGGCGTGTAAGGCTTTGCCACATCAGCCGCTACTAATGCATCCTTTTGTACTGACCTAGACTTTAATATGTATGGCTATGCCAACGCGACTCTTGTCGCGTGTGCCCTGTCTGAGATGTAGAGATGAAGACTTTATCTAAACATGTTTCTCTTCCCTTCTTTTATGTATTTGTTCCTAAGGATGACGTACACAAAGGACTCGTACTTTTGAAATAAAGTCCCAGGTCTTCGAGTATGTTCCTAGGCATAGGAAGGGAAGAACAAAATAATTGAAGGGAAGAGAAGGAGAAATAGATTTAAATTTTAGAGACCGAAACAGGTTTATTCATATATCAGATAGGTAGAGTTTATGATGATTATTTTTATAAACCTTTTAGAGCCTATTGTTCGGGTAATATCTTGTTCTACTTAGTCAATAAACAAAAATATCATTGAGACGAAATATCGATCAAGTGCAAGTGAATTTCGATCAAGACCTCAATCATCTGTCGCGGACCCATATATTGAGAGAGACCTATAATATTGAAAACCTACTTTATAAGTCCAAAGTACCCCTGAACTGGATGTTTAAATAACCCAAAGAATATCAAACCAGACATGCCAGGTCCAACTGCCAGGATATGTAATCTGATGTCTCAATCTGATCCCGACTCCCGTTGTTTTGCACAGAATAATAAATTACCTTTCAACCTATCTCATATTTATAGAGCATGATCCACCCCTTCAGGACGTCTAGTTAAATACATGATGATATCTTTTCACTACCTAAGAGTAGAATAGATCACACCGGTGACTTGTATATGGGGAGACTGTCTTGAGTAATCAATACTACATGTATAATAAATAGAAATTAAAAATACATCGACGGAGATTACCACTCCAATATCAGCTTAGTTTTTACAACCTTCCCAACTCTTAATTAATTTGTTTTAATTCCAGTTCATTTAATTACAATTATGCATATCCCTCTCATCGTTCTGCTCAGGGTATACATTATTTAAATGGCAACTGTCCAAAACTGAGCGCGAAAAAAACCCTGTATTCGTCAATAATTATTTATACACAATAATTGTTCAAATACGAGTATGAATTACAATCATTAATCGACGCCCATAACCACATTCATATTCAACCACAATAAGATTATGCTAGAGTGAATATAAACTAAAAATGGTCTATAGATAACCTTTTACTAATGTTCTATTAAATGTAAGGAATTTAAAAGTCTTATGAATCACTTTAAAATCTCGATTAATGAATTCATTTATATAAACTATTTCAATATCGTTAATTGTTATCGGGTGGGCGCATAAGTTCACATATCGTCTTGTCCTTTGGGATATCATAAGAAATTTCCAAAAATGCATGTACAATTTGGACACCGTGATTTTCACATCAAGTCACATGCATACGTACGTGCATCGATACTAATTTCTGCCAGGATAAAATCGATATATACCCTTCTATTATATCTCTATAAACGATCGTAATTACTCAATAGTCAGGAGCTTTCATACCCATCTCATCTCATTATTAAGGAACTCATATAATGTCAAGAAACCTCACCAAGACTACCTTAATCGTATAATAATCTGTATTATATTAGATAGTAGATGATTAGCCTAACTCGGTTAGGAAATAATGTTAATCAAATTCTTCCCTGCAACGATTGAAATGTAATAGCTTTGCATCTTCAGGACATTACGAAAATCAGAATTGATTTGTGAGAGTGTAATCTGTTGTCTTTTGCCTAAATAAAAAACCAAACGTTGGGGAAAAATTCACGTAGTAACATTTTTCTATGTGAAGGCATGTGCCACACGTAGTTCTACGTCGATGTACGGCTATTGCATCATACGGATTTACCCCCTGGTGCCAACCAAGCATGCCTCACACGTGTCCTTGCCCACATCTGTGCCCCTGCCGCCGGGCCAAGTTGGCAGTTACGGACCAATCAGAAACCAGAAATGGGCCCCACATGTGCCGCGTGGTCAGTTTGTCCACCTCTGTGTGTCGCGTTCACCGATGCGTGGCACGACTGGCCAGTATATATACAGGGGGGAAACTATCAGTGGACATCAATCAACTGACAGCTTCCAGCTCGAAGACACCCCAGTCATACACTACACAGTCTGATACACATCAGGTAAGGCTAACATTGTTACCTTCAATATCTTCTCTCTATCGTCTCTCTTGTCTATCTCTAGACAGACAGTCAAAAGTAAATTAGTAAGGTCAGCGCCTTTGCTAATAAGAGCAACTGTTTTAATTTAAAGGGTCAGATCGTCAAAAAATGCACAATGGACGGCTCTACACATTTAGTAAATTCGGCTAAATTAGACTGGTTAATGATAGACACTAGGTATATCCGAATACAATCGGTATAGAATTGATTAGATAAATCGGTTCGTTTATATTGAAATTTATTAACATTTTTAAAACTTATTTTTGTCTTGAATTCGAGTTATATGAGAGGATTGGTGAAGACGAATTGTATACATTGTTTGACGACTTGACTCATGAATGATATTTATCGCTTTCCAATTAATCTCTCGCAATTTCCTTAAATTCTTAAAGAAAGAGTCGGAGAAGGGTTTCTTGGCATATTACTCTCCATTTCATCAGGACCCAATCGTTCTATTTAGTTAGTTTAGTTTAAGATATATTTATTCAGCAAAAGGATTGCAACGTTGGGTGCTTTTCTCAGCTAATCATCATCCACATTAAATTCATCGAAGTATAAAGTAGGGGTATACACAAATTATATCAAGTTAAATGACTCTTCAATTAATCTACACAAACTGCAATTATAATAATACAGCTAGTAAGCGGTTACAATTTATATCAATCTATGCCTGAATTACATACTCAGATTCGGTCCTTCGTTTTTCTCTTTTGTGAATCATTCTAATCGAAGCGATGGTGACCTAAAAAAATAAGATAAAGAAACTATTTGGATTGCTAGCACATTTACCTTTGTAAATTATACCCTCATTACATCTATTAGATATCTCTGATTAGCACAGTTTTCCTTACGCCTATATTCCGTCTCATCAGAAGGTAGAGAACATAACATGAAAATCGTGTTTTTGAGCACCTAATGAGGCTATTTCTTTGGCTATTTTAGTCTGGGGCGATGAACGTGCATTGAGGTTGACATACATAATATACCATTTCTTTCAACCCACACACTCTTTTGGATATAGCCACGTATCGTGTTTGACAAGGAGATCATTATTACAGAAGCCATCATGTCATTGATGACATGAATAACATGTGCAGTACTGTCCCACGTGGACACACCGGGTGGTAGCCACCTGTTGGCAATATTTGACACCACGTGGCGTAAAGCACGGGCTAATGTCGTCTGCCCCCGTACTACTCCATTACAACGAGGTGTAATACCACGAGGATCATGGCTATTACATCCCGGCGAACAATTATGTTATATAATAAGCACCCTGTTACATATAGATAATAGGGGTCAATGAGGGCATCATTAATTAAGTGAACGACGACGTTGGGAAGTAATAAATCGACTCCTTATATAAACGCCTTATAGCCTACTTTAGGCCTAAGTAGTATACTTGAAAGTGGGGAATAGCTCAGGTACTTATGCGAGTAGTATAGGCAGTTTAGACTTTGCCTCAGGGTTTCTTCCATTATATTACATGTTCAACTATTAAAGCTTCATTCATATCAGCACACTCATCTGATTTCAATTTTATTTTCAGATCACATCGATCAAGATGATCTTTTTCGCAGTATCCGCCTTGGCCATGTTGGCTGTTTGTAATGCCGGTAACTTCACGGTTACAGAAGAGGCATGGTTCGATGTGGAGGTCCAGGACTTGGACGGTCCAGGCCAGGACTACAGAGGTCGCTTCACGGTGGCTCTGTTCGGAGAGACTGCCCCCATGACTGTCATGAACTTCGTCGCCATCGTTAAGGGTTACAAGAAGGGAAATGAGAACCTCCACTACAAGAATACACCCATTCACCGTATTGTGCCCGATTTCGTTATCCAAATGGGAGACATCACCCGTGGCGATGGAACCGGTGGTAAGTGGAACTAACATGATTACTGTACTCGAGCACCTGTACGAACGCTTATAATTAGAATATCTATAATTAGAAAATCCATTATCAGAGTAACTATTAGTATTAAGATAGGTCTAAGTATCCCCGAATGTATCTATAAGTAGTATTTGGAGCTCTCAACCTAGATCTAAAGAACTCTTCTAGCCTAAAGTTTCAGTTACCAAATCTTATACCCACGATTATATCCACAATTATCGCATTTAGCTAGGCGAATAATATTGCACCAATTATATTTCTATTGCATTTTAAACTTTCAGGACGCAGCATCTACGGTGAGCGTTTCAACGATGAAGCCTTCACCCTCTCTCACCGTTCCCCAGGATGGATCGCCATGGCCAACCACGGTTCAGACACCAACGGCTCCCAGTTCTACATCATGCTCACCAAGGCCCGTTGGCTCGATGGAAAGCACGTCGTCTTCGCTAAGGTCATCCGTGGCATGGTAAGTAGTACACTTATTATACCTTACTAGTATGGACTTAGAAGGTTGTGGTTTGGAGGGAAGAGTCTTATGGACATGGGATAGAGAGCTCGCTATCGCTCGCCCTCTATCCCATGCCATAAGACTCTTCCCTCCAAACCACAACCTTCCAAGTCCTTTAGGGGTCGACCACAGACTCTATCCGCTGGTAGGATTGTCCGTTACAAGGACAATTTAGGGACAAAACTGGACCAGAGACCCCTAACGGGTAATATGGAGTACCCTAGGGCGATCTCCTATAGATTCATATTACACTTGGGCGACGCGATTTCATTTGTTCGCTATGCTCACTTACTGCAATCGCTAGCCCGCGTGATTTATCCAACATTGTGTCGCCGAATAGTGTACAATTATAATATATACGATAATATAATATAATATAATATTATGTTTCAAAGGTATTATGATACCATATCTATCCGTGTGGGCGCAATGGAAACTAGACTCAGTCTAATCGGCGCTGACTTTAATATTGGTCAAAACATGGTCAGCCATCATGACCGGCGAGAAATCAGACACATATCGAAACACTTTGTGTAAATAATCAAGTAGATTAGATTAGATAACATTTATTTTAATCTTTCGATCGCTATACGGGGACATGTCTCCGGATTGTAGGGAATTGTCAGGCCCTCTTAAGTAGCTTACAATGGATCGAAACATTTTGATGGCAGATCCAGTATATTGTAACGTATGAATTAAAGGTATGTACATCACTTATAAATGGCTAACAATATGATTGCCCACTATTTCAGGACACCGTCCAGACTCTCGGAGAGGTCCCAGCTGACCCCAACAATGCCGTCCCCAAGAGACGTGTAAGAATCCTCGACTGTGGTGTCAACGACATCGGCAGCAAATACGACTTGAAGACCGACCAGCTCGACTCCACAGACGATTTGTAAACTAGTTATTTGTTAGAATATTTATGATAATTTATTTGCCAGCAAGCTGCATTCATTTACATTTACTTTGTCAGTGTCACCAAAAGCTACCAAACAATAAGCTAATTTAAGTCATCCAGCTCATACTTATGAATATGCAATAGTAACAGAATGTAGGGTGCAAGACACAGTTTCTCCACTTTCTCTCCCGTTTGTATGAATGACGAGTGTGCATAAATGGGTTTTGTATAATTATTATAGAGTGGAATAATTGGAGATAAATGTGGCTTTGTTTTCCAAGCCCTTCAGCTTTATCCAGTCTGTCACTTATGTCTGGTTCCTGCGAATCATTGTGTCAACTTTGATTCCAAAGATATTTCCATGCCAACTATTTGGCCACTAACTGTATACGTGTATTCATATCTACAGAAAATAAAAGGATTAATATTATTAACATATTTATTACCTGTTGTTATTTGCCCCCTCTCTCTATACATACATTTATGTATTATTATGTCGCAATAATTTAATCGATTATCTCATCAAATAAATCCGATTCTATCAATACATATTTAAAATCGCTCGCAAAACCAATTCGTGACTATAATAAATATATATTATCTCAGGACGATACGGTAAAAAAAAAGCTTTGCATTCCAAAATATTAATATGCAAATAAAAATGCATACATCGTTTATTGCAACTATAGATGCATATTTAATACTATAACATAGCAAACACCACGATTGAAGCAGTACAAGGTAATTAAGAAAGGATTGAATCACCACCCAAGACACATAATTATCAGAACAACATTCAACTGGTTGTCATTTTGATTTTGCCAAGAGTTATATTTATTTAAGAAAGTTTAACATATTCTGATACGCTTATCATGATATCGACACATCAGATAAATAGTAAAACAAATCACATTAAACAAAGGCATGTCCACTGTCCAAAGAGATAAACTCTATTATAACTCTGTCAGAATGGCGATACTTGGTTCGGTAGATTGGCCTCATCATCCTTTCCTAGGAGAAAGTATGTCAGCAGTTCCCCTTTGCCTTTGACTTTGACGATTCCCCGCTTTTCAAAATTGTAGCCAAATTCTTCAAGGATTTCCATTGTATCCTGCGTCACCTATTAAATAAAAAAAGAAACATGTGTAAGTAATATGTTGAATCACTGTTGATGGTTCATAACCCATTCGTGGCAGGTGAACACGATCCTATGCAAATAACTCAGACTGTAGCGACCAGAGGTAGCATATCACCATTCTTTAAGAGATTTAGATTGTTATTCATCAGATATATAGAAAGAGGTCAGCAACTTTTGCTATTTAAAAAAAGGAATATGCTCAAAACTGCCTCGCTCCACGACTTCAGCACGAATGGGATAACAGTCTTGACTCAGAGCCTGTCAGATCAGATACAAATGGAATGTCAGTAATTGGACGTCTACTGCGCTAATGACTTCCCCCGCCCTGGAGTAAGCGTCCTAATGGCATTTTAATGACATTTTGCCGTTTGGAGCAAGAGGCTTTCCCTCAGCTTGGAGGGACTCCCTCAACTCTGAGCCTAGACGGTTAATAGGATTGGTGCCTAGACTATTAGCTCAAACAAATCCCTGTACTCAGACAGCAATTGACGTAACATATGAAATGTACACGTACTATGTGTACATATCACACAGGCAGATTATGTACTGCAGCTGCTAGCCTGTGTGACGCTTATGGCCAGAGTGACGCTTACGTCACACTGCATGCAGCTGTTATAGCCTATTCAGTCTAGACTCAGGTTGTTATCTCAGATCAGGATGTCAGTGCTTGGACCCCTACTGCAGTAAGGACCTTAGACGGCCCTGGAGTAGGCGTCCTAATGGGATTCTAATGGCATTTTGCAGTTTGGAGTGAGAGACTTTCCTTCAGTTTGGAGGGATTCTTTCAACTCTGAGCCTAGACTGCATCAGAAATTTAGCCAATAATAGACCATGAGACCATGCGGTATACATAAATACATAATTATAGATATACCTATATAGAATATATTCTGCTTTTATTTCTACCGCAAAAAATAGAAACCAGCCAGCTATTGTGCCAGGTTTATGAAAGACACTGGAATCATGTTCCACAGTTGTATCCATTTCCGGAGGAGGTACTATGCACGGTAATCGCCTCTCAGATAATAGTGGAGGCTGTCCCTAGACATAGTCACTCTATAATTATGATTCATTTAAGTAAGGAGTAACGCTTGTATATATAGGCCTATATATTCTCCCGGATAATGCATGGTGTGATCTGTCAGTACTAATATATAGCAGTTTTAAACACCACTTCCCTAATTCCTCCCTTTCCCATATTAGTAAATTGGTTTTCTTATATTATAATAATATTATTATGTAGACCTGTATGGTTGAAGGCACATAAAGCACGCCAAACAAGTCGACTGGAAAATCGCGCTGCGGCATATTATATTCAACCCGTAGAGAACTATGGCCAAAGCCACAGATGGTCGGCAGCATGTTAATCATGTCAATGACCCAAGTTTGCATGCAATAAGCACTGCCATGTTGGTATTGGCCTCACGGATTTTGCACTGAATTATATATTGCCAGGGATTAACACTGAGTCAAGGTATACACCTTCTTTAAAGATATGTTGCATCCATACCCCCCCCCCCCCCACCCGCATCGCCCCAATTTAAAAATATTTTTAAGTTCATGTATGTGAACATGCCTTTAGTAGAACAGAAATATGTGTAATGTTGACTCAAATTCACCGTTTGTACTTGTGTTAAATATTATATTCTAGTGTTGAAAAGTGTTGCACTAAGTTCTGTAAGAATCGCATGAGAATCGGATTAGTGTTGTAGGCTTTAAAGATTAAACAATATAGAAACAAGCTTACTAGAAAAAAATAATCAGTATTTATAAGAAGTCTAAATATATTTAGAACACGTAGAGACTAAACATTATGTACTCTTATTACCAGGGACCATTACCATATTTCAATCAAAATCGAACGCTTGTATAATGGCACAAAGAAATCTGCCATACATAGTATAATGGTCAGCATTAATGGCATAATTATTAGGTATAGGTTAACGCAAGAGGGATGGCACATACCTGTATATTGCCTAGCTTTCCTGTCGAGTCCATTCTACTTGCGACATTGACAGTGTTACTCCAAATGTCGTAGTGTGGTTTCCCCGCTCCTATTACGCCTGCTAATACCGGGCCATGTTTTAAACCTGAGTAAATGATATAATACATGATTGAGAGCCATAGGGGAATAGCTGTAGGGGAATAGCTGAAGAGCAGGTATGCATCCATTCAACATGATAATGTTATTGCTCTCTCCTCATATGCCTTCTACCAATTATCATTATTATCCATCCCACACATACATGTACATGGACGACATGGATGTTTATAAATACATGTAGTCCCCATGCAAAGAGAAAGAAGTTTTGTGACGTTAGGATAATGTCTAGTGGTTGTTTCATATGATCAACATGGCCTGAGCTGAGAGGTACAGGTAAAATAGGATTGGAATGGCACCCGATAAAGTGCCGTAATATTTACCTATCCTCAGCATAAATGTGTTGAATGATTGCGCATTGATTCTGTCTAGTGTTTCTTTCAGAGCGAAGCAAAACTCCACCAAATCGGAGAGATGCTGCCATCGTTGTTTTATGGTCGCATCCTTTATATTAAAAAAAAGGTTGTCAGAAGCAGCTAGGAATAATTATATTCATGGCACTGGTCTCAAATATAGCATGGAGTGCTCTTAAATTTGTTAAATATTATGATATACCTGTAGACCTACCGATGTAAGTTGATAATGAGTTATAATGTTAATTATTTTAAGTAGTATATCTAACCAGACAATGTTGTGCAATTAAGCGCCCAACTCAGACTGTTAATTCCTACGATAGAATAAACCTGCCGTGGAGGGGACTCTAGTTGTTCTTTTAGTCGGTATTTTTATGAATATACCAAAGTGTCCTTTAAGTACAACAGATATTGGGTGGAAAATGTAAATTCGGCTAATATTTAAATGAAGAAATAAATGATGTAAAACAAACTCTGAGGCGTTATGTATTTAAAGGGCCTAGTCCACTAAGCCGATTCGCATGCGATTCCTACAGAACTTAGTGCAAAAGAGTCCTCTGCGCCGCAAAATCGTACGAGAATCGTCTTAGTGGACTAGGCCCTTAATATAATATAACACTTCAACCTACCCTAGGGATTGGGGATTCTAGGTTGATCCCGCTGGCGGCCATGTATGTGGAGCCAACGGTTTTGATTTTGATCACGTTCTTGAACCTCGCCTCATTGAGCAAGTCATCGTAGTCTGAGAGCACCTCGTTGAGGAACCTGATCCACTCCAAGCCATTATTATTCACTGCATCCTCGGTGTAATGTGTGTTGAAATTTGGACAGGACGAGAACATCACACCTGCTTCCTCATAGTATTGACTATACAGGTCCTTAAAAGCAAATGTGTTTAAACTTTATATTGGCCATCCTCAGTAAATAGGGAGTTGTACACAAATGACTTAGAATTACCACCAACAGAAAGTATGGAATTGTACATTAAAAGCTACCCATATATCGGTTTGTACTTTTATCATATTTTTTTTTTTTTAACGTTTTTATTTTTTCAAAAGCATATCATGAAAAAGCTTGTAGAGGAAAACTTGTCGCTGATAAATTCAGCGTTCTTCTAGCACGTCTACAATCATTGCTATGGAGTAGTACTTTGAATTTCTATCACCTTACAAAAACGGTGAAAACCATTGTTATAAATCAAATATTTAAGAAGGATGTCAGAGGTTACATTACAAAAGAATACATTTATATAACGGGATGATGAACGAAATAATGAGGTATGAAAGGAATTTGAATTGCTTTTTTAGTTCATATTAATCGAGGTAGGAGTGTTTAGTGAGAGCAAGCTGAGCTTGAGGAGCTTATCTAAATTTTATCCAAAAAATGTTTTTTTATTTGTGTTTTGAAAATTTTGCTATCTTCTATGTTTCTGATTCTGATGGGCAAGTTGTTCCAGGTTGTTGAAGTTTGGAAATGGAGGGATTGCTTATCAGATTCCCTTTTAGGGGAGAATCTTTCAAGAACAGGTGCATCTTGAAGTCTGGTCGCTCTGGCTTCAGGCAGTAAATTATTCAATCTAAGTTTTGATATGGAAATATAAGCTAGCTTGGAAAGAAGAAAATCAGTTCTTTCTTTACATTTCATTGTCCTGGTCATTGAATGAATCTCATCTGTTGGGGTCCTAGGATGACATTTTAGGGCTGTTTTTAGAGCCCTATTTTGCAATCTTTGAATTGTGGTTAGGATTTTTTGGTTACATCTACTAATAAAAGGAGCACAGTAATCGATTATGGATAGTATGTTGGCTTTAACCATAATCACAGCACTTTTCTTTGTTAGGTTGGTTCTTATGATCGATAGCTGGTGGATTCTATAATTAAGTGTTTTAATCAACTGATTCGATTGTTCCGTGAAATTCAAATGACTATCAATGTTTATACCCAGGTATGTATAGTTATCAACTACTTCAATTTTTCTATGGTTGATTTCTATCTCAATATCTATTTCTTGTTTTTTCTTCTTCCCAAACAGCATAACCTTCGTTTTATTAATATCTATCAATATCTTATTCTGTACTGACCAGTCATAGAAAATACCCAGATCATTATTCATAGTCTGGGCAATGTCTTCTATGCTTTTGCCTGTGGCGTATAGAACAGTGTCGTCTGCATACAATATGTACCTGGAAGCCAGCCTTAGTTTATTAATATCATTTGAAAAAATTAAGTAAATTATTGGTCCCAAAATGGAGCCTTGGGGGACACCACAGTCTATAGCTTTTTCTTGGGAGTAACAGTTTGCCAGCCTAACTGATTGTGTCCTATTTTTCAGGTAAGATTCCATCCATAACAATGCTTTGTCGATTATCCCTATTTTTTCCAGTTTCTGTATAATACTTTGGTGATTTACGCTATCGAAGGCCTTACTAAAATCTATGAAAGTGGCAGCTGTAATTTGATTATTGTTATTGTTAATGTTAATTTTATTTATTAATTCATATAATGCCTCGTGGGTACTCCTATTTTTCCTGAAACCATATTGATTTTCGCTAATAATATTGTTCAGGTTTAGGTGATTCCATAGGTGCATTGCAATATACTTTTCCAGCATTTTACCAGCTATGTGCGTTAGGGCTATGGGCCTTGTGTCTTCAGGCTGTGTGGCATTATTTTTCTTTGGAATAGGTTTGACTATGGCTGACTTCCAGGCAGAGGGAAATACATTATCATGAATAGACAGGTTCATTATATACAGCAATTGCCTCGGCAGGGCGAGGAAAATATCTTTGTAAATACCAGCACTGATCTCCTTGCAGCCAGAAGATTTATTTACATCTATTTCACTTATTAATTTATGTAAACTTTCGAGCGACATTGTTTCGAAAAATGAACAATTCTCAATATTTTCTTCTTCGTGTAGGGTTAATGGTATGTTTGGTATCTTATCTTGGATTTTCTTACCTATCGAGCAATAGTGATCGTTAAGGTAATTTGCAGAATCCAGAGTATTTAGTTCAGTGTTACTACTATCATTAATACTGGTTAATTCTTTTTCTTTTTTTGATACCACTTCATCTAGTATTCTCCATAATTTTTTGCCATCGTTAGAATTATTATTTAGAAGGTTGGTATACCATATAGTGATAAAATCCATGACATGATATCAATCCTCTACACATTCTCGATTAGAAGCCATGGCAAGTCAGTGGTTGAACGCCTACTGCGCTAATTTTTTTTATTTCATTTACAGGCCAAATCATTAATTTTACAGAATCAGTAAGTTACAAAAGACGCGATTGTCGTTCTCGACGACGTATTTCGAGCGTTGCCTACGCTAATGGCTTTCCGGCCCTGGATGGGATTCTAATGACATTTTGCGGTTTTGAGCGAGAGGCTTTCCCTCAGTTAGGAGAGACTCTCTCAACTTTGAGCCTAGAGTGGGTCTGCCACTATCAATAAACATTATTATTAATATTCGTGTCTATACCCTTTCAATTCTAAAAAAAACACGCCATAGCTTAACATATATTTTCGCCAGTTTCAACTAGAATGATTCCTACAAATGGTTAATCATATCAGGTGAGTTCTAAACGCATTCACAATATGATAGGCTATATTATTACGTCTATCAATCACGTTAAGCGTTAACGTTAACCATCCAGAATACCCTTTCAGGTTAACTGTGAAAGAATCTACTACCTCGATAATGAAACACAAATAAGTGCATTGGATTATACATGTGCTGAAATGAAATAATCTGATATTTTTGAGTTAGTCTTTCACAAAAATATCAATTATATGATCATCAGAGACATTTTGTGAATCGTCAATTGCATGACCTAGACGATTGAACTCAATACCTTTTCCAACATCTTCAAATTAATGGTTGGTCTTAACTGGAAAGAGAGGACGATTTGAATAATCACAAATCCATGGTTATGATGAATGTTGATAACAGAAATGAGTCCAATATCCCCAAAGGGGTATTTTTTTATGTTTCCCCCACAAGAACTATATTTAGGAATATTTTCATTTTTCGAGTGTTCTGCGCATTTAGTATAAGCAAAACCAGTATAATATTTCAAGACTGTACTGAATATGTCTATAGATGCGTTTCTAAGGTCATCACCAGGGAATATATTTAACTACTTTACTCATGATTGGCCATCCAGAAATGAAGATGACTATTTCTTCAAACATAACAATTTATAGACGTATTTATCGTTTATTTAACGTTTAAATCATTGGAATCCGCTTGATCTTATCTCAGAGTCCACTTTTTTTCTCTCGATTTTCGACTCTTTTTTCTGTGACGCATCAGATATATGGCATTAAAAGAAAATGCCATCCTTGACATATACTTATATCCTATCATGATATGGAGGAGGAAACATACAAATAAATCGGACAAGTATTTTACCAGTTTTGGCTTATCATTTTCCGCGCTCAAAATAATAATAGTGCATAGTCACGAAAAGTTGGAGCAATCGGCCATTTCTTAAACACACCTAATTTAGCCTCCCATTGAGTCTCCGTCGTATGCACACGTGGGCTTTGGTAAATGGTAGGATCAGAGTACTTATTTGCTGATAAAATATGCATCATCCGATATTCAGCGCGTAGATAAAAGAAAAAGGGGAAAATTAAGTACCTCGTCATTTCTGCGGCTCCCTATAAAATGCTTAGCCACATGAGGAGGAAGGATATTGTAGACCAAAGCTTCGTTTTTCCTCCTAAGTACGTCTATTTGTCCCTGAACTTCATCCATCTGTAGCCGATAAAAGAACAAGCGTCGAGCAATCCTTTCCACCTGAATAAAACGAAAGGAGAAGCTTATAATTATGTCACGCGTCTTCGCCGTCTTGTCCTCCTAGGCTCAGAGGCTTAACGCTATTCACATTCTCATTGTCTATCAATTTGAATGATTATACCCTCTTACATGTGACAGTTATTGGTCTGCAGGTATCAGTTTAATAAGGTGAATCCTTAGCTTAAGGTGAACATACTGGTTGGTGTATATATATATGGCCAATTCCACCAATTTGACAACATTTGGCCCCCAACCGTGGAAAGGGGTAAAATGGGCTTAAATCAAGTTAATTATCATTAATTTGAATTTTTTTCTTTGATTGGATGGTTCTACCAACCTGTGGAACCACATTTTTGGCATTTTTAGCCCAATTTTTTTTTTTTTATTATTTCAAAATCCAATTTTGGTGGCAAAAATCGTTTTTTTTAAGTGCCAATAGTCCGTGGAATTGCTAAGTTTCTAAGTAATCTTCAAAATTGAATATTTTTTTTTATATGTTGTGATAGGCGGTTACGTGAATATGATCTGTGTAAAAAAAAAATGCAAAAAAAATATTTTTTGGCCAAAAGCCATCAAAATAATAAAAAAAAAAATGTGGGTACCCCTGTTGAAGATTAACGACATCCCTGTCACATAAGGTGGAATTTAGAAAAAAAAAAAAAATGAAAATTATTCAATAATCACAAATAATGATAGAACTAACAGGATTTGATATGTAATGAACATTAACAGTATTGGTTAAAGTTTTTCTTGGACCCTAGCAGACAAAATGCATGCTGCCAGCCTCACGTGGGAACCCAGGGTGATGAAGATTAACGACATCCCTAGATTAACGATTTTATGTTTTTTTGGGGAAGCAATTTAATAATGAACTTTAAATTTGATATTTATTATTAATTATGAGTAATATCAGTCTATAAATATCAATACTTAGAATTTCCGACTAGGTTTTACATGCTTATTACAGGAAAATAGGGTTTTGAAGATTAACGACATATGTGAAGATTAACGACATATATGTGAAGATTAACGACATATAAATGTGATGTGTCACAGGAAAATGAGTGACAATTACTTGCGCGTAACGTTCGTAGATGGGGAACTATTCACAGTAGAAATGTATGTTATGCACTAAACAAACCGCAAGAATGTCAGCATTACTATGAATTTTGAATTATTAAAATCGGATGAGAATTGATGAGGTTATGGCTCTGATAAATGCATCTTTATTTTTAAAAATGATAAAAAATATGCATAGGTCACAATAATTGATGGAATATCTGTAAATAATACTCGCCATGCAAGGTTTGTGGAAAAAGAACTATTTTAGCTAGAAAGATATATTATACATCAATCAAACTGCAAGAATGTCAGCATTATGGTGAATTTTAAGTTAATTTTAATGACCCATGATTAATAACTAAGTAATGTGTAAGCTTACAGAGCAGACAGCAAAAAGCTCTAAAATTGCTATTTTTTCATGATTTTATGTCGTTAATCTTCATTTGCCCCCCATAGAAATGTCTGTATATGAGACAATCCTGAAATTAATATATTGTATTTATAACATTTAAAATTAATATATTATGAAGTTTTAAGACACAAGTGCTTACTGGAATAAAACATTAGTGTCTGGTAAGATGTTATCACTTTTCAAATCTAATGGTTTTCTACTCTATTCATATTTATATTTTTGTTACTTTTTTGGGCTCTGCACAGAAGTGAGGCAGAAAATATATCCTTGTTTCCAGGCTCAATTTGTGACAGATTTTTATACTTTAACTGTCATTGTTCCTTATATATTAATTTCGCAGTCTATTCCTACACAAATTATATGATATGGTGCTAAATAAAATGAAAATATTAACTTTACTAGCATTTTATGTTCTTATTCACATGATATGTCGTTAATCTTCATGCTGTTTTTGGCCCTTTTTCCCTATTTGGGAGCTATTTTCCGACCCCCCTGTAAAAAAATTACTAATAATCAGAATGGTTCCATACTTGGCAGTTCAATACACATATATGTAAGGTTCATAAAAAATAACAACTCATCTTAATAATGCTAGATTTTATTTCGGGGTTCTGAGGGGGGTCTAGGGGCCCAAATGTTGTCAAATTGGTGGAAATGGCCATATGTGTTAATAGTATCATTTCGATGTCATTAGCTCTTATGTCTAGTTACATTGTTTACTCATGCACCTAGATATAGTTAAGCCCACCCTAGACACAGCGCCAAGCAGAATAGCATGGTATTTATCCCGTGAGCTTTGGTCTTGACAAATAATCATATCTTGCTGTATAAAAATGTTGAATAAAAAAAACAAAATGACCTGGGATAAGATGTTATTTGACACTTGTGAACGCTATAGAAAAGAGTGCTATAGGATGGATCTAATTAAACACAGAAAATATAGAAAATGGATAGGCTATAATTATTCAGTTATAATGTTAAATATTTGATATATTGTCGTCCTTATTCTGAGGACTTAGCGAGGCCATGGTTGTGACATTGTGAGAATTGCCCCGATATGACCCCTCTAATAAACGCAGGCCGCTGGGGAAGCCCGCTGGCCGCCATCTTACATGTCAAGCATTTCAAAGCATTATCAAATTAAAGTCAAGCTGAAAAGCCCACAAAGGTGGATACTTGAGTAATAAACAGGTGAAACAGTTAGGTCTTAGGCCATTAGGCTCATTAAAACGTGTCAAGGTTAAAACTGCCGGAAAACGGCATTTTCGAAAGTTAAGTGACCCATAAGATGGCGACGCTCTCCTCGGTG
The DNA here is from genome assembly GCA_942159475.1 of Sthenelais limicola. Classification (NCBI taxonomy): domain Eukaryota; kingdom Metazoa; phylum Annelida; class Polychaeta; order Phyllodocida; family Sigalionidae; genus Sthenelais; species Sthenelais limicola. The sequence goes on from OW804100.1 coordinate 88,893,421, forward strand.
ACGTCAGCGAAATCTACGTGCGCAGTAGGCCTACTGCAAAGATGTACTTCTTCAGTTGGAATATCAGTATGGGTAACTTACATTTCTTGCATATAAAGTGAGAATGACCGCCACCCCGATGAGAGTGATAGATGTGGCTATATGAGTCGAAGGAACCATCACGGCGAGATCTCTGTTCAAATTTAACATGAAAACATATATATAGATTAAAACGGTAAAACTAGTTATTTTCCATCATCGCATATAGGTATCTCATCTTAAAAGGTAAAAAAACTTTCCAAAAGCACGAAGCCGAAATAATGAAAGGAAGAGTTGTGAGCATACTGGTATCTTGTTTTAGTGATAGGTAAAACTAAAACCACCTGCGTTGAAATAAGATCCGTCTAGAAAATATCCATATGGTGGAACCGAATAGTTTATTGAATCGTAAAAGCAGAAAGTCTCAGTACACTTTTGATCATTATTCCCTTGCGGAAGTTTTTCTCGGCACGAATCTTATCACACACACAAGGCATCGATATGGCAATGATAACACTGAGTGCCTTCTAATATTTCTGTTTCATTTAATTGGAGAAGAGCTATGGACTGCTCGCACAAAGTGCCTAGAGCAAGCTTGTGAGAAAAACAAACTATGCTCTGGTATATTATGGGACATCGATACAAGAGACAGCGCAGCGACTCGTCTCTGTTACTTTAATCACCTGCATCATTATTATTGACTACTCATATATGTTTCCGATTTGGATTTGTGTTAAATACTACATCAATCTATATACACCAAAAGCCCCAAGGAATATTTCTCCCAAGCCAGGGTATCGGATTGCATGTATTTTCGGGCACAAAGCTACCTGTGCCAACGCGAAATTGAATATAAAAATCAATTGTTGTTTAATGGCAAACATTGTCTCCAATAGGCAAGCGAGTAATTTGTTTCTTGAGCATACAGGTAAAGGTGGTGAGGTATGTGTTGGACTGGGAAAAAACATGAATCAAACAGCAGAAGCTTACCTGGTTGAATTAAATGCCCTGTCCCTCGCATAGAAAATGTCCTCGCGAACCCAGAGATTCAGAATACAATAAATTATAGTCATCCCGATGTTAAGGACACCCTGAACAAGGTAACCTATTTGAACCTGCGAAAAACGTAAGTTACCATGTTACAGTAATAGTTTATAGTTCGGTCAGTTCAGAAGTTGTGTGTCAACCACAAATAAACATTTAAAAAATAACTTGCAAGTTAAGTATTTTGTAGATGTATTATAGTAGAGAACCAACTCTAACATCAGGCTCACGCGGTGTGTTGCTTTTTATGCTTTTATTTTCGGTCAGGAACCACCTTCCTCGGGGGTATGAAAGTGTAAATACATGAAAGTGTAATTCATAATATATAATATACTGATAAACGACCAGAGAATCAGAGTACATGATGGCAATGTCATATTCAGCGCTGCAGACGGACAGTAATTAAGGGCCTATAGTCCACTAAGCCGATTCTCATGCGATTTTGCGCCGCAGAGGGCTCTTTTCCACTAAATTCTGTGACAATCACATGAGAATCGGCTCAGTGGACTAGGCCCTTACGCTAATTAAGGAATGCGTCCACCTACCTGCAGGATAACGCAACATTCTACGAGTACGAGGAGATGACTGAAATAGGGCACGTTGAAACAATAGGGAGACTGTGGATCCCAAGGAGGCTGAATACTGTTTGTCCAGTTGAAAGTATAACCATTTTCGCAGGTGAGCTGTAATGATATTGTTTGTTTAATTATTCATGGGCTCAACATGTGCCCATCAAACAGGTATGGTATTTGCACTGGTGGTTGTACCTGTGTCAGCCTCATCTAAGTATGAATATATTCTCTCTAACTCTCATCAATCTCAATTTAAAACACTTTACTTTGGTCTAAAATATATGTAATGAAAGGGATCAATTAGAACTATTGAAAAAACTACAAGGCGAGTACATCAAAATGGTACGGAGATTAATATTAAGATTATAACCGTCGTTCAAAAAACCCCCCCATCAAAGTTCGGTCGAATACTGACATCTTTTTCGACACCCCCCCCCCCCCTACACACACACACTAAAAGAAAGGTGAGAAAGAAATTGAGTAACGTGCTTACAATCCCTGAGACACCAAGTAATCCAGACACAGCTGTAGCTAACGCAACATATAAAGATACTGCCCATCTGGTGCCACTGAGCCAGGCGGCAAATTTGACAATAAACCCAGGGTAAATCTGAAAAAGTAATTAATAGAACTATTAAATACTATTTCCCTGACCATTTCTATGTGTATTCATAACATTTAGTCATATAATTCATAATAATGAGTACATTTGGTGATATTTTCTTTGTTGTAATAGCTGAGAATGCATCTCTTATTTATGTTATAAGACATTCTATAAGTAATTATTCAAAGCCGAAGCCTTCTAATCTTTCAGTTCCCACACGCTATTTAGAAAAATTAATGATCTTCTGCTATAAATTACTTACCAACGGAAATGAATTCGAAAAAAGTATCACAGACTGGGAGGTTAAAATGGTGACCCCAACAAAGAACACGATTAATGATGTGGCAGTGCTGAAAATACATTCAAGTCATGAACATAATTGTATACATATATGTGAGCTATATAGACGTCGTGATATGTCCTTTAGTTAGATGTGTAATACAGATTATATAGAAGAATAAGTTGATTTAGTATGCCCTTTAATAGCGGGATGGTATGTGTGGTGTTTGGTGTGGGTTTCATACTACGCGTTTGAAAGGTGTAATATAGCTCAACATATTATACTCACATTGGTAAAACTAGTATCTGGGCAACGTAATAGAAACACAAGACTACTGCAGACATGACAAGTGTCACGGCTCCAAAGTATTCTCTCGTTCTTGCAAAGTTTTTCTCCACCTCCACAGACCGAAAATGCTGAGTCACGAGGTTCACCCGTTTTCCAAGGTGACTCCTAAAGAGTAGATCAGGAAAATTTGTTATTACCAATATCTATAGATTCATAGCTTTTATTCAAAAATCACTTAACAGATCACGTTACAGAACGCCGATAGCAGAAGTAGACACATTAAATCATTACAAGGTTTCGGATGAAATGAAGGAAAAGTACATAATATGTCATGTCTGGATTAATGAACCACTTACACCGTTTTTTCTCGCTCAATTAGAGCGGTTTCAAGTTGGTCTATTGTAGAGGTGGTCATTCGCAATTCTGTGGATTCCTCTGTGTGGGATGGCTTGCCTACATCTTCTGTACCTTTTGGGTGCTAGAAATAGAGAAAGACGCTGTGGTTATTTGAAGAATATGCGTTCGCTGCTGAATAAGCATATTTTATAACGCCTTCGGATAAATTTGGTATTTTTTCTGGATTTTATATTCGTGAAGTGAAGAAACAATTGTAATCAGTTATGCGGAGCATTATAAATTACATTTTTAACATAACTTTATATTGGATATTATTTATCTATGGACAATGTCAACAAAATTATCGAATTATATTTAATTAAATCATCAACGGAGAAGCCTATATGAGAAGTCTTTGGCCTTAAATGAATACTAAAAACTGAGAATAAATTAGAATAAGACTATCAATGTCTATCCCCCAATCGTTATTTCATATGATATTCAGTCAAAAAATATATAAACTTACCGGCTTTAAAACAGATTTAACTAGATAGGTTTTTAGTCCAGCGCTTCGTATACCATCATCTCTCAATTCTCCTTCTCCGGGCTCAAGTTCGAACTCTCCGGACAGAAATGTTGCCGTAACCGAAGAAATATGAACCCTCCTGACAGGTGTAGATATAGAGAACATTACCTGAAGTTTTACCGTTTACTCACCGAATCCTAATAGATACTTCTGTTATTGTAAGTCATAGATAGAATACGCTTGCATAGACAGCCACAATTATTGTAGCTTCTTATGATTATCAAACCACATAGTACATAGTCTACTCTTTATTTTTCAATCCCGAGTAAAAAGACAATCTTGTTTTAGTATGATGGTATCGAGACATCTTGAATTTAAGAAGCCTACCGTTTGTCTGAGACTAAAAGAAATAAAAGTTGATTTTTTTTTTAAAAAAAAAGAGAAAAAAGTAATGTTTGTTTCTAGCCAATCTTTGGAAGAAACAAAGCACCCCCATTTTAATTACCCCATGATTGTATTAGGTACCGAATGAAATAAAACAACAAATAAGAGAAACCTAGCGTCGGCGATGGCTAGAACTAGATCTTAATTTTCCTTTTCTTCACGGAAGGTGTGATCAATTATTGACATATATTTCGAGGTCTCAGTGATACCTGTGCGGATCGTCTATTCACATCAAGGTGCATTTTAAGATACGGTGAAGCATTTATATACCCTGCTATACCACTGCTTTCCATTTGATTGGCCACGACGACTTCTTTGCCGACGACATCATATTGCCATCTATTTTGACCCAAGACGCCGCCGAGTATGGCTCCTGTGTGGACCCCTACTCGCATGTTCACTCCCGATCGAGTTTTCTCGCGAACTTCGCTGAATCGAGAATAAATGGGCATGACAGTATGGCAGAACAAGTGTGAAACAGGGATTCGACTGTCATGGAGAATCCTTATATGTGATGTGTTTTAGTAAAATGAGTCACAAGACGCAAAAAAATGAATTCTGAGATATCATCTTATATGAAACCATAAGATCAAGCCCATTCTAATGATTGTAATCATTAAAGACATCTAAGAAGAGTTTCTATTTGATATTTTTATTTTTGAAAAAAAGGTTTGCAATGTTTCTGGGTGGATATCAAACTAGTAAAGTAGCAAGATATACTCTATAAGATGACCTTAGGAATACATGGATGTATTTAGACGTACATTCCCCAAAGATGAGAACGTTCCTACTAAGGGATCTTGTGAGTAAATCACTTTGAAAAATATCAATTTTGCGACTTATGACTCATTTCTCTGTAACACATCACATACTAATATATTAGGTGAATTAGAGGATTAACCTCAATATTATGACGATCAGTAGGTGTAATGTTGTGTTGATTCTATTAGCAATATATTACTATGATGAAATACAATATAATAATATGTATATGATATATGCAACCATCCAAAATACTCTATAACTTAAATGTACACCACATAGATTAATATTTTATTCAACTATTCTGAGTGGTGGTATTGTTATATTTGAGGTATTTTGAAAACGCCGCTCAAGGGATTCGAACACAAAACCCCAAATTAGTATTCGAGCAATCCCACTCTCTGGACATTCTTTCCTGTATAAATGTACCATTAAAATGAATATTTTAGAAGATATTAAAAAAACATGGTGTGTCCAGGGACGGACCGAAACTATACGAATATCCAAACCTCAACATAATCCATCCCCATATAAAACCAGGACAGGTATGACATCGAATTGTACCTATTGTGTTGACAGTAGATTTATTCCCCCCCCCCCCCCAACCCGCCCACACACACAGGAAGTTTTCTGCGATAACATGCTAACTACATACCTGATAGCATCTACCATGGAAAGTCCCATATGGATAGCCAGAACAGCGTGGTCGGGTCTAGGGTCTGGACAACCACAAACACAGTAATAACAATCCCCAAGTATTTTTATCCTCAGTTGGTGATAGGTCTGAAAGCAAACATATCTATTCGTATTTCTACTATTTTCGTATTATTGAGCTAGCAATGTACCCGTCTGCGTTGGCAGTCGAAGAGGGGCCAGTTCAGCACATAATTATTGCGGATTGCAGATGATAATTATAGTTTTTCTCTCATAGTAGTCTTTGTCTGTCTCTGCATCTTCTCTCCATCATGTCTCCCCCCCCCCTTCTGCCCCCACCGCTCCTACCTTTCAACCGCCCCTCCTCTCTCAGGGCTGCTCTTTCGATTCCTCCCTCCCTATCTGCCCCCTCCCCACCTCTTCCTCTCGCCCTCCCCTCCTCTAATAATATGAAGAGAGGTATAGATAACAGATTGCTACCCACGAAGACCCCGAAATTAGATTGCATGTATAACTCTGACGAAGCCAATACATATCCCGGCTACCGAAAATCTGTAACTTTGTTTTAACGAAAGGTAATATTCATTGCCGATAAAAAGAAGAAGTAAGTCATTAGGCCTATTGAACATTTATATATAGGCCTACTATACTAAGTATAGGCTAAATGAAGTATTGGTATACATACATTTGCTAATTTGTCAAAGGTGGCAAACAAGTCGTTGAGGATTTTAACGAGCTCGCCAGGAGTTACGGACGATGACATTGCAGTAAATCCCACTATATCCGCGAACAAAATGCTGATGAAATTAAAATTGACATCCATTATCATATCTCAATAGCTAGTTTAGGCCTATAGACAGTACACAAGAAACTATATGATATTGATTTGACATGAAAGAAGACTGTTCTTAATATATGATTTTGATTCTGAATCGGTAGTATAAATATTTCAATGTTGAATAAGAAACAAATTATAATAATGATATGGTGTGATGGTGTAGTGGTATGAATGTAGCCTATCTATTGCCGAATTTCCAGGCTTCTGCTATTTTGATTAACGAAATGACAGTTAAAAAATGGACAGAAGTACACTATAGACTACTCTGCTGGTAAATTAAAAAAGACGAAGACACGAACTATTTCGGTTTGAAAGTCGAATAAACCCTGTGAGCAACTACATGCCATAGGTGGAGTTGCTTACGGGCTTACGAGGTAGGCCTACGTATCTCCACCAACGGTTATCAAGCTTTTATTCTATGGTTATCAAGCTTTTATTCCATGATTTAAAGCTGCAATCTCAGCTATTACGACCAAAGAAATCCTACCAAATGTACCCATATCATGATTTATAGGACTATATTTATCAATATTCTGCAGCTGTTATATGGTAATATAAGAATTTGCAGGTAAATCGGCTGAGAGAAAACAGCCGCCGGTGAGTGATAATATTAGTGAAGTCATCATAAGGTCCTCCAAATACAAATAAGGACGTTTTAGAAACCCTACAGCAAAAACAAAATGACTTTTAGATGGATTGGAAAAAAATGGAACAAAAGGTAGAAAATGTTTAGTTTTTGACCGACGTTTACCGAGAGTGCAGCTTGAAAAAGAAAATCGGCATTTTAGCATTTTCTCTTAGCAACTTTATATACCAGTCATTTCACTGCTCACCCAACCTATGCCGCTTCCGGGAAAAGTACACATTTTATTTATGTTTCAAAGTTTCTAATAGGGCCTATTGTGGGCTTATTTCTATTATGGGCTTATTATGAGTTATTTCAGAACCGATGAATTAAATTTTCAGATTTGAACCGCTTCAAACTGGAAAGATAGCGACGTCATTTCTGAACCCTTTCTCGACACTTGGCCTATGTTAACAAAGCAAACAACCATGTACACTAGTTCACCTCATGGAGGTCTTTAGGGAGTAAAACTGCAGCCGCTCCCCGGTTCGAACCAGCAACATGACGTTCATGCAAGCGAGCAGACCGCAGTGTTATACGCGTCTACATTTGTTAACTCTGGAAGACTATTATAGTACCTGTTGTCATTTTAGTTATGTATGCCTGAAAGGCTACTATAAACATATAAACTGCGTGTATACACAGATCTATGCTTATTGCCTGTTTATTGTAAATGCTGTCCAAGAACTGCCATCATGTAAAAGTAGTTACCAGAGTATTTTATTTATATCTACTCTCTTCATTCAAGCCAAACCTTAACATTCAATTTACGAAAAGATGGCATGAATCACCTGTTACACACTCTTTGTATATTTGTACATTTGGTTGATAAATCTTGACAACATGACATCGTTTGCATCAGATATCAGAAAAGAGACGGATGGAAAAAAAGTCTCTTATGAAGACACGCAATTCACCGGTCGTATATCCATAAGATAAGATAACCGTTGACGTATACTATTCCTTTCAAGGCAGTGATTAAAAACATTTCGATATAGACCTACATCTCATACCTTGTGCAAGAATCTGAAGCATTCCCATTTATTGAAGCAAAACAATAAAGCACCATTAAACAAGAAGGCCACGCTATATATATATAATAGCTGTTCAACATTTTATTTTACTTGGTTTGGAGGTACCGACAGGTGTTATCGTCGGTAGCGGACACAATTCATCGATCATTAAACAGGCAATATTACATAAAGGTGACGTTAGTCATAATTTCCTGTATTAACATGGCAATGTTAAGGTTTAAATATGCATCTAAATTTACCTACCTGACATTCTCGTGTCTGTTCATATAGACTTTTCTGAATTGACCACCCAGTTGACCTCCAAGGTCTTTGATCATTTCCATCGCCACATGACGAGGTAATACTGATAACAAGAGCCCTTCCTGGTGATCAAAGTAATCAAAACGTTAAGCACAGGAAAACATATCTATTTGTTATATTCTATTGACAATGTGCCTACAGCCATGCATGTTCGTGTAGTTAATATAATGAGCATCATGATAGATACTAATTGCATGTTTTTTTAATATTTTGTTTCCAATTTGATGATTTAAAAAATGAATTAAATTATGATCTCAGGGGAACTAAAGGGCATCTCATCCTCGCACTCGTTACCCATATTTCAAAATATTGATCGTGTAAATTGTATGCTTGAAATGTGGTAAATAAATCGTCTTCTCACCTGTTCTTTTGCGCTCTCCTCTATCTGCATGTTCACTGCTAGAGAGTCCTTAATTCCAAGAAAATCATTTCTGTAACCTTTGTCGATAATATAAAAAACTACAACTCCAAGAAGCACCACACAAAAATAGAAGACTAGGTTGGCGCCGATCTGCAAAAGGAGGATCACATATGGAGTTGCTTAGAAAACTTGTTTGGATTCTTATCACCCAATGTCAACAAAATGCGGATATCTAGTCTCTGCACGCATAGAAAAGCCATCATGTATATGGCAAATATGTTATTGTAAACGTATTAATGTTCGCGCAGTATTTATTTTCCTTTTTTTTTCGCTAAATAAATACTGCGCACAACACCCCATCCTCCGGAAACCTCTTGGAAAGCGTTCACTATTCGCTTTCGGTCTCTTTTGGTAGTTTATACCGGTAGGGCTACTTACCGCATGTCCAAAACTGATAATTTCTGCATAATCCTTAACAACGGGAACGATGACCACAATTACTGAGTGGGAAATAACTGATAAGATGGCGAGGCAAAGGCACCAACGAAGTTTCAAAGCTAAGATGATAAATGCACTGCAAGAAAGACGGAGCGAGAAAGAGAGTTATACGGTACTGTGTTATACCTCTTAAAAATTGTTTCATTAATGGTTTACCGCAGGTTAAGTGTTTAAGTTACCTTTCATGTTACACCAGTCATAACTAAGTAGGCATACATCGTTATTTCAGTGTATAGGCTATCCTAACTTTTTAGAATAAATTAATCAGGAAAATTACTGAAACATTCGAATTTCTATCGCCTGTAAACAATGGCATTGTATGTATTGTTTTAATCATATTATTTCCCATGAAATAAAGTATGTGCACAGCATTTTCTCATCAGTACCATAACGCCTTCCAATAATTCCATACAGTGGATTCCCGTCCAGGCAACACCCCCGGATGATTTTGTATAGGACTAATATTTGAATGTGGAACTATCCCAATGTTATTTGTTTTATAATGACACATAATCGTGAACCAATATTTTAATACAGAAGAATTCCTCACCTGAATATAATACAAGCTTGCCATGCGGCACCACTGGAGGGCGACACGGGAAGGGATCCTAGAATGACGTCACAGTAGAGTTGCGCACTCATGATGATCCAGAGAACAAAGGGCATGACCGCAGTGAGCTTTTCTGGGAATATCCCTGCCCGCAGGACACCGAAAATAATGCAGTCTAAGATAACAAATATGCCCATAATAATCAAGCAGGGAAGAAGGCTTGACGAGTATAACAATGCTGAGGACACTAGAGAAGAGAGACCTATTGTAACGCCGAGAAGGGCAGCTATACTTAAACTTCCCCGTCGTGAGCGATAGGTGTATTTTTGGTACAGAGATTCAACTTCCGGTTCATCGAATCTGCGCCGGAACCATCGCCCATTAAGTAGTTGGGAGCGTCTTTTGTTGCTATGGTTATCATTCTGTGGAACATATCTGGAAGCCTGGTTTCCGAGGCAAGGTTCTGGAGACACTGCCGTTTGCAGCTTGCCCCCGGAGCCCTTCCCATTCAGGTCACCGTTACCCATTTTGGTATTTAAATATGTGTCCCTTGGTGCATGTTAAATCTTCTTGAACGACTTTGAATGTTTCCATCGTTTTCCTGTAGCACATATAGAAGATAGGTACGATTAGATTCCCTTTATTAAGTATCAGAGACAACATTATATAATGTTATCAGGGGCGTCGCTGGCAATTTCTAAGTGGGGGGGACATATTTGGGTATCATGGACCTTTTTCCCATATTCATGTATGAAGTGTACAACAACATGAATCATTTTTCAAGTCTAAAATTAGTTCAAAGATGCCATTATCTCATGTAAAACACTGATGGATTATAATGATGTCAGTTCATTTTCTTTGATTAATCATTTCAAGACATTCAAGTATATTGTTACAAATCACTAACTAGAATCAGAAAGAGGTACAACAATCATTAAATATACATCATAGAAGTATGAGAAAATTTCAAAACATATCTGACCTATGATATAAGAAATTTTATTAATGCAAGGAAAGGTACATAATAGTAGGTTTGAAAACAGGCTCTCACAATTCGCCTATCCTTTATTATCTCATGTATTGACCCCAGACGGCGTGGGCGGTCAGAAAAGGATGCCAGGGTTGATATAACACTGCCGTAGTGTTTGCATACCAGGTATGTATACCATCGGTAAACATTATAAATGAAGGCCATCTTATTAAAAGCAGCTTAATCATTGAGAAAAACATTCACATCAAGTTAATACGAAGACAAAATGATTCCCAAGATGGAATTTTCATAGATCAAGCCCATAGAGATTGGCCTGGCTGCGGTGCGATGTGTTGACTTAAATGGCAAAGGTACAGAACAAAACTGTTGTTACGCCTTATAGTAGGTGGCGCCCTGGGCATTACAGGATAGGCAAATTGTTTAAGTTTTTTTAAGTTCTCATGTATTATACCGTTCTCTAATTTTTAATAACAATTCAGTTATTATTGACCAAACTATAATGAGAAAAATTGGTCTTGTATTTCATATTTTTTTAGGAATTTTATTACTTCTATCAAAAATAACTTCACAGAGTTGATATGCATAAAATCTGTATGCCTGACTGACAGTGGACAATTTGTATTATGGATAATAAAGGTATAAACAGACTGTTCAGCAGAAAAAATAGGAATTATAACATTTCATTTAAAGTTTGCCTCATAAAAGAACATGGTTAAGTGAATCCAAAAAGCAAATAAAAACAATTTGTCACCGGGTTAGTTTTCATTTCAGGGAGCTCTGAAATGTATTACCATTCACAGTAGGATTCTATGGGAAAAGGACAATTTTTTCCATCTTTCCAGTATAAAAGTAAATGGAATTTAACTTTTTATAATCATATTGCTTTACAAGCAAAAAAAGGAGGGGTTGGGGTCACCAGCTTTTTTTTAAAAAAAAAAAACATCATCGGCTGAATTTTCATTATGATGAGCTAAAAACCGGAGGATTGATAATTTTGTATTAACGATTTTCAGGACTAAATAATATTTTTCAAAATATATTAATAACCTGTTCGTTCATGCATGAGGGCAAACTGATAGCTATGATTGCTATGTTTTGAAGAATTTGCAAAAGAAATATGGGATTCATCCATCTGAAATCTTGGAAAAAGGGAGGAAATATCCATTTTCTTTACAAACTTCAATAGTAACCATTGGTGGTCCCTAAGATGAAAAAGAAAATTGTGACGAAAACTATTTCTTTTCTTTTTTTTCACCCAATTATGTTCTTTTTCAAAACAAAGTTTGAAACAAATATTGTGAATTCTAACTGTCCGTGCATGAAAACATTTTGATATAAAATATTCTCATGTCTAAATGTTAGAAATCCATTTAAAACAATAATGAAATGTTATTTTAAGGGAACAAGCAGGGAACTTGCACATGGAAATTATTTACTCTTTTATAAACAGGACCAAAATGGTATTTCTCCAATAGTGGAATAGTACATGTGTCTAAGGATCAATACTCTATCTAACACAACAACACAACGTACCTCAATGATACAGTACAATAACACTTATTTTTCTACCTTTGAAAAGGGACTGGCATATGAGAATTATTATCTGTACACTTGTTATTGACCGAGGGAGCGCGGGAAGTTAGAGGGCGTTAGCCCAAGATCTTCTGTGCTCCCGAGGTCACTAACAAGTGTACAGACTTCACCCGAGCTTTGTTCCATATTTATTACACCCCATTAATAAATAAAAAATATAAATAATTAAAAATAAAAGAAGTAATTTACATTCTGGGCGGACCTACTTGTTGTATGTCCCCAGGGTGACATAACTCACATGTTATGCACCACTTTGACCAAGTGTGACATACAATGCTGAAGGTATAGGAAGCAACAGCACAGGGGTGTAATAAACTGGTGTCACATTGATTTAAAGTTCAGCTCTGTGATGTTAAACTGTATTTCTAAGCTTCTTTTCGTCTTAAATGGGGGTTATTTGAGGGGATTGGTAAAGACGATTGGTGAAGGCGATTGGTGAAGGCAATTTTCTGAAAATCTAACACCTTATCCTAGACTGAAGCAATATGGTACCTGAGTTTGTAATTAAGAATTATTCACAGCGGATTGACGTGTGGACACTGTAAAGTTCAGATCGCAGCCATACAATTCCCTGGGTGCCTAACAGTCACTTACAGTCATTGCATTCTTGTCTTACCAAAGTCAGATTGTCATAATTACTGCTAGTAAAGGGACATCCTCACCTTCTTCCTGTTAAAAGTTTAAATTGCCTAGTCATTCCAGACCCATCTAAACGTCATACAGATATTATGAATACAGAATATTAAATGATTCTGGAATTGTACATCCTGGTGTAAAATTTCATCTCTCAAAGTATCCCTGACAGTCACTTACAGTCACTGATTGCATTCTTGTCTCACTTGTCATTCCAGACCCATTAAAACGTCATACAGATAGAATATCAGATAGAATGTTTGACACTACAATCACCTTTTTAAACTTTGGGAAAACTTTTGATAGAAAGTCTGACACTGTAATTACTTTCTCAAACTTTGGGAAAACTTTTGAAAGAGGAAATGGGTCATATTCCTCCTTCAATGCATCTAAGGAGTCAGACTGTCAGAAAATGTACAATTTGCAGCTGTATGCATTTAGTAAATTCTGCAAAGCTAGGCTGCAATTTGGTCAATACTAGGTAAATTCGAGTAGGATTGCATTGATTCTAGCAATCTGTTTGGTTAGGTTGAACTGTATTTTGAACTTAATTGTTATTTGAAATTAGGATCGTTTGAGAGCCAACTTGAAATGTACATTTTCTGAAAGTCTGACCCATATGTAAAGCTAGATAGGAGGGTGAAGAAGAAATCTAATTGCACAATTCGGACGTGTTACAGGGAGTCAGAAGTCGCAAACAAGGATATTTTCTAAAATGTTTATTTTATAGGATCACTTCTTTGGAATTTGAATTTTGAATGTGAGTTCTGAATATTGGGGACTTTATCACTTATATGTGCCTGGTTAATAGGGTTATTTGTTTTAGTAACACTAAAGCATCCTTAAAATGTGTATTTGCAATGAGGTTTTCTGATGCAAATGAAGCATACATCTTTTAGATTAAAATACAATTCTACAGCCTTTTGTACTTTGTAGCTGACTGGATATTAGAAGGCTATAGAATGAACATTATTCACAGGGCCTTGGACCTTATTTTGGGAGTAATTTTTTTAGAGCCTCTGGCTTGGACCTTTTTAAGCTCCCACCAAAAGTGGGGGGACATGTCCCCCCAGTCCCCCCCGGCAGCGACGCCCCTGGTTATGAATATTCTTATGATTAAAATGAAAGATATATCAAGTCACTGGGAAAGATCTTGACTACAGTGGCTTCAAAGCATATAATATTCTCCAATAAGCCCATTATCCACTTGCATGACAAACAGTGACTGATTGTTGGTCACTAGGGGTGACCGACAATCGATCAATTGAATCCCGGGCGACCAACTATCGGTCACAGGGTGAAGGACAATCGGTCACCCTGTGCATTTCGTCGGTGGCTTGTCGTGACCCCCTCCTGACAATAATGTAAATTTACATTAATAGATGTTAAGACAACGGTCAAGTTCAGGGACAATCGACCAAGATTATGTTATCTGGTTCAAGCTCAAAATTGAATACTATAGATTATAGCATTTTATAGCATTCCATCCCTGAACCGACCAATACTAACCACCCCAAATTTAAGGCAGAGTCAGAGATCGTAAGTCAACATTATTGTAGGCCTACAGCATGTAAAATGATCATGATGGATCTTCCTTAATAATAGATGTGAGACCATAACAAATATATATGTAGAAAGCGAAAAATTGAATGTGGTATGAAATATACCTTCTTGTGGTGCTGAGTGTGGTGGTGCTGAGCCTGAGTGGTTTTCTCCACTATGGCCCGGCACCGCCAGCCAGCCGCCCGGCTCCCTGGCTAAGCCAGCCGGACTGGATGCGAGCTGATCTAACCTACTGCTGCAGGGAGCTAGCGTTAGATGACGCCACTGGGTTTTATGTCTTATATTTTTTAATTTTATGGCTAGCTGTTATTTACTGTTTTACTTACTTTTCTATACACCCTTTTTACCTGTTTTTATAAACCTTATTGCACTTTTCTCCTGTGGTGTTGAAAGGTCATCTGGCATTTGTTGACCAAGGCTATACGTCCGGGTGACAAATCAAAGAGAATCAGCTAGCAAGGACTCAGAGATCTGTGTTGTTTCAAGTGTTATTTCTAATCAGTCGCTGAGGTAATTAATGGCAGACACTACAATTTGGTGCCGTGACCAATTCCGGTCTCTTGTGGCCTTCGCTGGTTTCTTAAGCAGCAGACCTTTCCGGCCTCATGGCTGATGTGGGCGCTGAACATACCCGGGTAATGAAGATGTACAAGATGGGGAGTTGCTACCAGGCTTCTATTATTTAATTTTTAGTTCATCTACAGTAAGATATAATATTTTTCCTTGTGTAATGAATCTAGAGTTATCTAGTATGCCTACTAGATGTAAGCTGGAAAAAAAAATTGTACGATAGCTTATGAAAATAATAATAAAAAAATGCTACTGTTTTTTATTCACTAAGGTCTCGTACATTTACATTCTCATGAAGATATGGTAACTTTTACACATTAAACAAAGAACTCTGTAAGCATTAAGCTTAATCAGACTAATGGTCTCTGGCTTATTAAAAGTATTCACAAAACTAAATTATCATCATCAGAAACGAAGGGCTACTTCTCTATTTGAAAACATGGTATATACATCCTACGCACAAAGAGATTCCTCATATATGTCAGGGCCAACTATAAATCATATCAAGGTGCGTGTTATTGGATTGGCGCCAGATAATAAGATATTCTAGGCCTACACCCTATCCATTTATCACTGAAACTCACTGAGTTAGTAAAGCATATTAGACAACCCTGGGGTATTTCATATATCCCTATAGTTTGGGCGATTTATCACACAAAGACAATATTATTAAGTCAAATTATATGCGGTCTGGGCCCTGAAGATCACAGATCAGATAGGAGTGATAATTAAGTCAGGGATTTTACGCCTATATTGCTTTCCTGGACCTGGAGTAGGCGTCCTAATGGGATTTTAATGACATTTTGTGGTTTGGAGGGAGAGGCTTTCCCTCAGTTTGGATCGATATCGAGGGACTCTCTCAACTCTGAACCTAGACTGGTATAACAGTTTTGCAGATACGAAGTGAGTGAGAGTGAGTTAAATTAATCATGCTAATTTAGCAGAATTTAATAGGTACATCTTATTTGGGAGACTCACTTGGTAATGAGTCTAAATTTATATCATCCATTTTAAACCATTAAAGAAAATCCATTTTAAACCTTAATGATGGCAAAATCCCTGGGATTTGGGTCATGCCTGTGATTCCTCATGATCAGGTTTCCGATGAGGGAAGTAGAATGTACTGCCGAACTTATAATAGACTTGACCGGTTCATAAATCTCCTCAATTGCCAACTGCTAGATAGTATTTCTACAATTACCATTTGTAGATTTTAAAAAATGATAATATATAATATATGTATGGTAATATTATTAGAAAATATTCTCGACATTACTATTATCTTTCTACTGTATACGGTCACATATACATGGGAATGTTTGACGCCTGAATCTGTGAAATCATCGTGAACATAGATCCACAATGTTAGTCGACTCACTAACTTACGGTATACTCAATTATCATATGCGAAGACTGGGAGCAATGCATCTAAAGATATTCTAAGATTAGATGTCCTGGGTCTTATCAAAGAGCATCGCCCAATATTATCAATCCTGCTGTAAAAGATACATTCCATCAATCAGCAAAAGCAGTCAACTTCCGTGTAATAACAAAATACTGAAGCTACTTTCCCCAACAATTGTTAGTTAACGGTCGATCAGTTTTTTTTATCCCTTACAAAATGCCAATGCAGAAAAAGCTTAAGGGTGATTCCACCCACATCTGCAGAGCAGTGCGTTTATAGCATCGCGATGAGAGACTCTAATATAAGACCTTATACAGCCAGGTGTTGTTCTCAAGTCCACGGTATTGATTGTGCAGAGAGAGGCTACACAGGTAGGCTGCAGATGGCAAATGTCTGCCAATGACTATTCACCCCAAGCCTTGAAAGTCAGGGAAGCATTGACAAACATGAATTAGTGCTTCTCGACTTTGTTCCTTGCTTTACTTATCTATACTTAGGGATTAATCATTCTAACAGTATCCGCCTAATCAAACTCCCTTCACCCGAGCCCCGCCTGGAGTTCTCATTAAACCAGGCATTAATTCATTCAGAAAGAAACCCTATCAAGTAAAAACCTCGGAAGATAGTTACCACTTTGCTAATCGCTGATGATTATTTATTTTGCCCGACGTTATCAGAGGGACTTGATAGCTCTGGGCCATTCTTGTGGCCGGACGAAAAATGTTATTACCAGGCTGGATATCGGTCCAACTTATTGTTCGACAGGAGCCTTATTGTTTTCTCAGTAAATAAATCACACTATCTATTTGAACACAGGAATAAAATATCCAGCTCCATGAATATTTTAACGGGGCATTTAGCATAAACTAGACTATAGAGCACATGAATAAGCTGACTTCGTGGTTTTTTTCCATGATAACGTATATATTATCGTGCCAGTGAAGTTTTGGGCGGGGGAAGGGGCAGGACGAATATCGTGATTGAAAAATAACCACATATTATAACTATTTGAAAAATCAAAAATATCTTTTGAATGTCCATGACACCTACTGCGTTGATGGCTTTCCCGGCCCTGGAAACGGCCTGCGCCTATCCTAATGAGATTCTAAAGGCATTTTGTGGTTTGGAGCGAGAGAAGTTCCCTCAGTTTGGAGGGACTCCCTCCTATCTGGGCTTAGTCTGAATCACGAATTTTACAAGAGTTCTATTTAAGAATAATGATATATTATGTAATTGCAAGTGGCACATTGTTGCAGGTATCGTAAACACACAAGTTACGTAGAGGTAGTAGGTGTCGGAACTTCCGGGAAGTCCACCATGCCTTCGCTGGAATATTCTTTTTTTTTCTTTTTATTTAATCACTTTAGGCCAGACATTTAACAAAAGACAAATAGTCAAATGTAAAAACGTATTGTCCACAATGGACGTACTTCATACGGTGCCTATTAAAATAAATGACATATCTCAGAAGGAGACTTACAGAAAAAGCAAAAAATGTCTTCTCATAAATTCGAGAAAAGACAAAATTATACCTCATGTTGAAAACAAGGTTATATCTTAATTGCGACACGAGGAATTTTCCCTGAGGACGACTACACATACGATACATTCTTCCCATATATCAGGATTATATAAGAGACGTTTTTAACAAAATATCTCTGCTAAACCTAACAATGGTTTCCAAGGTAAAAAATAAAACGCTTACGTTACATCACATCAAGATCATCCCATACCAGTCTGGGTATACGAGAAAAAAAATACAAAATTAAATCAATGAAACAAAACTCCTCACAAAACAGTATTCGATTTAAAATTCATCAAATCGTGAATTCCATTCCTTTTCAAAATCATTTACAAATTTATCTTTGTCTTCTTCCATCCTCAGCATAAGTGGGAGATTATTCCATAGGCGTCTGCCTTTAACAAAAACACTACCATTATATCTTTCACTACGAGCTCGTGCAATTTTCAGCATATTCATATCTCTGTTTCTCAGTATGTGGTTAACGTGTTATGCAGTTAATTGTGCTACCCATGACATATCTAAATACATTGTAGATATTATGTAAAGTACTGATGTTTAAGTATAAACTGACTGTCATTTAAGATAACGTTATATATAAATGAATAGATACTATGTAATAGAAATGGACGACCGCCTAACTAACTACATTAATTTTGTTAATTGGTACATCGATCAACAGAACCAGAAAATTGCTTTGTTCTATTATAAAGGTAACATGCACCAGCACTACACCTGTGAAATAATATATTAGTGCTAAGTATCTTTATGTTACTGTCAGACAACTAATTAAGTGCCATTCATGTTTGTTTGTTTGTTTGAAATGTTCAAAATCGTCGATCGGCAGAACTTTCTCCGCCAGTGATAGGTCTTGAGTTATCCTTTGACTTATTCGTTATTACTACCATGACTAATTATTGGTTATTTTTCTACCATGACTAATTATTGGTTATTTTTCTAATTAATAAACAAGGTAATTAGGAGCTAGCGTTTGTGTGAGTAGATCCTATGAAGGATCTATATATCGGTAACAAAACTCAACAATGGTCACCGCTCCAGCGGCGCGTCCCTAATTTGCATTGCATTGAATTTGCATTGCACTGTCTGCATTGCATTGCACTGTCTGCATTGCATTGCCATGTCTGCATTGCATTTCACTGTCTGCATTGCATTTCACTGTCTGCATTACATTTCACTGTTTGCATTGCATTGCATTGCACTGTCTGCATTGCATTGCACTGTCTGCATTTGCATTTGCATTGCACTGTCCGCTAGGGGGCTACACCATTACGTAACATTGAGTAATTATTAGCTGATTGCTTGATAGATTGATTGTATGAATGAATGAATTTCAGTAGAGGTTCTAAAATGATATACCAATTACCTGAGTTCATGGACATGATTTTTAAAAGAACAAATAATATACGATTTACAATTGGTATGAGACTATAATAATTATGATATTCAGCCTACTTGTAACTATATCAGACAGGCCAGTAGATAATATACTTAGTTTCCATTACCTTGTTCTTCTAATCCCAACATTGGCTAGATATAATGCACGTTGGAGTTTACGCATGTGATAAGAACATGATTCAGGAGATTTAATGCCCCGAGTAACCCAGATAAAATGGGGAAATGAATGGTCAGGATCCTCATAAACTGCCAATGATTTCAGTCACGGAAGGCACATTTAATGTACAACATATTTCGAAAGGCGATCATGGATTCTCTTTGTCTTTGAAGGCATAAGTGAATTATTTCGCTAATGGTTCCATCGACCACAACAAATATGCTGTAATCACTGATATAAAATGAAACCACACGCCTACGCCCAATCAATAAGATAAAAAGAAACTAGGATTTAGGTAAAAGACTATCAAAAGTGAAAGGGAGAAAAATGACAAGTTATTTTAGTATTAAATGATGAATTTGATCCAATTGTTTGGACGGAGGTCTTTAAATCAGGTGAATAGAAAAGCGATGGCAGCATATCGTGAATAAAATAATCGATTTGAAAAAACAAAACAAAACAAACTGGGGAATAGGACATTCTCAAACACATTTCGAAGAAATGTTCCATTTTAATATAAATTTGTGTTTTCCCAATACGAAGGATTATGTAAGCTTAAAGTATTGAGTAAGGATAAGCGATATTCTTGTCACTGGCTTTTCCTATACAATTAAAAAAAAATCCCTATACCATTCCTATCCACGGACATCTCAGCGTGCGAGCCCAAAGGGAATAAATCTTACCTTAGCTATTCTTTTAGATCCATTCTTGAGAAGTCCATCGGCACCGTATGTAAACATCACTGTATTGCAATTAATATCAAAGACAGGAACACCAAGAGTAGCTCAAGTGAGGTGTTGTCTAGCTAAGCATATTACCATTTAGCCTGTCATCGGCTGTGCTGTCCTCCACAGTGTCGTCCCCACGATATGACAAACCGTGTTAACGCTCTTCCTACGCGCGCCAGCATCACTCTGCCGCACGCATTTAATTGATCAAGCACGTGGGTATAGGTACGGTATGTATGGTGGCTCGCGAGGACGATGTGAAAAAGGAAATGAAAGGGAATCAAGGCTGGTATATATATATATACGCCTACCTATACTAGTAGCATCGGCGTGGTTTAAAACTGGACGGAGCCAAGCGGTCGCAGGTGAGATTAATATGTATTGCCTCGATTTCTAATCCTCCACGGTTTGACTCCAGTAGTCTAGGATTCGACATGCAACCTGCCATTATATTTCTACAAATATCAGGCTTATTCATCTTAGCACCAGAAGTCACCACCAACCGCCGCGCCCCCTAGTGTATCCCACCGGATCTGACATTCCTTGCTCACTCTCTCTCGAACCACCGCCATTGGAATACCTGTGTTCACTAATTCTTATCCATCGCCATCCGTTTGTTAGTTATGGCGGCTAAAACAGTTATATATCGTAACTGTAAGACCGGTTGTGGTGGTAGACATACGGGGCCATGGGGTATAACCCGTTGCAAGTTTGTTAATGCGGCTAAACAAAAGGCTGTGGACGCCGGTAAGGAAGATGACTGGAAAACCTACTTGCAAGTGGACGAAACGAAGCCCAGGTCTTGCATTGCTGACGGCAAAGATGCAGCTAGTGACGATGAGTTTGAGTTCACTCTTTCTCTGGACGGCCATGACATTTCTGGTGATGATTCTGCTAGGATTTTGGCTATCCAAAGACAACAGCAGGAGGATATTAGAAGCCTAACTTCTTCGGTGGCCGCCCTTACTCTTGCCTTGGCCGGCCGCCACGCCGGTGACATGGGGTCAACTCCCGGCACCGCTGATGTTGTTGGAGCTATCAACAAGTTAACCACGGCCTTCGATCCCACAGTCGAGAAGAGAGAGAAATCTATTCACTTTCGTCCGGAGTATTATGCGATACATCTTGAGAAAGGTACGGCTTTAAAGAGCATTGATTACACCAAGCTTTCGTTTAATGAACTTATGTATGGGATGACCAGGGTCCTCCGCTACTTGCTCGATGAAGATCGGTTGGACGATATGAAATCTTATCTCAGTCATGTGAGTTTCGTCGCCAGACATTCTTGTAAATCCGTGTACGCTGATGAAGCTTATTCAAGATATGATCGCATAATGGTTGATGCAGTTACTGAGGGGGATGTGTCTACATTCACGCCGGGCTACCCTATGGCCTCTTCTTTTGCTTTTCATCGGGGCTACGAGAAGCCTAGCAAACAGATCAAATCTGCGGCAGCCTCTTCCTCTGATTCTACTGACGCCAAGAAGACGGCCAGAAACAGGCAAGCTCCTATTGGTTTCCCTGCTGAATTATGTTTTGGGTGGAATTATCGCACCTGCCCCGGTAATTGTGGCCTCTTACACATCTGCAGAAACTGCCGGGCGGAACACAAATCCAAGGATTGCCCAAACAAGGGGAAATCCGTCGCCTGACGTCAGACTCTCGTGCTCGCCGAGACTTCACACGAGATCCCATCTCAAAATGGCGTTGTCAACTCCTTTGTGCCCCTCGACTCGCAAATGGAACATGGAAATGGCTCTCATTTAACATACTCAGTACCTCATTCTCCTACTTCTTCGCTTCACTCGTCGAATACCACTCTTACGGAACTTGAGGTGTACCAATCGGACAGATTGTCTTGCACTGGATGTGAATTTGAGCGTAGTTTTGTTGATTCAGGCCTTATCGCCGACTGGACTGATAGGACTTGTGTACATGTTTCTTCTGCTGTTTATGATTTTGATACCGACTATGTTGTTACTGATTGTCCAAAGGTTGTGGCGAGTTGTGTTCTTGATGCCACTCGTGTATCTGCTATGCATTGTTCTTCTACATTTACAGATTCGTGCCATGACGATCCAGTACTTGTTAACACTAATGGTTCGGAGGGGGGCGTGTCCCGCGTTGACGGTTCCTGCCCTATGTCACCTGTTGCGGTTCCTGATGCTTGTGGTTGGAACGTGGATTTGATGACCAAATCGTATATGCCTTGTGATGTGCCTCATGTTGATGATCTTGCTAGTGTTCATGTTAAACTTGATGATAGTTTGTGTGCTGAATTGATTACTGATTGTATTGCTACAGTTGATGGTGTTGTTGATCGTGTTGGTATTGTTGATTTACCTCTAAACCATGTATCTGTTTCTGTATCTGATGTTGACAATGTGAAACCTTTTGATGATATTTATTCCACTATGTTATTTGATGATGTTCGTCTTGAGAGGTCTGAGAACCGTGACTATTCTGCTACATCGATGTCGAATGATACACTAGGGGGTTGGCGACCCGACATTTGTCTGACTATTCCGACTAAGTGCTACAACAAACCTGGAGGTGTGTTGTTAGAGGATGAGGTACTGGAGAGTATTCGCTGCTATGAGCCCATTGTTCTACAAGAAAAATTGCCCATCTTTGATGGACCTTGTACGTCACATACTATATCAGGAGTCCACTCTCAGCTGTTTGTCGAATCTTGGATGCATGAAGCTGCCTTCGAGGAGGACTGTGTTCTTCGTCAGTTTATCATTGATGGTGTGATCTCAGGATTTCCTATAGTAGATGATGATTGTGCCACGGAGTATTTATCCCACAATTACCGCTCTGCCCTACTTCCGCACACGCATCAATTCCTTAGTGGCTTGTTTGCTGACGAGCTCCTTGATGGCAAGTTCATTAGGACTTCAGATCAACCTACTTGTGTCCATGCTATTGGGGCGGTACCCAAACCGGATGGGTCCTTCAGGCCCATCACTGACTGTCGCAGACCCATTGGGGCTTCCATCAATTCATTCATGAGTTCTACTGCCTTGCCTTTCCGTTATAACTCTATCGACCATGTCACTAAGTTAGTTACTCCTGGGTGCTACTTAGCCTCTGTTGATGTCAGTGCAGCGTATAGGAGCATACCAGTGGACCCTCGTCATTGGCAGTATCAAGGTTTACAGTGGGACTTTGGACCTGGGAATGAATTTCTTTTAGATACTCACCTTTGTTTTGGGCTTAAATGCGCCCCGTTTGTGTTTACACAACTAAGCAATTTCATTACCAGAGCCTGTGTCAGACGTGGTTACCCAAATCTAGTTAACTATTTGGATGATTTCGTCTTGGTGTATCCAACTCGTGAGGATTGTACTCGTGCCCAACTTCTACTGATCAGACTCCTCCGATCATTGGGCTTGTATGTGAGTTGGAAGAAATGCGACAGCCCGACTACTTGCTTGACGTTTCTGGGAATTAGCATCGATTCTGCCAATATGAGATTAACCTTGCCAGAAAAGAAAGTTACTAAAGTTTACGAGGCACTCCTGTACTTCAGAGGCAGACGTCGTTCTTCAGTCAGGAAGTTGAGAAAGTTGGTGGGACTACTTTGTCATGCCAGTAAGTTGGTTCGAGCTGGTCGACCATTTACTCGCCGTCTGCTAAATATGCTCAGAGGCCTCACCCCATCTCAGAAGAGGCTGCGGTTGGACTTGGAGTTCCAACTTGATATCGGTTGGTGGTTAACCTACCTCAACGACTTCAACGGTACCTCCCTCATCATTCCTAGAGGCCTATCTTCGGATGTGATCATCTACTCAGACTCTTCTGCTAATGGCTTTGGTGCTCTATGTGGAACTGACTGGCTGGCTGGCTATTTCTCGTCCAACCTTATGCCGCTCTCAGCAAGCGCGTTGGACCCTGGTCACAAACATTGGGTGAACTTAGATTCAGTCGTGTTCGATGATAACATTAACTACTTAGAGTTGATACCAGTGCTAATGATGGTCAGAAGATTGCTTCCTCGTTGTGCCAATACTCGCATAGTGTGTGTTTCTGATAATATGCAAGTTGTACATGCCCTAAATAAGGGTGTCACCAAGTCCAGAGATATGATGTCGTTGCTTCGACCGCTTAGCTGGATGCTTGCCTCTGTTAACTCTTATTTGGTTGGCATCCATGTCCCTGGCGAATTGAACGTTCTTCCTGATGAATTATCCAGGGTTTTCTGTACTAATTCACTTGATGTTTTGTTGCACAGATATACCCTCTGCTGTGGACCCCCTGAAGGAACTTAAAGGAGAACTGGCGTCTACTATATCACAGGCGTGGGCGTCCTCTACATTGTTAACCAGGAAGAGCCAATGGAGAGTGTTTATGAACTTCTGCGATACCTACAACTTGAAACCTCTGCCGGCTGAGCATGAGACTGTGTGTTACTTTCTCATGTTTAAGGCCCGTACTTGCAAATTTGCCACAATTAACAATTACCTTTCTTCCATAAATGTCCTTCACAAGTTCTTCGGCTTCAGTGTCGACTTCAGAGACTTCTACACAGTGCAGCTAGCTCTGAAGGGCTTAAAGAGGAGACTGGGTTGTGAAGTTCAATCCAAACAACCCTTGACGTGGCCTACCCTTAGATCGTTTTATCAACTGAGTGTGAGGAATGAGAGATTTTGGATTTTGTGGTCGGCAACCTTGTTCTGCTTCAGGACCCTCCTCCGTCGATCAAATGTGGTACCAAAGGCAGGCGACCTTGTTGATCATCTAGTTCGTCGCAAGGACATTGTCTTTAACAGTGACGGCATGGTCGTTTATGTTTCTTCTACAAAGACTGTGCAGTATCGGCAGAGAGTTCTAGCTATCCCTCTACTTAAGTCGGATGTTCCTCAGTTTTGCATAGTCTCTCTGGTGAGAGCCCACATGGATAAATACCCATCTTCGCCAGATTCTCCTATCTTCCTTGTGCCATCAGCTACCAGAGGTATCTTACCCTTGGACTACGGTGAATTCCTCCAGTTTGTGAAATCCATTCCAGTCATCACCAAGCTTGACTTAGATGTTGGGACCCATTCCCTACGTCGCGGTGGGGCATCCCATCTTCTGTCTCTGGGTGTTAATCTACAAGATATTCGCAACCTAGGCGACTGGAAATCTCTGTCAGTGCTTTGTTATTTGACCACACCCACTGAGAGGAAATTAGAAATTGAGAACTTCGTCAGAGCCTCGTTTTGTTAGTGGGGGAAGTGAAGTTGGCGGCCATTACGCCGCTGCAAAGTTGGCCAAATATATGTTGTCCAGTTTCATCTTTCCAGCGTCGATTAATCTGCCATTATATTTCTACAAATATCAGGCTTATTCATCTTAGCACCAGAAGTCACCACCAACCGCCGCGCCCCCTAGTGTATCCCACCGGATCTGACATTCCTTGCTCACTCTCTCTCGAACCACCGCCATTGGAATACCTGTGTTCACTAATTCTTTTTTTTTTTTTCCTATTTAATAAAGGCGGCCATTACGCCGCTGCAAAGTTGGCCAAATATATGTTGTCCAGTTTCATCTTTCCAGCGTCGATTAATATGTCAATTGATTTGGAGGACATGAATATAATGTTAAGGATGAATGCCGGATGGATATTGAAACTCAAGTTTTTATTTGAAAGATTAACAATATATAATGACTTTTGCTAGCTATCGCAAGAGATTATTGGAACTTTACTTAATATATTTTTCTCCATGAAAGATACGGACGGATGTTATTTGGCGGTGAAGAGTCCCGAGGATTGTTGAAGAATAATATGGCCCTAAGTGAACGAAGAAATACAATATTCCGGAGCACGTAAAACACTAATCCTCCAATTAGGAAGAGTGTAATCACAGTCAAAATTAGGAACGGTGTGCGAAGATGACAGCTGAAAAGAATGACAGAATATTATAATCCATTTATATACTATGGAGAGACAATGAGGCATATCTAACGCAATCTTACTCATTGAACCTCTGATGTGATGTGTCACAGAAAAATGAGTATTGAGTCTAAAAAAGGGCATTTTTATATGTTATGTCTGAAAAGAAAGTAAGAACTATTTCTGGGTGGACAATTACTAATTAAAGTAATTAAATATACTCCATAGTAACGCAAAGATATAATATTATTTAAAACATTGTCTTGAAGTTTGGGACATGTATTCATACGACTCAAAGCGCTATAGATATCACAAAGATGAGAACATTCCTACAGTGAGATCTTGTGAATAAAACACATAAAATATCAATTTTGCGACTTATGAGCCATTTCTCAATAACACACTCCAAATGTATAAAACATAGGAAAATTATGTCCTGCATGGCATGAACGTACATGTAACATTAAGGGAAGTGAGGTTGTATAGATGAAGTGTATGTCAATGTTTGCGCCTGCCCCCTAGATATAGCTTTTGGGTTGGTAATTATTAGGCAAATTAATGCTGAAACTTATAATCATATCTATAGCAATACTACATGTTCTGCAGACAGGTTTCTCTGTTCCGGAAGAAATTATTTATATTTTAGCGAGGACAATAATTATTCTGGTTTATTTACGTGAGCAATTCTCACGAATTGGGCACACTTAGTGACAGATATGGGATTTTTTTTACTACTGCATATCAATTTCCTGATTCGTCCATCTTAAAGCTAAGTATTTGGAGGTTAAGTGGCAAAATTTGCTACATGATCAGATAATTCCCTGATTCAGGGTAGTAAATCAAAGTTCATGCTTGATTTTTATATGTTACCTCCATCTGTACTGCTGTGATTCACTGTATGAGTTTTTTTTTTATTAAATATTATTATTTCAGCTATAATTGTTCCTGGTTGTTTATCAAAAGGGGACATATTCTGAATCAGAAACAGAAAAAAAATAACTTTCAGTTATTTTTCAAAGAATATGGGGTCTGGAAATATTAATTCATTTGTGTTCACCTCCATGCAGCCTGAGTGGACGTTCTTTCATTGTTCACAGCATGAAACGAAATGAAGATTGGTAATTTATTATATATTCTCCTTTTATAAATGTGCCTGAGTTTTAGAAGGTTGTACACTTACCTGCTATCACCCTCTACTGTCATCGTCGGAGTGACCTCAGTTCCTTCTAGAAAAAATCCAAAAGTAACCAATATAGTTAATGGACCTCAATCTATATTTCTCAAACATTGTGATGAAATTAGGCAAAGGGTCTGAAACAGGGCTATCTGTAGTACTTGTTACGTAAGAAGTTCTGTATGAGTTCTGTATATCTCTCGCTATAGCTGTCCCTAAATATAACAAGTTATAAGTTTATTAAGTTAATCAATGATTTAATCAACTATTTTTCTGTTTAACTTTATAATCAGTTTAAGTTAATGTATATATTGTGTGTTTCCATAGGAAACAAATTCTCCGTTTCAACTACTTGTGCGCAAATTAATCAACTCTTTTTTATCTAACTTTATAATAAGTTTAACTTAATGTATAAATATTCAGCGTTTCCAAAGGAAACAAATTTTCCGTTTCAACTATTTGTGCGCAATGTCAAGTCATAGTTTCAGAACTTTAATTTTTGCTCAACTGAAAATGCTTAATATTTAATTAAAAGTGCTTATATTTAATTATATGTGTAAATTTTAGTTACTGTGTTGTGCACTAGAATATATTTTAAAAAGTCTACTAAATCTATCAAATTGAGTCCCAGAATTTGTTTTCAATTTATTCTATTTTTTAACATTAAATCAATTTTATTCAATTAGTTCAAGGTATTGGATGGAGAACTTTTTTTTTGCGTTATCTAGGGTATTATGCACGAGAATATGCAAAACAAGTTATAAGTTTATTAAGTTAATCAATGATTTAATCAACTATTTTTCTATTTAACTTTATAATCAGTTTAACTTAATGTATATATTCTGCGTTTCCAAAGGAAACGACTTCTCAGTTTCAATTATTTGTGTGTGCTTTAATCAACTATTTTTCTATTTAACTTTATAATCAGTTTAACTTAATGTATATATTCTGTGTTTTCAAAGGAAACGACTTCTCCGTATCAACTATTTGTGCACGATGTCAAGTCATAGTCCTCCCACAGTTCACACACCTTTTCTTCTCATCTATCCAAACTGCCACCTTCCCCAATAGCTGGAAACAAGCAATTGTTGTCCCACTCCCAAAAATAAAGTCACCCAAGTCACCCTCTGACCTTAGGCCAATATCTCTTCTACCCATTCCTGGAAAAATTATAGAACGAATAATCCACTCACAGACATATGAATATATCGAATCCCATGGCCTCCTTCATCCAAAACAACATGGCTTTCGGACTAATAAATCAACCCAAATTGCTCTATCAGAATTCATAGATGACACTATCCTCAACCACAATAACAAACAATCAACCCTGGCTCTCTTCATAGACCTGAAAAAAGCCTTCGACACCATTGACCATCCTATCCTCATAAAAAAACTAACAGCCATCAACTTCCACCCACACACAATTGCCTGGTTCTCAAGCTACCTCCAAGGAAGATCGCAAAAGACTAGAATTGCTAACTCCCTGTCCCCCAATGCCCTCCTGAGCACCGGGGTACCTCAGGGATCCATTCTTGGCCCTCTTCTCTTCAATCTCTATGTCAACTCCCTCCCACACTTAGAAGCCTGGTGTGCGTTAAATAAATTAACCATCAATGCTCAAAAAACTAAAATAATGGTCTTCTTCCCCCCAACCTCTAAATCTACGCCCATCCCATCACTATCCATTAACGACACCCCACTACAAGTTGTAACTGAATTCAAATACCTGGGCTCGATGCTTGATGCCCACTTGAGTGCTCAACACCAAGTGAAACTCTCAGTACGTAATGCCAATGCTGCCGTTACCTCCTTTGCACGTATCCGGCCATTTTTATCAAAAAAGATCGCCATCCGCATCTTAAAAACTATGGTCCTCCCCCATCTTGAATTTAACTCCTGCTTCCTCGACATGGCCAATGTGGCCTCGAAAGACAAACTGGAAAGAGTCCAGAAACGTAGTCTCCGTATTGCTACCCTATCAAACAGATATGTTAGCATCTCCAATCTTATGAAGACCCACAACCTACTCTCCCTCCAAGTGCGTCGAACCATCCAAATCCTGCTACTTATGCACAGAAGAGCCCACTCTATGACCATGACTACCCCCACCCCACCACTGGGACGTTCTACCCGCTCATCCTCTGCCCTAAACCTTCCGGTCGCCCAGCCAAGGCTTGAGGTATCAAAAAAAGCCCCTGCCTACTCAGGTGGAGCTAGATGGAATGCCCTACCAAAAATAATTAAGGAGGAACCAGACATTACCAGATTCAAAATAAAAGCCCTTGCACACCTCAAAGCCTCTCCCCCGTAACCTGTAACCCCCACCATACACTATCCCCACCACCTTCCCAATCTCCCCCTAATAACCTCACCCTGATAACTTACACCCCTTTCTACTCCTACCCTTTGCTCTCTGCACACTTCTTAACACCTGTGATTGCCCGCCATTACACTGACATAGTACAATGCCAGAGGGCACAAAAATAATCAAAAAGACACAACCGACTGATTACGACCATCATTCAAACATTAACCCAGAAGTACAGCTGGGCGAACAATACTAGTCTAGACTAGTCATGGGTATTCTAATCATAATTATTATTATTATTATTATTATTGTATTGTATCACACTATCAACTTATTTTTTATTGTGTCCAACTTATTTTTATTGTGTATTACCATGTATCGTACCATCCATTATATGTTTTAGATAGTTGTGTTAGTTCATTTTTCTAAAAATTGTTAATGTAGACTGCAGCAGCAGGTAGAAGGCCACAATTTACTAGTGTTACCTGTTCTCGACTGTTTTTATTGTGATTCATGTCTTGAGATGCTGGATAAATAAAATCTTTAAAAAAAAAAAAAAATAGTCAAGAAATTTAGTTTTTGTTCAACTGAAAATGCAGAATATTTAATTAACCCTATCCATATGCCAAGTGCGCGGGAAAACAGTGGCCCAACTATGCTGGGCCTGTCACTAGGGCGTGGTTCTTATGACGATGCAATTGCTTAGATACGCGTAGCGAAGAACGGCAGCTCAATACCAAGTTGCGTTGTCAAATACGACGGTACTTTAGTATGGGAGTCCATACAGAAATGTTATATCTGTTCACGTTTTACTGAATAAAACAAAAACGACTGACTCAAATATCGAAATATTTTCTACACATATCGTAAAGTTGAGATAGCCCGTCGTAAGGTTGAGATAGCCCGTCGTAAAGTCGAGATAGCCCGTCGTAAAGTCAAGATAGCCCGTCGTAAAGTCAAGATAGCCCGTCGTAAAGTCAAGATAGCCTGTTAAAATTGATTGGCTATTGGATGGGGGTGGGGGTGGGTGGACCTGATTCACTGAATACAACCGGGATGTTTGGAGTTAGCTAAATCTTACAGCGCCACAAGCTGTAGTGGCATTATTCTTAACTATTGGGGTACCACTATTATGGAACCTTGCTTCCACTCCCTCTGTATATCGCTCCCAGGTCTCATGCAATCCCTCCTAAGTGAGATGTACATTTTCCTAATTTGATTCATTTTCCTAATTAGCATCAGTTCTACCAAACTTTAGAATCTTTTATTATCTTCAATCAATTCTCAAACTATTAAATTCAAATATAAATTATTTTATGATAGCAAAATATTAAAAACAATTTTATGAAAGAAAATGTTTTTCCCAAGCAGCTGTGGCTTCACGTATCTGTGACTTAATGCTTAATGGGTGGTTAAAATCGTCTAGTTAATATATATATATCACTTTACCTTCTTTGAGCTTCATACAGGCATGTCTGTTTTTGTGCAAGATGTAAACATCATCACATGTGCATGTGTAGGATCCTTGATTATTAATACAATGCTGGCCACAACCACCATTATATGTCTCACACTCGTTGACATCTGGAAGTAAGAACACATGTTATATTATATAACTGCCGAGAAGATGTCGCTATATACATCCCCTGGCATCGCGGTTACCCTATAATTATGGTATTATGGTTATCATAATATTATTATGGTATTACATTGTGGTTATACCCAATATATTTTTAGCGATCTTGTACGATTATACCACAAATGCACCCACAATATGAAAAAGAAAGCAACATATATATACATTCAACATATACATAACATATCCAGAATAGGTATACCACATTCCACACAATATCCCCCATCCTACAAATAAGAGAAGAGGTGGATGCGACTTAGGTGGCAGCCAGGACCGCCCTTTATTAAAGAAGAATAGAAGAAGAAAAAATTCTGATATTATTCTGGTGTGCGTGGGTCGAGAGCCAGAAGTAATATGGCTACAGCTCCGTCGTCCGGGGCGACTGCCGCCAAGGTGAGTGTTTGTGTTTCCGGTTCCGGATATAACACTATACGTGATACTCACATATAGTAAGCCATATAAGTTATGTGTTAATTAATAGAGCTGGAATCCAAATTTGCCTACCTAAACAAATCGTTGAGTTTTGTCTTGACAAAAAGTATCCACTGTCACATCTGCACTCATAGGAGCCAACGTTGTTAATACAATAACCATTATGACACTCGACTTTCCCAGAGTGGCACTCGTCTGTATCTGTTTCAAAAACAATGTTGTAGAACATTCACCCAGGCACCCTCAACACAATATTAAAGGATTAGTAACTGACAATGAGGGGAGGGTGTGTGGCTGAAACATCATATCACCCAATGCAAAGATTCTTTCAATACATAAATTCTCAGATGTAAAAGAAGAGACTGTCCTCCTTCGCTATTGCCACTAATATTTACCTGCCCTTAAAAGACAGAAAGCTAACCAACAATATAAATTATGTTGCATATTATGTAAGAAGCGATATACAGACAGGATTCCTTATATATGCCATTTAAGAAACATTTTTAGATTTCTTCATTTCAAATATATACTATAACTTTAGATGATTATTGAGTTTTATGTTTAAATTAAGACTATCCCTCTCTCTGGTACATTTTGTTCATCAACCTATGAAGTGGATATAAAGATGTTTACCTTCACATGAATGCTTATTGACATGGAGTGTATACCCCAACCAACACAGACATGAATATGACCCATCCATGTTAATACATGTGTGAACGCATCCTCCATTATTCTTTTCGCATTCGTTCTCATCTGTAAGGCACAAGAAACTACACTAATGCATATATGGGTCAGATCATCAGAAAATGTACAATTGGCAGCTGTACACATTTAGTAAATTCTGCTAAATAAGCCTGCAATGTGGTCAATACTAGGTAAATTCGAGTATATTCGGCATTACATTGGTTCTAGCAATCGGTTTGTTTGTTTGTTTAACTTTTATTCATCTATAAGTGATTGCATCAGCCGGGCTCCTCCGTTTAGTTTAGGAGATTTACATGCCGTGCTGGATAATTGAATTTTACAGTATAATTGAGGGGACAAACCACCACTGAGTCAACGCCTCAGGGGTGGCCCTCATTATTTTGGTTTTAGATAATCGATGGTTTCAAATTGCTAGATGGTATTGTGGGTTGATTTAAAATTTACAGGTTTCAATATAACGCTTAATGAATTAGTATTATGTTGAATTTCATACAATTACATAGTTGCCCAACAAGTTGGGAATAATCGGGGTTGGGTCTTATGAGTAACAATCATATGGTTCTAGGTTGTCAGCACCCGCCTTTCTTGGCTGGGTTAGAATCATAAATTATTGCTGCTACTGCTGTCGGGGACATGGGTCATTTTATAAAAGTCATCCAGTGAATCCTGGATTTGGCTTTTTGGCATTACTAATATAGAAAGTCAATGTCTCTCCAGATTTGTTGGAGTTTTACTTTTTTGGTTAGGTTGAACTGAATTTTGAACTTTATTTTTGTTTTAAATGTGGGTTATTTAAAAGGATTGGAGAAGGCGAATTGTACATTTCTGGCGATTTCACCCAAATGATAGATTACATATCGAGATTGATTATTTCAAATATACTAACAAACAATATCTATCTGATTGCAATATATGATTGGTACATGTTTTTGCCGAGGACTAATGACCATGGAATTTAGTCCCAGGGTAATCGTTGTAGGGGACTATTAATTAGCTCTCACTATACTGGATGCTGACTCTTCAGCACTCTCGTTGGGCGTGGCAGCATCAATCTTCTATAGAATCTACTAAATAAGCTGCATGTAAAGATCACAGTGTCTTCCGTTGACTCTTGTCCTTCAATGAGATTTGGATATACTCATATAGTACTTGATACCTTAGGTTATCTCACTGTCCACGTATTTATAAGTTATCTGATCTAGTTATATGTAATCAAGACAATAAGTGATGGGATGGAAGGTAGTGCGTCACCTATTATCATAACTACGTATAACATAGTTGTATAACCGAATGGCGACACACTTATGAATGACACATTTGATAATTTATATCAGAACGTAGCTTGTTACCACCTTGATAAAACATAGATTTGAGCAGTGTATTCTGAGAAAAAACGTGACGTGACGAGTGACGTGATTTTATAAGTGCATGACATACGCCAGCATGCATCTACCTTTGTCGTTTCTTATTTGGAGACACACACTCAATAACATCTTATAGAAAGGGTGTACCTTCACAGTCTAGTCCTCCTTTTGAAAGGGTGTATCCCTTGGGGCAGGAACATTGGAAAGAACCAGGATAATTGATGCAGCCATGTGAACATTGAGATCCAGCCGTATTCGTACATTCGTCAATATCTTTCAGTATCGATTGGAAAATAGCACATTTTTTAATACCAGTGTTTTAATATTAATGCTTAATATGTATAGGAATAGAACATGGCAAAACAACGAAAGAGAATTGATGGGTATTTCATTCCCCATACGTATTTGAAAACACCATCTATGTGGTTAGATCTTTAACAAGACAGGCTTATTTGAACGATGCTTTATCATGAAAATAGGTATGTCGAGTGTATAGTCTGTCCAAAAACTAGTTGACACGGGATTCCTTATACCTTTAAGAGGGAAAATGGGGATGTTTGAATTCTATTCATGACAAGGACTTGTCAACCCTTGTCCAGCGAGCCGCTCTTTGCAATCAACCATGGAGAAACATGGAACAGAGACAGTGCAATACAATACAGCTGTATATTTGGCCATGGTCGATCGCAAACGGTGACTCAGGGGGCAAAGGTTTGAAGTCAAAGGTCCCTCCTTTTCTCTCTTCTTAAAGTGACTAAGGAATCCCGTGTCATCTACTTTTCGGACAGACTTTAGCTGCTGTTATAGTCTTGGACGGTGATCTGGATGATCTAATAATTGCTATACAAATAAATCTTATTAAAGATTACCTTCACAGATACAAGTTTCGTCTTTGGGAACATAACCTTCTGGGCAATCACAGGGCACCACGGTCGTTGTAGGCATTGCAGTCGACGTTGTGGTAGTACTACTAGCCGTGGTGGTAGTGGTAACTGGATTACCACAACTATCAGAGAGAAGTGATCCACAAAAACCTAGGTAAAGAAATTAAAGAATTCGACTATGGAAGACGGTATTGGTACATACCGAAACACGGGGAAAAAGACGGGACAAGTGCGGGACGGGTACGGGACAAATGCGGGACGGGTACGGGACAAGTGCGGGACGGGACGGAGCACGGGACGGGAGGGGAATATGTGGAAATTACAATAATTCTCTATAGCCTCACATATCAGGAGCAATCCCTTTTAATGCTAGTTGTCAGCGTTTGTTTGGTTATAATTATATATTACTAGCAAAGTACCCGTCCTCCGGACGGTCACTCTCCCTCCCCACACTTCCCCCTCTCCCTCTTTTCCTTCCCCCTCTTCTCTGTCTTTCATACCTGTTTTTCCCTCCCAACCCCATCTCCGATTTCCCCCCGCTCTTCTGCCTCCCCCATCTCCCTCCCCTCTTCCTAATTATTATCATAATTGAACTTTTATTTCTCATTAAGCATACAGTTACATAAAGGAGAAAAAGGGGATAGCATATATGATCTGTCAGCAGTACTCTGAAGTGTGTTGATCTTCCCAGATTTCCTGATATATTTTGGATTACATTTTGTTTTAGTTTCTATGATGAAGTTGCTGTTACATAATGTTTTCCATATTTTACATTTGTTTTACATTTGGTAGAGTGGTAGAAACCTTTTTAATTATATATTCAAGTTTGATTCGAAAATAATGCTCCCCTCCCCTCTCCGATCCCCCCCCCCCCCACACTCTCCCTCCCCTCTTCCTCATGCTCCCCCTAGGTCCCCCTGGACGTAGGTTGTGGGAAATGACGTAGTATCTCACAGGGGCTTTCCCAGGCTATAAATAGAGTGTGGTTATCCCAATTTAAAAAAGGCTTCAAAATCACATTTCCACCCCAAATACCTTCACAAACCACATACGACGACATCCAGAGAGGGAGGAGAGACCTCTAAAGATGAGTAAAGTGGTTTGTAAAACAACAAATTCCGAGAACATTCTGGACAAAGAAAACCTTCTTTCTACCATTTCTTTTCTACCTCCTTTCCTAGAAATCGCTCTAGCCATATATTATATGGATGTTCTCCCCCGTCCTTATATTTTGTAATTATATCCAACAAATTATTCAATAATTAAACATGATTTCATCACTATCCTGTAATCTAGCAGTACATTTCTACTATGATAAATGATGTTTTAATTATTGTATCATATAGCGCATATAATTAATTAATTTAAAAAAAATTATTCTGGCAATGATAAAATTTGTATACTTTTCACGTTACCTAAACAAAGTCGGTGTACTTTACTATACATAGCCCAGGCGATAGCTGCTAATTGTGGCCATTTTTAACAAAATATTGCCTCTAAGACATGGTATTCATTAAAAAAAAACCCGTGTTATTCTACCCTCTTCCTCCTGTGTGAATTTAAGTTTAAATGATTAAAGGAGCATTAAACGATTTACTGGGGCTAAGCAACTTTCACACAAAATTTGACAGACAAGCAACATTGAAAGACTATATTGTAGAATTTTGATATAAAATTCGTTATTTAATGAGACTTCAGCGATGATCCCACTCAGCGAAGGTCAAGGTTCCGCCTATTTATAAAGCCACCGCTAATCGGCCTCACCTCACCACGATTCTCATGCGATTTTGCGCCGCAGAGGACTCTTTTGCACTAAACTCTGTGAGAATCGCATGAGAATCGGCTTAGTGGACTAGGCCCTGAACACTACAACTACTTGTTGATATTTTTCCATGGATATAAAGGGAAGGCCAGCGGGCAGGGAGTGTAGTTAATGGGAGGGCGGGGAGGGCATACCAATAGGTACAACGTGTGTGACCCATGTGATTAATTTTAATTAATTAAAATGTATTGTTATCTGCGTGACCAGTGGTCAATTAGGCGGTCCAATCAGTGTGAGATAGCTGGCGCGTTGATTGTGCCAGCAGGTGTAAATTATCAAGAATAAAAGATAATGCTCTCTTCTTTCTGAGACTGTTCTGAACCAAACTACATCTATTGTCCGTGTTCCGCTCATTGTTTCTTGCCAGCTGGAAAAAATAGTTAGCAATATATGGATCAGATTTTCAGAAAATGTACAATTCACCTTCCCCAATCTTCTCAAATAACTCAAATTTCAGACGGAAATGAAGTTTAAGATACAGTTCAACTAAGCAAACATATTGCTAGAATAACTGCAATGCCGAATATACTCAAATTTACCTAGTATTGACCAAATTGCAGCCTAATTTAGCAGAGTTTACTAAATGTCTACAGCTGCCAATTGTACATTTTCTGAAAATCTGACCCATATATGATTTTAGGAGAATCAAGAAGATCTGTCAGACCCTCTCTAGATAGACAAAGAGATTGCACCTGATTTCGTAAAGAACCATGTATTGACATCGGTGATGCCTTCACTTCCAATCGAGCAGCCCTCCTCCTCTACTACTCCCGAGTCAAACAAAATGCTGATGACAGTGTCCTCGGGCAGGTACAACTCGTAATCAGGAAGTATTGTTATCAATCCCCCATCAAGATACATGACTTCACCCATTCCTCTCTCCGATGTTACATCTATTACATATAGTGGGTTAGAGTTTAATTTGTCGATGAATGTAATAAAGGTCCTTTCGTTTGGTCGTTGTATTTCTGTTTGAAACCTTGCACTGAATAAAGTTCGGAAACTTTGGACCTCATCTTGCAACCAAGAAAGGGATTGTTCGTCCAATGTAGGTCCTTCGGTTTTCAACCTGACACAGAACCATGAGCTCGGAATACCGTCTGAATTTATAGCATAGAAACAAGCATTTCCTTTTGTAACTGTCCCTCTTGGTGTCCACGACAGTGCGATCTCAGCCGCACTAGGATCGTCTCTTGATGATATCATATTTGACAAAAATATGTCTTCCGTGCTGGTCCAGTGAAACTCCGACCCGGCGATGGATCCTATATTATTCATAAGGATACGAGTATCTAGTGTATTATCCACATGAGATCCAACGCACATATTTGTGTAAAAATGAGTTCTTTCGAAGCTGGGTCTATCGATACACGGATACCCCACGTCTAGAACGTTGACTATGAAATAGACTCCCACAGAACTAAGAACCGTTGCAGGATCCGTTTGTGTAAAATCCTCAACGAATAAAGAAATGAAATGCGGACCCACATTCACAGATGTCCCGAATGTGAGGGTACAGCTATCTGTGTCTAAAGGCACCGACGTCATCCCATTGTAGATATTGCCACATTCGCTAACGTCGCTGCAGAAGCGACATTTCACGACATCACCGTCTGGATCATAGTAAGGAATGCGAACCAAGTGGTCGCACCCGTGGGCAAGGCTGATGTCGGGAATCATGTATACCTTCGGAGAAGAATTTCTGACGGACAAGTCTGTTCTGACGTTAGTATCAAACGACGTGAATAACTTGTAAGTATAAGCATCGAATGGGGCGACAAGGGCAGGACTAGAAGTGTAGAATTTGTATATTCCCGTCGCTCCAGGTGTGAATGCGATTTCCCCTGCTCCCAATGTCCAGTCTGCAAAGACACTAAAGTCTTCGCATGTGTATTGGAAAAACCCGATTGTAGGTGAACAGGTTCCTTCACAGAATAGAATATCTGCTATTCCTATAGTTCCAGATGCAATGGTCGTATCATCACAATAATACAATGTATTACTGCGACGTAGAAATCTCTTAAAGGATATCTTGAGCTGAAAAGTAAAGGATAGATTGAAACGTCATGAATAAGTGAGCTCTCGATGAATAGGTTATAATTATCAGTAATTATGTGATAATTATCCAATGGCATATTTAAAATAGATATAACATATGTACTTATCTTACAGCTAGTATCAATTTAATATGTAATATTGATCAATATATATGTTGCGAATCTTATGTTAGATAACCAGATCTACGTTTTGCTAATCTACGCTTTTTCAATTCTCGCTATCCATGTCCATTGCTAGGGCCAGCCGGCCGACCATTTGTTATCACCATCAGAATTGGATTGCCTTATTTTTTTAAATTAAAGAAAATTATCCAAGTTCTTTGCTTTCTGCCAAAGAATATGCATGGAAATGTTAAAAATGAAAAGAAATGTTAGCAATTTTCCTGCCTGTACATGTGCTATTGGATCTATAATGACGGAATACCAACCCATATATGATAATAGTTACATCCATGCAGTGATTTCGCCACGCATTTACCGGCTAAGGGAAATGCGTACCACTTGATCTTACCTCTCCTCCGTCGATAGGATCCACTGCCATATACCCTCCTCGAAAATCTACAGCTGCGGCCAGATTGGGGATAGTCCAAGCTAAATACAACCCCACGATTAGTAGACACATATTTACATCAGCTATCACAGGTATGGAGGTGATATGGCATTGGGGTAAACTTCGTTGACACGGTCCAGTTTCCTTTGTTGTATGATGGATGATGCTTGATAATACTTGTGAAAAACAACTGCGGTTCAATTACAGACTGAAGTCCTGAGAATTTAACCAAATAAGAGGCCTGAACCGAGCTGCGTTGGATTTATTGGTGTGTCGAACATAAATCCTGGCGAATAACGATGTTATCTTCTGAACGTTGTATCCTGGAAGATCTCTTTCTTTGTGCGTTCTGTGTTGGATGTGATGTGGCTGTAAAAACATTAGTTACCTTCACACATGAACACTGATGGTTTCCAGAAAGGGCGATAAATATTCAAATTAGGTATACAATGTATTGTAATAATGTGGTTGGTGATAAACAGACCACCAACATTGATTTTATTACTATAATTATTATAATTATCACTAGCATAACATAAGAGAATTTGTTCGGAATTTTCTTGAAATTGTTCACAATGAAAGGCTGTCGTACACTCTCAGTGTTACCCATAGATATTTTGCGCAATCACATGTGTTCAACTGACAGCAAGATATGTGTCAGTTGTGCCAATAACCAAGTATTTATTTAATTGAGTAGCTTTTCCGGGTGACTTTCAAAGCTAAATATACAAGCCAAAGAGCACACAAACACCAGGGAAAACACCTCAATCGGCTTTAATAGAGGAGTGCGGGCCCTTTCAAAATTGTGCTTCCTTGACGTTGTCGACCGAAAATTGATGTATAAATATCATCTGCCTTTATTTGTCCAAAACTTTGTTGGAGATAAAGCACACGACTGACTTTCTGACAAGCAATTATTTAAAGCTTCATTCCCGGCTAAACCGATCCAAACCAATTGTTTGCTCAATAATTTTCTCCTTTCTTTTCTTCCTTTCGATCCTCAGCTCTGTAGAAAGAAATATTCAAATACTGAAGATGAAGGAACATTTTGAATTCCTCTGTTTTTAAAAAAAATATCATTAATTTGTATTATTTGTGTATGTTGCTGATTATATAGAGGCATATTTCGGGGGCATTTACTAGCTTATTGATGGTAAATACCACTCGGCGGAGATTTTTAATTTCATTGAGGAGTCAACACAACTCATGGACTAGTGTACCATTTACCGATAACTTTCCTTAAGTTATAGCAGGAAATCAGTATACATCTATGGATCGACACAATGGTATATATGCAATTACCAATACACACTATGGTCTGGATTGATGGACATTATTTTAATAACATAATAAGGTGTTTGAAACACGAACATAATATTATTAGCACCACTTAGTATGTACCAACCACTCTGCAATATAACGATTTTGATCAATGTCTAATAGGTTGCTTGAGTGGCCCCTCTACAAACAGTGTGATCCTAGTCCTTACATTTTTAGCATTTGTACTGTAGCATGTATACTATTTTGAGACAATATCCTACTTTGAATGACAGTTGCCGAATATAAAATATATGCCTAAGGTTTAAGAAGATGAAAGAGAGTCATATTGAAAATTTGAGTTTTACATAAAGAAGAAACAAAAGCAAAATTCTTTTATATTCTATCTTGGTGCACTTTTAAATGGGTTGGGAATGAAAATAGAAAATTTCATTTTTCGACGAAGACAAGTTGATAATGCGGCTTTAATCATCAGAACGACAATAGTGGATTTTATTTGCATGTCCGCCATATTTAACCTTGATTAGCATGGAATTATGGATCATGTTCAGCATGGAATATTTATCGGTGCGCTAAAGTCACTATAGTGTCATACAATGACATGTTTCCATAACACAAGCCTCCATCTTTCCCATCATGCATTTGTTTTTATAGATCGTTTATACAAGCTATATATGATATTGGTGAAAACATATTCTTGAAACTTTGGATGAAAATGTTGTTGAATATTTGTATGTCATACCTGAACTAAATCTATAACCCAGCTTGCACTGTAACATGATACATACGCAGTGACACATGTATGCAAATTCCCTATTGTGGAAAGGGATCTCGTCTGCCACCATTTTAATAGCCTACTTTTTGTACCTTTTCAAGTAGATCAGCCTTGAGCCAAAACGCTTGACTGGAACCCGCAATCTTCTAGTCAACTCAACATTGTAAGAATGTGTCAATATCGTGTTCAATTAAGCAAAGTGAGCATCATGCCTATCAGATGCACTGTCCCTATCCCAGGTAAAGCACGGTTTAGATTTCTTAAGAAATATGGTCATTAGTTCTTTGATCTATGAGAATTGAGTTAATATCCTGTAAGATTAGATCATGTTTTTCCCCAATTTTCCAAATTAGACTACAAGAAAATGGCAAGTCTGAAAAATATAAGAAAAGTGAACGAACACGTGAACAGTTGAACACAATAAATGAGTTATCAAACGAATACATTTTTTTTACAGAGTCAGTTTTTAAAAGAAACACTTTGGCTTAATACGTACAAGAAAATAATATAGGAATAATGATTTTTGCCTTAAGTGTCATTCAACCGAGCTGAAATCTTGAATTATCTGATAAAGACGAAACTCAGAGTAAGATTTTATTCGACACTACAAACCATTGGAAATACGAAACCACTCTCCCACACAATTCATGGACTAGTGTACCATTACTGATAACTTTTCTTAAGTTATAGCAGAAAATCAGTATACATCTATGGATCGGCACAATGGTATATATGCAATTGCCAATATACACTATGGTCAGGATTGATGGACATTATTTTAATAACATAATAAGGTGTTTGAAACACGAACATAATATTATTAGCACCACTTAGTATGTACCAACCACTCTGCAATATAACGATTTTGATCAATGTCTAATAGGTTGCTTGAGTGGCCCCTCTACAAACAGTGTGATCCTAGTCCTTACATTTTTAGCATTTGTACTGTAGCATGTATACTATTTTGAGATAATATCCTACTTTAAATGACAGTTGCCGAATATGAAATATATGCCTAATTATGCTATAGTTCTTACATTCTTTGTCTTCTAATTTTCCCCCTTTTCATCTAACACAATTAAACCATTTATGTCTAACACAGTTAAACGATTTGTGATCCCAGCTGTAGTTATACAATTCAATTTTCATAGAATGTGTTGTTGCGTCTCTGAACAGGTGTGTAATTGTATTTTGAACTGGGTTCAGCGATACGCAATCCATTAAACTAGTTTTTGATGGTTGCACTTTTCATGTTACCATCCGCCATTGAAAAAAATGGGAAAAGGATGCCTTCAGGATGGAACTATTTCAATAAACACGTGGAAGACATTTTTATGATTTGTTATAGTTACTAACGCTGCATTCTCAGCTATTACAACAAAATATATCTAACTGAATTTTCTCTTATTATGACTTAAATTATAAGCCTGAATTTATCCTTATTTCACTCTTGTTATAATATGTTTATACAGGAATTCGCAGTCAAATCGGCCGGGAGGAAACGGCTTCTGATGGGCGATAATAAGTGAAGCCACCGCAGGGCTGGATTTCGGCGGGTCTCCCAAATATAGATCTATATAGACTTTTATGAAGTCCAGTTACAAAAACAATCGGGCAAAACCCTCTAACTGAGAGTGCAGCTTCAATCCCCAGGCTGCCAGCATTGGATAATAATTCATATGATAGCCAGGATAACGTCAGTAACAGGGAAGCCAAACAATTTGGCGAAAACATTTAAAGTTATAAAATAAACTGTGTTCACACCGCAGTGTTTAAATCATTAACACAGCAAAACACCGCACCTTCTCGGTCATTATTAGTAGTCATTTGAAAAATTTCCCCAGAGCACAATTATAATTAACTCCAAGTCTCTCCTTTCTGATGCATTTCATGAGATAACATTGCTATCCAGTGATAAAAAAAATTAGCTTTACTCAGAATCCATTGGCTCAAAACTGCATGTGGCTTCATTAGCCCACTCATGCCATTTCAATTTAAAACGTTTGACAAAAGAAAATCAATTATTCTGGGAATGAAAAATATATGTCTTCCTAAATAAATCTATGTACAGTAACTTATTTTTTTTTCAATATGAAGCA
The DNA here is from genome assembly GCA_942159475.1 of Sthenelais limicola. Taxonomy (NCBI): domain Eukaryota; kingdom Metazoa; phylum Annelida; class Polychaeta; order Phyllodocida; family Sigalionidae; genus Sthenelais; species Sthenelais limicola. The sequence continues at coordinate 88,936,704 of OW804100.1, forward strand.
AATTGGAATCGTCTCCATGTAGGAACTAATACCAATTTGTTACTGTTTTGGCAGCTTGATCGCTTAATCGCACTGTTGCGTTGACATGATTGTATGCTCTGTATTTTCGCTACATATGTTTAGGACATCGATAGTCATGGAATGAAGGCGTTTGAAACACGAACATAATTATAGCACCACTTAGTATGTACCAACCACTCTGCAATATAACGATTTTGATCAATGTCTAATAGGTTGCTTGAGTGGCCCCTCTACAAACAGTGTGATCCTAGTCCTTACATGTTTAGCATTTGTACTATATGATTATAATAAAACAGTCATATAAACGACTCTTGAACATATCTAGGGTATGGTTCAGGAGCATAGGCCTCATGTCATAAATTCGTTTCGTCGATAATGTTGGAGAGTGGCAGTTCTGAAGATGTAAATGTATGCTGACCAATGTTATTCATGTAAGAATTATCGTTACTGCCAAGACCATTTTCCTTTGGGGCAATGTTGGCGACGCCATTCGGAGGAACTCGAATGGTGATTGCTGGCAGAACTTTCTCATCCACAGAACCACTGTCGTCACTGGAACTATCCTCTTGTTCTAGAGCCATTCGTTCCTCTAAAGCCATGAGTCTTGTCGTCACACTGTAGTTCATTAAGTCCTTACGTGTGATAATCCCTGCCACAACATTTCTGTGGTCTATAACAACCAGATGTCGTGTACCCAGGGTCCTGAACAAGCTGTATGTGCGGTTTAATGAGTAACTCTTGTCAACTTTAGGCACTGAACGATTGATGAGGTGATTCTAAAAGAAAGCATATACAATTTATTATCCATGTGCCAATGCAACGTGCATTGTTGTGTTGGAGTAAACTATAATTAAACAAATATTTTCTCACTGGCAATTGACCTTTAAGATATTGTTATTTGACAGTGAGAGTCCCGGGAAAATTCTTAAATAAAGAGCATATATATATGTGTCCCATTAAAACAATATTTCCAAGTATAAAATATGATCAAATACCCTCCAATTTAATAACACCAAGCGTTTGCAAATTCTTAAACATATTTTGGCAAATTCTTAAACATATTTTGGGGTAATGATGACAAGATAATAATAAGAATTGGGAAAACGGCATGAGACAGGTAAACTTGTGTGAAAGCCACTATAAAGGGCAGCTGGTAATTCTCGGCCAAATGCTGCAGGCCTGCGTGAACAGGTTGTTATTGGACACGTCCTTCCAAATATAGATCAATTTGCAATCAAAGAGGATGTTGAACCCATATATAATGGGTCAGATTTTCAGAAAATGTAAAATTGGCAGCTCTACACATTTAGTTTATTCTGCTAAATTTGGCTGAGCAATGATAAATACTGGTATATCTGAGTATATTTGGTATCATATTGATTTAAAATATCTGTTTTGTTATGTTAAACTGAATTTTGAAGCTCATTTCTGTCTTAAATGGGGGTTTTGAGAGGATTGGTGAACGTGAATTGTACATTTTCTGAAAATCTGACCCATATATATGACTGGGCAAGGAATAGTGGGGACCCAGGTATGGCTGGTAGCAAGTAGTCAGTAGAGCGTGCTGGTGAGGATATGCTCACTATAATTAAGGAGACTCTCGATGTCAGTGATTTAGGAACGAATCAAATGACTAACATTGACACTCTCCTAAATTGCATGGCATCCACATCCACTTTAATTAATCGCAAATTGATCTATATCGAGTCGTGGCGCCATGCGCAAAACCATTTCCAAGCCATAAACCAAGCTTATATTAGTTCTGCCACACATGCCTCTGTTTCAGAGAACCATTATATCCCTGAACCCCATTTAACTCACTTTTCTCAATTTGATCTTAGCCTCCCTAATTCTTTCCCCAACGAAAGGGAATAACATCAATAACTAAATGTGTGAGTTTAAAAGAAAACCGAGTCCCAGATGTGAAGATAATAGTAAAATTGAAAAATAAAATGACTCGAAAATTAGACAAATGTAAAAAGGCTGTCTGCTCTGGGACTCGACCTCACAATGTCCAGTTTGGCAGTCTTAAATGCTAATGCATATAAACACTGGGAATACCCATTGATGCATCACATTTTACCTTTGCTTTAGTCTGCCATTCTCCTCATGGTGATTGAGGAGAATGGGGAACATAAATCATCTACGAAGTTCCCTGTGTTACCCGCAGGCGATTTAATTATTCAAAGTTTCATAAAAGTATTTCTTGCACGCTTCCCTGGTCAGAATGTGTCCAATAACAGCTATTATAACTGGTTGTAATAGAATTAAATCATTTCATGAATGTATATTACCGGGCACACAAACGCAGGACGGCCTGCTAATAATTTAAGATGTGTCTAACCCTTTGTAACAAATGGAAGATATGATAGATAATATACCAGTCAATTAATCGTACGGAGAAGAGGGTTTTGCCAATTGTATAGTAAGAAGGTGTAGTGTACCTCACAAGAATGATAGGGTTGTCACTGATCTATGGCTAGCAGAATACAAGAATAAACTGAATAGTGACAAACTTTGATATACATGAAAACCAAAGGCCTAATATTTCTGTTGTGAAAGATATATAGAACTCACCAAGTCAATGTAGATTTTCTTATACTGGGAGAATTTACAGTACGTCCGGGCCCTTTCTTGACAAACACTTATGTCAGAAATATAATCCACCGAAAGCTGGAAAATAATTGGGCAAGCATGTATTGGTATAAGTGATTTTATAGCATTATTGCATATACAATATCATTTCTAAGAATTACTGTGGACTGTATAAACTAATATGGTATAAACTAATATGGTTTACTAACAAAATAGTAATTATGTGTCATAATTGATTTTCCTATTTCATGAAAAGTACACAATATAGACTTACCTCGGAGTATTCAATATCCGGACGAATAACGGTATCTTCATTTTCGCAATTATAAACCTGATCACTACGTAGAATGACGTAAAGTTCCGTCCTTCAATAGAAAGGCAAAACAATTCAAGATAGGAGAAAATGTTATTATTAAAGGTTATGGCAGATCAAAGAATTGTGTAGATGGGGGTCCAAATTAGTGGCCGAGTCTTTCATACCTTTGCCTTGATCTCTCCTCTTTATTCATTTTACTTTATATAAAGTCAGTGTTGCTATTCATTTTAGAGGTATTATAGGACTTTAATTCCATTAAAGGTCAATATTAATTATCTAAATACATCAACCAAAACTCATTATAGACGCAAGATAAATTTTCTTATCATCACACATTACCACTAATCACATATTACTATGGTGGTTATACTCGTTTTTCGCTTCCTTATTACAGGTAAATGCCAGCATCATCAATTCAATTCAATTCAATATATTTTTTATTTATACAAACAAATGAGTTGTACAAAAAGGACACCCACATCTGAAAGTTAATACCAGGTCTTCCAGCAGGTTCCTGACTAGTTGGGAGTGATAGCAATAGATTTTTGATGTACAGGTACATTATTTGCCAAAATGAGTTGGAGGGCTATTATCTAGATGTCTACACTAGTGGTTCTTCTCTCTCTAGCTAACAGTTATTTTGAACTATCTAATACATTTGATACATGCATCGGTTATAGAGACAAAGAAAGTAAATAAGATAATAATAGAATAAAACAAAATACTGCAGTACGAAACAACAACACAAATGTTAATAAAAATATCAATAAAATGAAGAAATAGTTGGAAAATTCTCTTCAAAATAGTTTTCTAAATCCAAAGTTAAAAAAAGATTCCATGATTCCTTCTTTTTTGTTATTGAACGCTGGTATTTACCTTTAAGTAGCCACATCAGTTGACGGTGTTATGTAACATTACGTAACATTGTGTAACCTCATTAAATATTAATTATCACCCATTAATTATATTATCTCATTACTAAAATCGCTAATTATACTTAGCTACCCAGTACTGTGCAAGCCTACTTATTCATGCTAAGCCATAGGTATTACGTAAGGGCTCCGCCCCCTACTCTTTACCCACATCCTGGAGGAAGATATGTAGTTGGATTCTAGTTCATTAAATCAGTTGCTTCGCTCTTCTCACGAAGACCACACGTTCGTTTGTATTCTTCCATCATACCTGAACACTGGCGGAAAACCTGCTCTATCTTGCAAGCAAGACTATACATTATGGTCGATCATTAGTACTGATTCAGTATACCATATAGTTATACCATTATATCATGTCAATGGCCTCCATTGTATTATTGTCATCTGTTTACTACACTATAGTATTGTTTGATGTCTACCTTGTCTGAGGATACGCTATATATAACAATTCTAGACGAGCACAACCGACCGCTATTCCGTAGGAATAGCTTTGCTATGATTATCAGATCACATGACCTGTTGACCCCCCGAGAGGATAAACGTATATATACCGAGACTGTCTTCCGAAGGCCTGTTTTAGTGCTTTATTTTTTTCTGGAACTTTCTAACCGATCCCAGAAGCTAGACTCACCCAAGGGCAGCAAAGTTCAAATGGGAACATGTGTTACTTACTGAAGAATTAAAAAGTTATCGCTAACCGCAGATTCGAAGCGAGAGCTCTCAGCAATGGCCGCCATATCAACAGAAGTAGCTGGGAAGAAGCCACTACGACTCTAAGCCAATCATATCATCCGATTCGGTCACGTGACCATGTGCGCAATGACGTCATATATAGCGGCAGGTCGGGGAAGCCCTCCGATCAGAGAAACAAAGCTGACATAGCCTTTTGCAGGTAGAAAATCCGGGATTATCATTTATTCCATTAAAAAGGTAACGAAATATAGATTCTTCTGCTAAAATCTTAGTGTCTGCTGGTCGTTGGGTTGGTTGAACCCATACGACCTGAGCAGACAAACTCAAAGCAAAACGTCTGGAGGCGAGAACGGTCGAAGCCATGCCGTAAGCAGCTAGAAATAGTTTAGTAATCAGGATTCCCGGCTGGTTTGTGAGGGCCGTTTTCGCGACGATGCTTCATTTGTATATATAAAAACAATATTAAGCGTTCAGATCTTCAGAAATATAACCAAACTATTAAAACATGACAATTCAAGGCGGTACACTTTTCTGGATAATAACAAATATTGAAAATGTATGTGTTGGACAAGTATGTGTATAAAATATACCGCGAACCGGAACAGTGGAAATGAATAAAACAGGTGTAGGTGCCAATGAGAGCCTGTTTTACATATCAAACACCATGCAGTCTCTCAGAGAATGAATCGACACAATCAACATACCTTGTGATGATGCCTATCAGCTGATTGGTATTGGTGTCTTTATCAAACTTGACGACAGGGAATGCTCCGTGTTCCGTCGTCTGTAGCAGGTATGCAAGGTTGTATATAGATTCTACTGCCTTGATAGTCTTCACTTCAGAAGCCATAACTTCCTCAGCCGAAAACATTTCCAAGTTCTTTCTACAATGAGTCGACAAGATGGTGCAATGTGCAGGTTGTCAGAGAAGGTAATGCAAATGTAATCGGTAAAACAACTAGAACCAGTTGAAAAGATATATAAAATTGAATAGTATTATATGCATTCCACTTGAGAGGTACAATACAGTGAGTGCGATAGAAATATGTTTATCGTATGTGGAAGATAAAAATTCGAATTCTCTTTTCTTTAGGTTTAAGATACTTTATAAATAAGGATTCAAACCCAAAACAAAGGTTTAAATTTCAATATTCTTCTATGCTAAATAGTTAATGGAAATCAATACTAATATTTATCGATATTCAATTACTAGCACCTCGTTCCATTCTCTCTATGTATAATATCTCATTGCTTATCATAATGTGCACGAATAATATCATTGAAACTCAAACTTACATTTCACCATTCACAACAACAGTAAGGTCAGGATCCAAATAGGGCAAAGATTTAGCGTCTAGCTGATATTTATACAGGGGTTTACTAAGACAATCTGCTACAAGTTTGGCCACAAAATTGGCAACCAGCACAGGAACCACAATATCTATGTCTTGGGACATCTCGACCTGTTCAACAAAATATTTGTCATAATCAGTTCATGAAATACCATCGTTCATGCATATCCAAGGTGACCCGTGGCTGTTGTGCACCTTTATTGCTAGCTACTGCATATTATAGCGGAAGTCCACTAGAGGGAAAACGGCGGCGACAAATGTTCTTGTCTTACACAGTTCTTTTCATGTTCGTTGCCACATTCTCTGCCACATTCTCTGGGAACTGTTGTTTCTGTATGGATATTTGTTGCAACAAATTAGTGGGCAACAACAAAATTTGTCGGCGCCGTTTTTCTCTCTAGTGGAGTCGCCCCATAACAACAACATATTATAAAGGTGTTATAAATAAGACAATCCAAAGGCATGAACTGGCTTCGTAGAAAACAAAATACATAATATCTATAGGTGCACAAGAGCAGGTCATGGTATTGCGTCACAAACTCTGCTTACAGAAAGGCAATGACCGTCACGATATATACGAGTTCATTAAATGTATGACCGGGGTTCAGTCGGAGATGTGTATTGATGATTCAGGTGACCGTTAGGGGCGCTTTTGTGCATTGACTCCTGTATTTTGATATTTCATTGTGTATTTTGCTTTACTATGAACCTGCTGTACCAGACACCCAGTCAGAATCTGGGGCTAGTACTCGACTACTATACTGCTAATCTTCTGGTACATGCCCTGGGTTTGGTGTTAATACGGTAATAAAAGGAGACGCAAGCAATACCTGTATTGTATTGTATTGAAACTTGTTTTATTGCTATTGTACGAAGACAATTCTCCAGCTGAGTGGGAGGTTCAGACCGAATATATACTGAATATATGACATATATAAGTATATCATATTGGTTTGTTTCACTTTTTACTTTGTATTGTATAACTCGTATAGGATACTATCAGTAATAATGAAAGCTCATGTAAAAACAGGTCAGAAATAATGACACATTTGTAAACCATAAAATCAGGCTACTCTGAGAATATTTATGCTCGATGTATAGAAATATTTACCAGTCCTGAATAAAATATTTGCAAAATCAAATCAGGTTTGCCAGTCTTCGCTGGTTTTACAGTGGTGTAGCAGTGAACAACACCGCCTCCGTCAATGACTGGAAGCAGCCCACTGCTACCTGTACGATCTGGGTTTTGTGTTTATTAGGATTACGAGCTGGGTTAGCGGAAACATATTACATCCCATTACTTAGTGAGTCAGTTGGTCATTGAACCCAAACAAAAATTAATACTCTAATGGCAATAATACCTTAACCCAAGAAATTGTTATTCAAGTCAATTAAGGCTATGACAATGTTCTCGGTTTTTATAAAATATATAAAATGTAATCAAATATTCCCAATATTTCAGATTTTTTCCTAGATGTTCCGAAATTCGGAGTATTAAGTTTTTAATAAACCTTCATTGGATCTTTTTCAATTACCTAAACCATAAATATAAAGAACGAAATTTTCGTGAATAAAACATGTAATTTAAAAATATTTGCATTAATTTAAAAGGGGATATGTGCACGAGACATGAATTGGGGAAAAGTAGAGATAAAACAAAACAAAATCGATAGCACACACACTCTATAGTCACAGTACCGACACAGATCCCCGTCACGCGCTTTACCTCATCACATATAACGAATGTAATTACATGTGGTCATTGTGTAATCTGGTTTAGTTATGTACAAGAGGCGTTGTCTCTTGAAAGTTGTTGGAAACAAAGTCACTCAAATTCCACGTAGAAAGAAAAAGGATAGAGCGAAAAGGCATATCCGAGATAATGGACACCCACGACCATATATATGTTGATGTCCATGTTGATTCCATAATTATAGTTCAGCATCATCAAAGATCATATTCGATCATAATCACTGTCTTCAATATCATCATGACGCAGTTTTTTTTGTATAATGGTGTTATTGTTAATAATTCTGATGGTGATGAGGTAAAGTCAGGTGATCTTTTTGTACTGACGTCTGCGGTAAATTTTACATTCTTAACTTCTACGTAAACATCTCTACACACTATGAGAATCACGGTATAACACTTAGCAAACATAATTGTATGAATAGAAGCCACAAAATCACCTGATATGAGGTAAGGCGCGTTACGGAGATCTGCGTAGGCACAATGCATAATTATAGTGTCAATAAGTCAGGGAAAAGATTGAGAACGGAGTGACGATATATTCGAGGAAACAATCAAGGAATCCGTGGTGAGGGTCACTGTACAAATAGCTCTAAATCTACTCACAATTATCACAGTTATGGCTAGTGTTAAACGCGTCACTCCCCCAAGAAGACTTCCTGCTCCGAGAATGGCGATTGCCCCGGGATCAATCCACTCCCAATACTGGTCTGTTGGCAAACAGGTGAAAATGTCGTCGCCTCTAAATCCACTGGCATAGCAATACAAATCCAAACAGCCCAAACCCAATGCACGCCCAGCAAGAGCTCCGGATATCCTGTGATATAGATACAATAATTGAATTAGTCTTTTTATTCCTTAAATACTTATTCGCTAATTGATAACCAATTAACACTTACACGCTAATTAATAAGACTAATGACATAACAAGGAGTTATGGTATATATCTACGTATACCGCGTATCTACGTATACATGTTAAATAGTTGATTTTCTGGGTAGTCGGTCATTATCTTATCTGATGTATCACTAGTTTGACAAGTGGAAAGACATATCTCTGAACGTACATATTATGCTAATGCTAGTGATCAAATAACCACACTGGTAATTATAGAGTTTCATCGTAGAATACAATTTATCGGCGGAATTTGGTAGCTGGTACTAAAACACCTGTGTTTTGTAACCAAAACAAGTAGCTAGTAAAACGTTATTATCTTGTTACAATAATGAGAATTAGTACTAATATTATGACAGTGTTCGTGGAAAATCACGTGTATTATACATGTTATTAAATAGTGTGCATTCCCATTTTCCCAAGTAAAAATAAAGCCAACACCTATCGATCAAGGAAATTATTTAACAAAAATGATTCAGGGTTTCTTACCTATAGAGTGCATCACCAATTCAAAAGACAATTCTACTAAGACTGTGCCATCTACTAATGTGTCAATAAACAGTTATTTATCAAAATATAAACCTACTAAGTGTTCTAGAGATACCATCTGTGGAATAACAATATGTCCTATGGTTTCTTACGTGTAGGTGTATGTTGCTACTTTTCCTATGCTGAAATATCGCATGTGACATCATTTAGATGTGACAAAATCCAACCGCTTTAATAATTTATTGCATCCAAATAATTCTCACATGAGATATTTGCAATTATACAAACGTCGTAACCAGTATATGACTTTATTGGTACGATACATGGTGTGATATATTTTGCGAAAATATCTAATAAATTACATACCAGAAGCTCTGAAAAATATTAATGTATTTTGAATTTTGATACGCAAAGAATTATAGGGACACGCTTACTAGAACAAAATACCCTGTATAAGTAGTTTAAAGCCTGTTAGCATTGTTTGACGAAATCTAAACCTATTATCTTGCACAAATTGTGTTCAGATATCATTCTAGAAGTAAACGGGCAAGGGAAAAGCTTTCCCCAAACCGTAAATTCTTACTAAAATTCTTACTATTACTCTCATTTGTGATGTGTTTCACGAAAATGAGTCACAAGTCACAAAATTGATATTTTTGATGTGTTTGATTCACAAAATCTCTTTGTAGGAATGTTCTCATTTTTGGGAGGTAAATACCGGTCAACGTCATATATGTGTGTATTTACAAAATTTAAAAAAATTAAATATATCTTTGCATTTCTAAGGTATATTGAGCAACTCTACTAGAAATAGTCCTCCCAGAAATATTGCCAACTTTTTTTCAAAAATAAAAATATCAAACTTAAAATCTAGAAATACGTGTTAGCTTTCCTAATATAAACTATCATTAAAAATCGAATTGATCTCATCTTTTCAAATATAATGGGTATCTCAAAATCCATGTTTTACGACTTGTGACTCATTTTCCTGAAACACATCACATTTTGTCTTGCTATGAGAACTGAAACTCAATCGAAGTGCGCGCTCCCCCGTTTTAAAACAATTGTGGCCCCATCTATACTAAGCCTAACTCCCTGCAAATATTACTCCACTTTGAGATAGATGCTATAATGGATGTCTAAGAGTTGAAGTCTTACAGCAATGGAACAAACAGACCGCCAGCTATGGCACTTCCCGCGGTCCAGCAAGCCATGAAGAGCCAACAACCGAATATGGCTCCCAGGGTCTCATAGCTGTAGACACGATGGGTCCCGCGACGAGTCAAACGTCCAAGGAAAGCTGTACCTGAACGCATCATTAGAGTGGCCACTGAAATCAACAAGCACCCTATGATGAAGGCACATTATCAAAGTTTGGATTTCAGACACGGGGCGTAATATTAAGGAGATTTAGCAACCCCAACGCACCAACACAACACTAACGCATCCACTAACTTTTAGTACATTATTATCGTTGTGAGGATATCTCGAGAGGCGGATGCCCTCGGTCTAAATGTACAAATAGTTAGTGGATGCGTTAGTGTTGTGTTGGTGCGTTTGTGGTCGCTAAATCTATCTATTTACCTGACATAAACTCTCCCTTTTGTTTCCAGACAAGCTTAAGGACATCATGATTCGAACTCGAGGTTACCTAACATATAAGGATATATATATCTACTGCACAATGGGAACACCAAATGTAGCGATGGGATTGCTTATTAATGGAAAATATTTCCTGAAGCCGGAAGTTCAGTCAAGTCAAGTTCAGTCAAAGAAGTCAGTCAACAGCAGGAAGCAGGTCACGGAATGAATGAATTCATAACATTTGGGATGAATTATATTATATACTGGTGATTATGTAGCCGGTGAATACAAAGAGGGTAAGTTTTACATTTGGCCTCTAAGGGACTGTTCATTTTTAACCTCTTGGGGGGGGGGGGGGGGGGGGGAGAGGAGAATTTTCAGGGGGGGGGGGCCATCTTTTTTTGCACAGACTCTGAAGGGGGGGTCACCTGTTTTTGCACAGACTCTGAAGGGGGGGTCATCTTTTTTTGCACAGATTCTGAAGGTCAAGGAGGCACCTTTTTTTACACAGACTTAAAGGGGGGGGCAATTTTTAGCACCAACTATGAAGGGCAGCGCCATTTATACTTGCGTAAATCTTGCTGAAATCTGGGTCATGAAAGAAGATTCCTGTACTTCAATCATAAAATTCTCTGGTATTTGGACAAGCAGACCATTCTATCCCCTGCTGCCCCACAACCATCCAATCTGTAATTTTCCATGAAAGTTGGTTTGGCCTGAACATCTTTTTTCACTATCTTAAATCCATCTTGTATGCTGTTATAATGTCTGTATGAGGGCAGGAGCAACTCCCCCAAGCCTCAAAACATATCGGTGCCATGATCACTAGTTGTGGTTGGGTACACGAGCAGCGCTCAACTTCTTGGTATCCATTTCCATGGGGAAATTCATACTTGTCCCCAAATCTACAGGGGCCAAACATGGCAAAAGCCCTGTAGGGCTCCGCGATATCGCTTCTTTTATACTTGCCCAAGAACTTCTCCTGGGCTTTGTCTTTCTTTGTTCTTGGGATCAGCAAGGCAGATATATATTAGACCCAGGGGCTGTCCCCTACGTTAAGTCAAACTGCGCCTGCAGTTCCTTCCCACCCAGAAAAAAAATTCAGCGATTTTAACCAACTAGGTATAAACTTTGTGGTGAGATGCCTTGCTAGACGTGGGATTGGTGGCATTAGCAATTACTTAGATGACTTTTTCATCGTTGGCGAGACTATGGATGATTGTGCCTTCAAACAAAATGCCCTGATCCATCTACTTGTTTAGCTAGGTTTTCGCATCTTGTGGTGCAAATGCTCATCCCCTGCCCAGCAGTGCATCTTCCTCAGTATCCTCTTTGACACTATAAAGATGGAAATCAGGCTGCCGGAAAAGAAGCTAATCTCATTGTAAGATAACCTGGCTTCTTTCCTACACCGTGATCGCCCCTCCAAAAGACAGATTCAGCACTTCTGCGGCTCTGTTGTGCATGTTTCAAAGGTGATCTACGGTGGTCACACCTTCTCCAGGCGGAGAATCCAACAACCAAACTAAGTCAAGCTTGAAGTCATTGCTTAACCTAACCCTGGTATCAGTCCAAGTTGGGTGCTGGCTGGTGTTGAAGTGAAGTGAGGCCTACCAGCACCGGTTGAGGCATGACCTAAGTGGTAAACACGGTGCGGTAATCATGTCCCTCAATAGAGGACATAAATATGTCAACACATATTGCAATTATAGCAATATTTTTATTGTGAGTTGCTCAGAAAAGTATTGCTGTCATATGGACCCTGTGATGTATCACAGTCACTTTTGCTAGCAGAAATGCAAACTTTGCAGGCTGTACATCGCAGTATATTGGTTCTGAGGATATTTCTAGTTTGAAGCTAGTACAAGAATATCAGCTTCTGTTGCTTAGAGAAAAATTTATTAACAGAATTTCACATTGAAACTTCAAATTTAGGTATCAGATATCTCAAATTATGTACCAACAAGTTTCAGTGACCAGAAATAACGTTGTCATGACAATGACAGAAATGATAAAAGACGACCACACATCGCCCCTCATTAGGTGTCTGCAGCTATTAAATATAAGTTACAACTTTCCACGATTGACAAGAATTAATTGGTGATTAGAGATTCTTTACTTCTTAAGATTACTAAGGATTGCACACACTCGAAGTTTGAACTGGAAAATTCTGTGATAAAGGTATATTTATAATGTCTATTTTAGATTTTACAATGGGATTAACTCCGCTTGCAGTTTTGTCAGGGAAAGAGCCTTGAAAACCCCTCCCAAAGTTCGCAAGCATTTTTTCTGGGTGCAAAATTTTTAAAATTCAGCAATGCTTTCAGAGAATCATTTTTTCTGCGCAGGCTTTCTCTGCAAACCTATTTTTGCGATGTTTTTTCCTGTGATCTTTTTTTTCTTGTTGGGGTACCAGGCCTAGCTAGAAGTCATCTGCCTCAGTGGTGGTGTGTATCCCCCAATATTTTTATCACATTGTAGCGCCTCCACATGGTCAACTTCCTTCAAGCTGTTCTTTCCTGCTTTTGCACTTTCTGGAGGTTTGGTGCTGGCTGCTGCCTTCATGTGAGGGAAATAGGCATGGACCTGCAGGCCTCACTGCCCCAATGAAATAACTGCCAGTATGTCTCTTGTAACGCAGCCCTCTTTAGTCAATGCTGTTGTCATCTGACAACCTATGTTATGTTTATCTGTCCACATCTGGAAGTCAAAATCTCCAGTTTCTTCATATTTCCGATGGATTAGCTCTCACCACTCAAGTGATTGTTCTCTAAGGCAATCACTAAGCATAATATCAATCCCTGGTTGTTCCTTTGTCATCAATTTTAAACATGTGGATCAGTATCAAAAAAGGATGGTTTAAAGGGGGGTCATGCAATTTTGCACAAACTTTGAAGGGGGGGGGGTCAAGCATTTTTGCGCAAGACTTTAAGGGGGGGTCATACAATTTTGCGCAAGAATTTTTCATGAATTCTCCTCTCCCCCTAGTGGTTAATTATGAACAGTCCCTAAATGATTTTTTTTTAAAACAAAAAAACATTTAGCCCCATGATAATTATTGTTTCTTTGGATTTTTTCCTAGTCCTATACCGATTGCCAATCATTTACTTCTCCGTTTAAATCGCCTCCCATGGCTCAATTACTAGCTGCCTATCAAACTCCCACTCATTCTAAGCCTTTTGCAATTACCCCAATAGGGGATTTGCATGTGCCACTGCTCATATCTATTACAGTGGATGCCGGGATAGATTCAGTTCAGGTTTGACATGCAAATATGTAGCACATTTTTTTCGAAAATTGCAAGAAGGTTTTTACCAATATTGTATATACAGCTTGTATAACTGATCTATGAAAACTAAATGCATCATGGGAGAGATGGAAACTTGCCTTATGGAAACCTGTATTACACAAGGATATTGACATCAGAGCACCGATAAATATCCTGTGCTGAACATGACATATCTTTTTTTATAGATTTAACACTGTACCACAAGTCTCATAATTCCATGCGAATCAATATCCAAGATTGCGGCTATGCAAGTCTCCTGTTATCCCAATTGCACGTCACGGATAATCCTACTGAAGCGTGAATTGTTTTATTGTATATAAAATGGAGGAATTGACTCTTCTCACTACTAACTGTAAAATTTGAGGAAAGATTGATCAATATAAAACACCAAAAACCCCGAAAAAACCCGAATGAGAAACTTATCTAATAGATATCCCATAACCTTTCCTACTAAGAGATCGGTGAAATTATTGATATCAAATTAGTACATCACGGGGACGAAATGTCCTGAACAAACAGCCAATGAGGTCGTCCACACAGTTAGAAAGGTCAGCAATGGAAAGAGTACAAGCAATGGGAAGTAGGAGAAAGCACGATGACGTCCGTAATGTACCAAGCTTGCAAACATCTGAGAGTTTGTTTTATAAAACAAAGTTGCCACTGCAATGTTTTTAGAAATTGGTTAGGTTTTACTGAAGAGGGTCGGTATTTATTATTGTAATAGCGATAAATACAGGTTAACTAACTTGTTGGTTGAAGCAGCGTGAATATCGCAGGAATTATGACTTTACTTGATATGTTTTTAATAATCTAGGCCTAAATTGGAACGTTTTAGTAAATATAATTGTATTATGCGGTAAACCCGGTAAATAAAGAATCGGTTGCCATGACTACTTCCCATTAAACCACACAATGGTTTAGCACTTTAATACAATTAAACCATATATATATGCGATGTCGGATCCAATGGCTATACACGTTCAATTTTGGGTATCATGTTAAAGCATATATATTCTCGGTCAATCACAGACCCTCCCCCACTCACCCCAACCAACCCCGACCCTACAAAATAAAAATGCTATTTTAGGGATATCGATTAATTAACGGAAGATGTAGGGGAGGCGTTGTGGGTCTATTTATCTGGAAATGCCGATTTAATAGCGCCTTTTCTTGGCATGCGGGTGATCGGTGCAGTTATGGCAAAGTTAAAGTAAACCCCATTAGAAAGAAGTTCGAATCATGAAAAGTTGCTTCCATTATATGGACAGAAATGTGGTTAAAAAGCAATGATTAGTCAATGATATATAACTTATATGGAATAAATTCAATAATCATTAAGACACGATGTGAGGACCAGTATATGTAAAGGCCAATGCTTGTACCGATGAGTTTAAAATAAACATCTATAAAATCGGTCTTGATTGTTGTTCTAGATAGAATATAATGAATAATATCCCCATTAATTATGTTTAGGTGTATAGGGATATGGTGAGCGGGAAGAAATTCAATGTGTAGTGGAGAGTATATCTTACACACCAATTCTTCAAGTTCAGTATGAGTTAAGCGTCTTTATTAGACCTTTCTAGCGGGTAACATAGAATGACATAGGCCACAGCAATGGCGCTCATGCCACAGGGTGTGGTATGGCCTGTGGATTACATGGTAACCACAAGTGGGTATGTATAGTTTGATAGGAAACAAAGTGTCGCCCATAATTTCCATCTATTTTCACTATTTTCTCAAAATAACCCTCGAGTGATCTCCAGGTTCTATATTACAAATTGGGCTATGCAATTTCCTTTGTTCGCTACGCCCACTAAAGCCGGGAATCCACGAGGCGATTTAAAAGCCCTATCATGGTTAAAAATGCCCATAGATTGCCAAAGTAGTTGGAGGCTGATGGACGCTAATGCTACGGCTACACCAAGGTTTTCGTCCTTGCGGCTGATATGGTTTTCTAATCTGGCACCATTGGTTTACCATTAGCTGTAAGGTGAAAACTAGATGGGCCGTAATGAAAAATCTCTTGGTGAAGTTACACCTTTTAGGACGCTAAAGAACACGCCCAGATTGGACGCCCAGTGGCTTCCGACGGGAGTGTTCTCCTTTGGCGTCTGTAACCAGCGATCTTATGGGCGTCCATCTGGATACAATGCCCAGGGGGGCGTTTCAAAAGCTCCAACAGCGCACGTTCGTTATGCTAGCGTCACTATCGTTACAATAACGATAAATATAACGCGCGTTCGTTATTCCCGTTTCATAAGGCTAGCGACAAAGTATAGCGTGGATAACGAACACGCGCTATGATGTTTTTCTTGAATCAATGCAATTTTATATGACACAAATCAACCATTTACTTAATAATAGGCATATGAAAATACCGCGCTATAGTAACGCAACGTTGATTAGCGATGCATTAGTTAACGTCGAATATGGCCCTTAGCGCGCGCTATTTTAAAAAATGTCGTTACCAAATTGTCGCTAGCATAACGAACGCGCGTTGCGCTAACTTATGAAACGCCCCCCTGGACGCCAAACGCCCAGTATTTTGCTCACTATGTGGATTCTCGGCTTACTGCAATCGCTACACCTGTGTGTAAAATGGAATGCCAGGATAGCCTTAGGGCAATTTTGTTTATGTAGTGGCCACTTAAAGCCGGGAATCCACATAGGTAAAAAAAATACAGGGTGATACGCCCATTCTTGGAGAAGGATAAGTTGCTATATATACATGCTGATGCTGGGTATGGGTATGGGTGTCTACTAGGGGAAATCACTATAGAACCACCTTTGGGCGTTTTTGTGTATGGGTGATTCGCTGTCATTGTCGCCTGTTTCTTAGACGCTGGAATTAAACATGTTTATATTGGGCGTCTAGATTTTTCTATGAATTGCCCAAGAAACGCCCCAAAATCGCTCATAAGGTCGCTTAAGAGATCGCCAGAGTAATTATCTTGGTCGCCAAAGCAAGTAAAGACGCCCATGTTGGAATCCACTTGGCATCCAATTTGGCGTCTTCTTCAGCATCCTTTAGCGTCAACCAGCGTCCAACTACTTTGGCGATCTATGGGCGTTTTTAACAGCGATATAGGGCTTTTAAATCGCCTTGTGGATTCCCGGCTTTAAGCTTTAGCGTTGTAATCGCCCGTCATTTTTTATCCCCTGAAGGACTGGCCGGCTTAAGTTCTGAATCATTTCATGAAATAACCGTAAATTGTCCTGGCCAATAGTTCATAACGACATTCCCCACGTGATTATTATTAAAACAAAGATTTTGACAATAATATAAACTTGTGCCTACCTTCACTGTAGGTATCATGTTCAACGCCAGAGATATTAACCTTTTTACAGATATGTGGTTCTGCCTCAAATGTTTCGTTTCTGAAAAGCAAAATCAAATAAATCACTGTCAATCAAATATGTAATAAGGAATGTTTGAAATTTCTTTTTTGTCAATTTCCTTCACATTTTGCAAAGGACTTAAATGTGACCTCAATGTTATGCGTTGCTTCTCAGGATATGTTCTTTATGTTCTTTATTAATGTTTCTTCAGTTATATGGGTCAGATTTTCAGAGAATGTACAATTGGCAGCTCTACACATTTACGAAATTCTCCTAAATTAGGCTGAAAAATGAAGAATACCAGGTATATCTGAGTATATTTGGTATCGCATTGATTTAAAGTATCAGTTCTGTTATGTTAAACAGCATTTTGGCGCTCATTTTTGTCTTAAATGTGGGTTATTTGAGAGGATTGGTGAACCCCAATCGTACATTTTCTGAAAATCTGACCCATATAATGATTCATCTGCGATATTCTTACCCTACACAACTCCTCACGATGGATGAGGCGCCTGACAGGCCGTCAAGGGGCTTGCACGAAAAGGCAAGCGGAAGGAACACAACAATCGCTGCCATGATGAGCTGTCAATACAGAAGACCAGAGCTATTTCACGAGCTGACTAATGTGAATGAAAAATTCCAAGTGATTCAGTGATAATTAATGATACTAAAATTATATTCTAGGCTGAACACCTTTTTAATAAGCAGTCCAAGGATGAATGTTTGAATATTATAACGTACCACTAGCATCACACATTCTGACGTTCTTACAAGTCCTTTCACAGTTTTGTTTCCAATTTTCTTGATGATGATCTTCCTGACGCCGACAATTATTACATTGAGTCGAGTGAAAATCGCTCCCACGATGCCACCAATCATCCCCATGATGACTGCAGGTACAAATATTACCACATTCATCGTGAGTGGCTCCGTAACCTGAGAAAGTAATGAGAAGGCGAGAAGAGTGATTAGATGTTATAGTCGTCTTATATAAAATACCGGCAAAACAATTATTGTCATACGTCACTTGCTATGTCACTTGATTTTACCAAATATGTTTATATATTATGGTTAAAGTAAGATCTGAAATTGATATAAAATTGGTTTTAAATAAATAAAATATCAACACAATGGAAACTTTAAAATCAAGTAGTTTTATCGTAATTTTGTCCAGTCAAAGAATCCAACAACCATCAGTGAAGCAATAGATTGCTATAGTATATAAATGTTATATCGAGACATCCCAAATTTATTTAATAAAGCAAGGTGGAAGAAACATTAATTACAAACCCACATAGCAGCCCTTTATCTATTTCCATCTCTAACATATTGCCTAATTAGTAGCAGTTGTTAGTAACCAACATTGGGTAGATTAAAAAGGGTTAAGAGGAGTTATAAGCATTTCAACCATAAATAAAACAACTCTACAACTACAATTACGAAAGCATGGCAAGATTCTCTCCACAAGAAGTGAACGTGCTCTTCATCAATCCCAATAGAGCGCCGTTATTTCAATGGAAAAATAGTGTGACTCAAGACATGCAATTAGGCAACTGACATTTTAATCGTGCGCGGACAACAATCGTGACGTTTGTTATTGAGCCTGAAAAGAACACTACTTAAAGATCAATACTGTGTTATGGATTTATGAAATATGTATTTCTAAGACGAAGGATTCTTATGATTAAAGATTAGACATCCACAGCGGCTGTGTCGTAGCATCATGCAATAGGAACGCATTGAGAACAATAAGAAAAATCTCTTATCAAGTTGAATAGACATGCCATCTCATTCATAGTTCATCCTTGCATGGTCACATCGAAGAGTATATGAAGAAACTGTATACCGGGGTTGTAACGCTCATGACTCCCTGAAAGAGATTTCTTACAGTCTTATCGTAATTGTCACCAGTCTATCACCAATTAACATGTAAACTTGTTTTATTTATGAATGTATTTTATTCGGTTTATACTAAGAAGATTACCAGTAAATTCGAATGGAGGCAGCCGATTGATTCTGATTCTGATTCCTTTTCCAACAAAAATGAAAATCTGCTATAATTATACCTTGAAATTAATATGTTGTGTTGGCACCATCAGGGTAATCTTGTAGGGGGACTTAAGGGAACTAAAGATTCATTGAACCCATGACTATATTTATTGATATATTGTATTTCTTACAAACAAGAGCATCTGCTTTTATTGGGTTTTTGTTTGCAATCGCATTAAACACAATAATCCAATTGAAATAAATTACACGTTGACATTGACACTACAAAGAAAAAATGTACTTTAAGTTGCATATTCCAGCTTCCACTTGCTTTATGTCTGGAATGGATGAAGATGAGTTTAAAAAATATAAAAGGAACATGATAACACTTTGATTAAACTGTTCGTGGGAAGTAACAAAAGGTTCACTCAAGAACAACAATATTTCAGGGTGGTAACCGGCATTTTCGGACTCAGCAGACTCAACTTAGTATAAAACCACCGTATACCAAGCATTAACAGAAAATGCCTCTAGACATTTTTTAAGACATATAATCGGTAGTTTGGCACCAGTCTGTCACATAGTTTCTAAAGTCTTGCACCAAGAATTCAAGATGGGTTAAATATGATTTCAACTAACCAGTCGATCTAGGCTCACAGCCTCTCAGATCAGATAAGAATGGTATGTTAGCGATTGGACGCCTACTGCGCTAATGGATTTTCCTACCCTGGAGCAGGCAGGCGTCCTAATGGGATTCTAATGACATGTTGCGGTTTGGAGTGAGAGGCTGTCCCTCAGTTTGAAGGGACTCACCCATCTCTGAGCCTAGAGTGTAACAGATTAAGTTAGACATGCTTACCGTCAAACTGAAGAGACCAAACTGTCCTTGATAATTGAAACCCTTAAAGGCAGTGTTGACAAGGTTGGCAGTGGCTGCTGCGACCCCTGAACAGAAGAATGTTTGCCAGGAGATTGTTCTGGACCAGAAGGTTGACAAGTCCTCCATGGCAAACAGCAGGCCTCCTATAGGGGCATTGAAGGCCGCTGCCACTCCGGCGGCCACACCAGCAGTGGTAAACGACCGCCTGGAAGTTAAGAATAATAACTCTGTCAAGGAAACATTCAACTCAAAATGCCCAAAAGTATTTGCTGGCAAACAGATTACAAACATTTATTTGGCCTGTAAATGGAATAAAAAGAAAGAAAAAAAGAATGGAAACCGTAAAAGTGTTACTAATATAAAGTTAATAAAATTATTCTTATGTGCTACCTATTATAATACGACTACTTACTTATCGATTATAAGACATTGTATAAAATACTATATAATTATAATAATTGCTGATTATAATAATATATAGTTTTGCTTGATAACACTAATGATGTAATACTAAGGTAATATTAGATACATTGCTTCATTTGTTTGATATAATAAGTTATTATTATCATTATCATTAATATTATTATCTTAACTGGATCGGTATAAGTACTATTTGAGATAAATCATGTTTTGTCGCATTTGTATTTGTAAAAGTCATGCAACTCTTTGGAAACTTAAAAACTAATAGCGTGTATAGAACTGCATTCAATGAAGTCAAATAATACATCATGTATTTATTTATTTATTTATTAATTCATTTACAGGACCAGTACAGATTTAGGTTGTTTTAGCATCCAGAGTTCTATGCTCCCATCCTTAAAGCAGCTTAAGGCAATGAAGCACGGATCTAGCTAAATCTATCATGTTATTATGACCATAATACATGCAGAGCAATTATGCCCATTGCAGTCAGCCCAACACGATATGGTTAATTGCTACAATCAGTTCATGTTTATAGTTATAAGCGTCACTTAAGCGTCAAGCGTCAAGCGTCAAGCGTCAAGCGTCAAGCGTCACGAGCTGAAACGTGTTAAACTACCTGTCCTCTGGATTCCTGAATCTTGCGAATATTTTCGGTCTGATGTTAAATGTCTTTGACTCGAATTGGCCTAGACCGCATCCCACAACAGCTCTGAAAAACAGAAATTGTCGTCTAGTCAGCAGTTCTTTTCATTGTTCATATCATTGCATGTTCAACGTTCAAATATAATATGTTCCCCTGATTAGCTCCAGTCGTGATTATATAGCCTATAATAAAATTAGAACATTGGTTGCTAATTTATAAAGTCTTCATACACAAATTCAAAATGTTTTTGTTACCACTTATTTTGGTAAAATTAAAAATAAAAATGATCTTATTAGAGATATTTGTCAAATACCATATGATCATGTTGAATCATTAGAAACTGTTACGTAATGTTACATAATATTGGCAACCACTTTCAGACAACGTATTAGAAATATATACTTTTCGGATATCTTCAGGTAGATATCTTAGATTAACACCATATATTATGTATATATACGTAACTCACCTCAATAGAAACAGTAATCAACTCCTAGGATATACTACATTCGTTAATTCACTTTTTATCAAATTGGGCAGTCGCCCTATTATGCCCTAATATATAGCCACATAATCTGAGAACAAGAGTATAAATAGTTTCCGTATCAAGTAGGCCTAAAGTCTGTGATAGTTGTGAATTGTGATGGTTGGAGATTCACCTGTTCAAATTCAAACGATCGAGTCCTCGGTCTATAAAATACTATCTAGTCAATAGCTCCCTTCACAGAAACTTTCATAGCCAATTCCTTCCCACACATATTATTTATTTATTTTTATTAAGTATTCTGTCTACTTTTATATGGATCTATATTAACCAAGAATTGTCTTTTCATTAATATGGAACGCTTTTAGTTCCGGTTGCAACCTTCTAGGACAATCCTATACAAGTGTTCTAGGAAAACCCCTAAATAATCTTTTGACATGGTTTTGTCGTCTCAGCTGGATTCAAAATCTCCCTGGTTTATCCCATGTGTTTGGGTGTGTGTGTTGGGGGTGAAACTGAAATGCTTTAATGTCAGATCAGCGTTTGATATCGGTTGAATACCATTTGGGTTTGATTAATCTTTCTGTTGATATGATTTTTTAAAAATAAATGTCATTGACAAATTTTGACAATTGTGATATATCTCATCTGCCGTCAAAATTAATTACAAAAAATACAAGACAGTTTAACATTAATCAAGAAATCATTAGACTTGATAGCCGTGATGATGTGTGATCCCTCGTCTAGACATCCCCCTCCCCCGCCCCATCCTGCAAGTCCATGCTGCAAAATTAAACTATTTGGACGAAAATAGAGAGTGCACTCACCCCATAGCAATGATGGGTCCTTGAATAGCGCATGGAAGCCCACTGCTGACAGCTAATATGTTAGCTAAGAATTTCACTACCAAGTTCTTCACTGACAGCGTCCCATGTATTATGATGCCATTTAGGAAGGATATCACTTCGGGGACACCTGAACCACAGGCTGGGGGATGCACGAACTGGAAAGATAAGCATATGAATTCATGTAATAACTAGGTTGACTTATGGACTTAGGATGTCAACCTATACAGGATACAAACGAAAAACGATGGCAACATCGAGCTGTACCTGTAAGATGAATTAAAAAAAAACGTTACAACAACTATATATGGGTCAGATTTTCAGAAAATGTACAATTGGCAGCTGTACATATTTAGAAAATTCTGCTAAATTAGGCTTCAATTTGGTCAATACTAGGTAAATTCGAGTATATTCGGCATTGCATTGATTCTAGCAATCTGTTTGATTCGGTTGAACTGGATTTTGAACATTATTTTTGTCTGAAATTCGGGTTATTTGAGAGGATTGGTGAAGGTGAATTGTACATTTTCTGAAAATCTGACCCATATACTTGTATGTCTTCCAACTGTCGCCTAATTGATTAATAGTTTCTGATTGCATTACAATAGTGAATATTCAATATCAATACTCACCACAACGAGAAGAGAACTTCCAATCACCATCACAGAACTGATTCCGGCCAGCCAGAGGTACGCCCATTTTAGTGTGTCCAAATCCTGAAATTTGATTAAAAATTCAGTACGCCCATGAAAGACGCTCTAACAAGATGGGTTTCACAAGGCACTGGGGTTTCAATTAAATGAAAATTGTATGTCAATATTGACATGTATCATTATGTAGCTTAAATGGAGCACCGATTCTGAGTTGAAAGCCCCCACAATAACAAGATGATTAAAGGAGATGACCGTGGTCAATTGTGTAAAATCGTCCTAATGTACTTACCCCCGTAAACTCTTTAGCTTTGTCCCATTTAACATTGTCTAAAGCTTGGAGACTCTGTTTGAGTAAACTTGCGAGGAAACCTATGGCAATACCGATCATTATCATAAGAAACCAACGTTCCCAGCCGCCCCTGTAATGAAAAATAGATTTAATTTCTTGCTTGGAGGTTATATTTTCTGGCTTTCTTCAGAGACATAAATTTAACCTAATGTATTAAGGGAATCACTCTTATCAACGGTTTCTTCATTTGGAAAATTATTGTATCTAAAACTGCTTCGAAGTAAACTGGGAATTGAAAGACTCATATCGGTGAAGTGATTTTTTTCTCTAGTATCCCTACCTATAATTCTCTATTTCAAGGGAACATTCTCTTTTTTTTTGATGTATAAAACATAATAATATTTGTTGCTAGTATCTACATGCTCCGTAGCGGTCCGTTTTTCTGTTTGGAACATACAAGATGGGATCAGTCTGTTATGTCGCTATCGCAAGGCTTCCCCCTGCTGGTGTATTACATGCTACAGCGTTAACATAGCTATAATGTATATAATAAGTCTGTCCCAAAAGTAGTTGACAAGTGTTACATCATGTTACGCAATAATGGCGTAACAATGGGTAACCACTTTATGACCTATATTTATCATTAATTATCATTTTTATTACCTTAATTCAGTAACATGTCCAGAACCCATAAGGTACCATTACCCAGGAATTTATTGCAGTAATTACGGTAGCACGTGCAGGCTCAGGTAGCACCCTCACCTAATTATATATACCTCCAATCAGCAAAGGTCACATGCACGGACCAACGACTCACCTGTAAACCTACTCTACAATAAACATTATTCTAGATCTTAGGATCAAAGCCTTTAGACTTTTTCTTTATAAATACTTCTTATTTTCCTACAATAATTTTACAACTATTTCATATCCAAGATACATCAAATCTTCATATAACACAATGGATTCCTTAGTTCCTTTGAGAAGAGGGAAAAGTGGGTGATCTTTTACTTCAAACCTTTGCCCCCTTGTAACCGACCAAGGCCAAATATACAGCTGTAGTGTATTGTGCTGCCTCTGTTTCATGTGCAGCAGCTGTTGTTTTGCTGAGAAGGGAGGAAGAGCTGGTTATAATGGCCCTGTTTCTCCATGGTTGATTGCAAAGAGCGGCAAGCTGGGCAAAGGGTTGACAGGTCCTTGTCATAAGTAGAAGTAAAAAAACCCTCACTTTTCCCTCTTCTTAAAGGAACAAAGGAATCTCGTGTAACTACTTTTCGGAAAGACTTTAGCTAGACTGGACATCCACGGACGCTTCAACACTTCACACGCCTCAGCCTACCCCCCCCCCCCCCCACCCCATCCCACCCCCAACCCCACCCAGGCTACCCTCGACACCAAAGTTCATAACATTCGAAAACACAAAACCATGATCAAATATTACCTCGAGGTATGGTCTTTTAACCACTCCGTGTATACTTGAGAATGTGTTGGGGCGTAATTGATACTAGAGTAGTTGGCCATGGTTTTCACTTGGTTCTGACTCAACTTCTGCGTGTGAACGTTGAAGGTAGACAACCTTCTGTTCATCAACGAAGTCTTCGACGTTGCGCGAGACATCTACAATTATAAGTGTTGTATTCTCTTGATATACCACGTAAAATTGCAGCAATTAACGTTACAATTTAGTTTTATCTGATTTCCAATTATATTATATAAGATACATTCAGTTCTAGATTTTTTCCACCGCAACAAAATGAACAGCATCCCATTCGTTGCACTTGTTCTAATCATGAATTTAGGCACAAATATATATATATATATCGTTCCATTTTGTTTTCAATTTCAGCGGAGTCCCCATACAGTGTGTGTGTTTCTACTTGTCTAAAACCTTATCTATTAAATCTGATATGCAGTTGTGACTTATATGTTAAAACTTCTCTGCTTAACAGTTTAATCAGAGTGAAGTAAAGTATACTTACTAAGTGATCTACATGAGTTCCGTTACAATATTCACAAACTTTTATCAAGACCGTTTTCAAACACATAGCACCATTCTCTGCATGGGCATCTCCCGGTTACCAACCAAATCAATACACACATTTATTACTAGGAAAGATTCTCAAATCTCGGTTCTTTTGCTCTCTTTTATTAGGGAGGTTCCGCAAGCAAACTTATCTCAATTACGTAACCGTATCCGTATATTTCTTTGTGAATTACGTCGCATTTTTACGTATACAAAATGAATTGTGAGATGAAACATTTCTCTTGATATATTACGCTACGTTTTCCCACCATGTTTGGCTGAACTTCTTTCTTCCTTTTAACGTATGTTATACATCAGAGATATACATACGTTTGTAAACGTTTGCGTATAGGTTAGACTTGCTGAATCTCCCTATTAAATGCACCAAATCTGCGTAGAAGCATGGAGTTTACCTTGCTCTGGCTGCCAGATAAGGAAGGTACAGAACCAGAACGTCGTCCCATGCGCGAAGACCCTAGACGCTGGTGATGAATCTCATCGTCTAAATTATCGAAGCAGTTTGGGTTCGACGATACATAGGAACCGTTGTTTAGTCCTTTAGAACTGCGCTGATCCACATCCAACTGAAATATATATTAATGGGATTATATAAACATCAAAGCAAGAACTTAACCGCCACGATGACAACATTTCTGTCAAGTTGCATGGCCAAATTTCCCTGTATCAAGTATATATGCGAATATGTGTAATATTTGTTTATCGCAATACAAACAAAAAATGAAATAAATCCCGAGATTACCTGGAAGGTCTATGACTAATAATCCCTCGATTGGCAAATTCAACTTTGTTCATAACTCCTTGGGCGCTGCTTCGGTCAGGATGCATGGGGTAACGGACTCACAGAGAACTATATCAACTCCCACCGAGAATAATATTATTACATCGTCTGTTCAGGACAGAAACTTATTTTTGATTGATGTGTATGTAATATGGACTAATTAGGAACCGAGATTAATGCCCGCCATCGACCAATTGCAAACCGCACAATAGCGGCCCTGTGAACCCCTACTCCATGTAGAGATGCTTTTCGGCAAAACCAGTCTATGCCAGGTTATTAGGGCTTTTTCGAAGGGAAACCAATTCCTCTTATATCCGGAACGTGGCCTTTGGTCTTATATAGATGAATTACATGATATAGATTCAGGTCGCTGTATCTGGGGCACATTGGATTAATTCTACATATATATACTATACCTCTTACCACCTACATTTCCATATACCCACACCCCCATGCCGCCTGATATATATTATGTTTTGTCCATACATTACCCTCACTTCGCACATATATATATCTCGTTGCCATAATTACTTTTGTTGCATGTCTCAGTTGTGTCACGAAACATATATCAATGACTAGGAAGATACTATTCGGAAGTTGTTCTATTCGAAACAATCTGCCTTTCGGAATCATAAAATCGCCAAGGCTACATGTAATTATCTTGCGGCGAAAGACGTGACAATTCAGAACGTACTTGCCAGGAAAACAACTATTAAAAACGATTTTACTCACAAACGCGTCGGGGTTGATTTGATTGTTTATATCGGGGAGACTTGATCGTGGCACCCTCAGCCGATCCGTGGAACCCTGTATAAATAGAGAATATTTAAGAATTGTTGACCTCCGCATTGCATATTTGATTGTTCTTTTAAAAGGGAAAAAAACTGGTTTGTTTTATTGTAGATACTTTGAAGAATGTTTCAGGATAGCGAGATT
The DNA here is from genome assembly GCA_942159475.1 of Sthenelais limicola. Lineage (NCBI taxonomy): Eukaryota > Metazoa > Annelida > Polychaeta > Phyllodocida > Sigalionidae > Sthenelais > Sthenelais limicola. Next base: position 88,963,924 of record OW804100.1, read on the forward strand.
AATATTTTGCATTTGACACCATACAGAGTCTAGGAGATATTTAAATGTATTGTAAAAAAAAAAGAGTTATGATGTTCTCTAGGCATACTTCTTTATTATTGTTCGTCGCCATGGCGATAACCACGTCGGGGACTACCAGGGAAGGAACGCCTTCTGTGATTGTCGGTAACCTCAGTCGTTGGAGATCGGGTAGGTTGGTAAATGTCCTTCGACGATCCCTGAGTGTCGGCTCAGGACTAGCTGCAGGACTAGCTGTGAAAGAGATTGCAACAGTTTTATATATAAGGTTTTACAATTATATACGACTCTCCTATATATAAGATGATAAGATATGCGTCTCTGCATTGCCAAACAAAATAACCCTGTGAAAGAGATTGCAACAGTTTTATTTAAGATTTTACAATTATGACTCTCTCTATATGTTATATACGCGCACAATGATAAGATATTGCGTCTCTGCATCGGCAAACAAAATAATCTATTGAATATATCATCACCCGAATAAGATGTTAATGGTGCAAATTAATTGGGGTGGAGTAAGAAAAGATAGTAAAATTCACTTCCTGCTCGTGCAGGAAGTGTATTTTACTATCGACACCATGGTACGTATGATGTAACGGCCATACTTTTATAAAGTAGGGCTATAGTACACCCTTATTTGTACACAGCAAATTAAAGTAGAATTGATGCAAGTATCGATACACTTTAGACTTATGTGTCATTAAGAGGCTAACAAAAAGGAGCAATAGTTTGTATAGTGCGGTTTATTGACTTAATTTTACTAGTCTAGTCTCACCACCTTTAAGATCAGCCAAGAATGGTATGTCAGTGATTGGACGCCTTCTGCGCTAATGGATTCCATGGCCTGGAGTAGGCATGCGAATGAGATTCTAATGGCATTTTAATGTTTGGAGCAAGAGGTATTCCCTCAGTTTGGAGGGACTCTTAGTCCGGGAGCCAAAGGCCATTTTTGGGCTGAACCCCGCAATGTCGGATAAAGTTTTTTTTTTCGCTGTTTCATGTAGCCTAGGGGTAGGTAATCACAAATCAGGGGGGTGACCGTTCCCACCTATTGAGCAATTTTAGATATTAACCCTTTTATCCTGGTCATGCCAATATACCCCAAATACAGGATTTTATAGGATTCATAGCATTCATTTATTCTGATCTGAATAGTGCACTTTGTGACACCTTTTTGAAATTTGGTATGCTGTTAGAACAGGTCATAAGGTTTTTAAAAATCACTGGCTACAAGTTGGGGGAGAATCCTGGTGGCCGGTAGCTGCAAAATTCAAAATGGCTGCCACCAAACATCAAATGCACCATAGTTTGGCTTCTACTGGCTGGTGTGATACCACTTTTCAGATGTTTTTAAGTATGAGAAATTCATTTCTGTGGACTGTATTGAGTTTCAAGGTCATTTCAAGGTCAGAATCCAACATGGCTGCTGCCATGAAACTAGAATGTCATAGCTCAGCTCCAATTAACCACACATACTTCTGTAACACCAGTTTTAATGTGTTTTCAGGAGTGAGGAAACTATTTCTAAAGTCATTTCTCTCTTTTGAGGTCATTTTCTAGGTCAAAATCCAATATGGCTGCCATTGAGGGGCAAGAATGTAATATCTCAGCTGCTATTTGCACTATAACTGTGTTAGTGAGGTAGCTTGAGGCCAGATTTGAGATAGATGTGGATGGATCAAAGGGCCAAATTTACCCCACATGCTGTCCATGTACTTTATGATTTCTATATGAACCACTCTTGTATATTATGGTGACCATCTTGGATTTCCAAGGTCACCATTATGTAAAAACCTATATCTACCAATATCTCAGCTTCTAAGCCACCCAGGGTCACCATCTTGGTGTCTAAACATACATTTTCTGGGTCAAGGAATACAACTATATCATTTAAAAAAAGACCAGATTGGCTTTAACAACTGTATTTCACAGTATATTCTCATCAGGCCCTTTTGGCCGTTTAAGCTTTCCTCACTTCTCAAAATTGGCAACAGGAGACTTTAGTGCACTTCCAACATGCCCACATTGTACCACATTCTCTTTCACTCTTTGACACACCTACTGCAGTTCACTGTAGGCCCCACTGTCCACAGATAACATGGCCCACATGAATACATAGTTCTTGCCCATTTTCTACAAGAGAGCAGCTACAATAATAATGATCAGACATAGAATGAATGTGCTGCATTGGGCTACATACTTTTTCCACCTTACAGTTGTTCTTTTATTGTACATTTCTTGTCTGACATACCTATGAAAGACATTTATATATATCATACCTGACATTTGAAATGGCTATGTGAGCTGTGTTATACTTTCTTTACTATAGTAGTGATAACCAAACTATTAATTCATTCCGAAGTAATATCACCAATACTAATAATAAGTTCACATCCCTGGAGAAGAAAGATTCATATCCATGTCGGGTGGACTGTACATAATAACAGTGAGATAAGATTACAGAGACTACTTGGAGGGATTTCAATGGAAGAATGCACTTGCAAAATCAGCCATTGCATAATCAGCCACTTGTGACTCTTGTTAAAAACCATGTAATGTGGCTGTTTTGGCTCTTGCAAAGCTCTGGCTGGTCCCCTCCCCTTCTCCAAAAAGGTACTTATCAATGGAACCATGGAGGCAGGAAATGGTGTAATAGAGTCCAATATTCAAGTGTTGGGATGCTGTTCACAACATGGAACACCTATGCCTTATCTCCATCACATTGCACATTGAAGACATGAAGGTACTGGCTCTATGATCATGTTGTTCTAGAACACCCCAGCTGACATTTTGCATGACCCAACCAAGAAAGATGAACATTTTGCCACTGTGGATTGGACAATGTAATCGAAATCTCATGGTGGATCTCAATACACATCTGAGACATGGAGAGATTACCAACCTCCATCCATTCTCAAAGAGTCTGACTAGCACAGTCACTGGGATTTTCACAAATCTGCCAATAAATTCTTGAATATACCAATTTATAAAGCCCATACACAATATAATGAAATGGTCAAGTGGTCTTGGGGTATATAGTCAGTTTGACTGGGAATTCTTTCGCTTTCAGAATCCCTTGCCTCTGCCCTATTAGATGGTGAAAAATTGTACTTCAGAAAGACATCTAATCTGCTGAACATTCACACCAAGGGTACCATCCTTAATGTGATGTTTCTTGATGGAGTTGATGTGCTGCACTTGCTTCCTATTGATAACACTATAATATTTCTTAAGCATGATGGTCAGGTCTTTTAAAACAACTAGAGAACTCAAAAAAGGTGTTGAACTTAGTAAGATAAGGGTCTTTGAGAAAAGTGATAAGAACAACCAATCTGGCTGACTTTGTGCATGACCCAACCAACAATCTGGAGTCACAAATCTTTTATTGAGGAACTGATCAATGCATGGCACAATGTGATTATGAGTAAGCTGGTAATGGCCTTTGTACAGGCAAGAACTTTAGAAATCATCACATCAATGCTAGATCTACAATTACTTGCCTGGGGTTTCAAGTCTACATTCTTTGGTAAAGGCAAGTAGTGGTGCTTCTAAATGGAGGTTGGTGCTCAATATTTCCAACTTCTGGAATGGAACACTTCATCTAGTCAAGAAGGTTTGGGCTGGTCTATAAATGAAGACAGTCAGTACTGCACTGAACTCTACTATTTGTCATTTTGAGAAGTGAGGCAACGTTAAATAGCATGTGCCTAATGAGAATATATTGTCAAATACAAATTGTGTGTTACTAAAACCAATCTCAACCTTTTCTAAATGGTGTAGTTGTATTCCTTGACCCAGAAAATGTATGTTTAGACACCAAGATGGTGATCCTGAGTAGTTTAGAAGCTGAGATATTGGTAGATATAGGTTTTTACATAATGGTGACCTTGGAAATCCAAGATGGCCACCATAATATACAAGAGTGGTTCATATAGAAATCATAAAGTACATGGACAGCATGTGGGGTAAATTTGGCCCTTTGATCCATCCACATCTATCTCAAATCTGGCCTCAAGCTACCTCACTAACACAGTTATAGTGCAAATAGCAGCTGAGATATTACATTCTTGCCCCTCAATGGCAGCCATATTGGATTTTGACCTAGAAAATGACCTCAAAAGAGAGAAATGACTTTAGAAATAGTTTCCTCACTCCTGAAAACACATTAAAACTGGTGTTACAGAAGTATGTGTGGTTAATTGGAGCTGAGCTATGACATTCTAGTTTCATGGCAGCAGCCATGTTGGATTCTGACCTTGAAATGACCTTGAAACTCAATACAGTCCACAGAAATGAATTTCTCATACTTAAAAACATCTGAAAAGTGGTATCACACTTGAAAATCCAGCCAGTAGAAGCCAAACTATGGTGCATTTGATGTTTGGTGGCAGCCATTTTGAATTTTGCAGCTACCGGCCACAAGGGTTCTCCCCCAACTTGTAGCCAGTGATTTTTAAAAACCTTATGACCTGTTCTAACAGCATACCAAATTTCAAAAAGGTGTCACAAAGTGCACTATTCAGATCAGAATAAATGAATGCTATGAATCCTATAAAATCCTGTATTTGGGGTATATTGGCATGACCAGGATAAAAGGGTTAATATCTAAAATTGCTCAATAGGTGGGAACGGTCACCCCCCTGATTTGTGATTACCTACCCCTAGGCTACATGAAACAGCAAAAAAAAAAACTTTATCCGACATTGCGGGGTTCAACCCTCTGGCTCCCGGACTATCTCAACTCTGTGCCTAGACTGTTTACATGATGACGCTGAACAAGCACATTATTTGCCGCTCGATTAAATACAAATAAATATAAAGTAGTTGTATATAAGAACAATACAGCGTTAGCATTTGAATCCGGATTTTTAATTTTGTATGAAATTTTAATCCTTTCTTCCGAGTGTTGGTGATTTTTCAGTTAAAGTGTCAGTAAACCCCAAAATATTATGAGCAAATCCATTTCCTTGCTATTATTGAAATGTAACCACCCCGGTTTTACTTAATCCAAGTTATTATTTAGTGAGTTTTACCCATTTAAATGAGTGAAAACGTAGTTCCACAGTTTAACACTCCATTCAAGGCACCACTGTTTGCCTACGTCATAAAGGTGCACCAATCTAGAAATGTACATGCAATGAACATAATAAACAACTCTCATAATTGTTGCTAGAAAGAAGGAGTGTGGGGTGGGCAGAAGGACATTGAACAACACAGGTGTGCATACCAAAACAAACTGTTTCAATTGCTGGGAGATTGGAGGGGGAAGGTAGAGATATTATGTTCATTTCTGGCGCAGCTTTATGATGTCACACAGCACTCTCAGTGCCCTCTTGTGCTAAACAGACTTTTTCAACTAGGATTTCTCAATTTATGCCTGTAAGTGACTATAAGTTAGACATAAATGGAAGTAAAAAAATCGAGACTTGGGTGTTGTATTTATGCCTCCATGAAGTTTTTTGTCCTAAAAGTGACCATGAACCCGTTGACTGACCCTTTAAGGTATTTATATTAGGCATTACATCTAGCTGAGATAGTATCAATGCATTATGTTTTTTTAGAATATATAAGAGCGGAGACTTTCTTTCATTGAAAGCGAATATTGACTGAATTCCTTTCGATTAACTGAACGTGTTTTGAAATGCAATGATACAATGACTCCATTCATAGTCTAAAGCATTGATGGAATGCCTGTTTGAAAAACTTTTAACAAATTTTGTAAATTGGGCAAATAATGACTTAAATCCGTTCCATTTCGTAATGCAACATAATTTATATGTTTTAGGTTTTGATCCAAAGTCATGACATAAAGGCAGTCTTCTATTCAAACAGTAGCAAGCAGCTACAATGGCGCATAATTTATATGTTTTAGGTTGTGACCCAATCTTATGACGTACAAGGCAATCTTCTATTCAAACAGTAGGCCCTACTTAGCATGCTGCTACAATTAATTACGTACACTGGGCCATTTTCGATGATCTTTTTGTTGGCAAAGGTTAAATGTATCTTTTTGACAAATGCCATTTTAATAACCAAAGGAGCTTCGGGCAGCAATATCCAAGCAGCAATAATTAGGAATAGCGAAGTCAAGTGCGTATTAATGCTTTATCATTTCTAGTCGCCATCACCATCAGATCGCAGGGGCCCGTTGTTCCGTTTTCTCGCTAACTATTTCTCCATTGAAAGTGTATGGAGAAATTGTTAGCGAGCAAACGGAGCAAAGGTCACTCTGTAATACCTGCTAGCCAGAGCAGATTGGTAGCCCATTTCCATTATAATGACTATATTTCGAATTTGTTGGAAATAAACTTGTAATATATAAGCGTAATAGATATATTTAGGTCTGATTTGGCGTTCCCGTTTTTTCAAATATGTATAATCTATGCGGATGAATTCATGAAAAATGTAAACCTGCCTTTATGGCGTCATTTTTATAGCATTGTTACTCACGTTGCAATCAGTCTGGGTATTAGCATTCTATTCTTACAACCAATTAATTAGATTTTGTGAAAGACATTGTGACCCCGAGTATCAAGCGTATATAAAATGAATGATGCTCTTTTTGGTGTCAATATTTGGGCAGTGATAAAAGACAATTAACACTTACTCCTATTTTCACGTCATGCTCATTATGATAATACTGAATCCTGGACCTCTGCTGTTGTGTTAAAGGGATTTCACACGATATAGACCATAATTGTCTTATTAAGAAGATATGTATACTCCGTGTGAAAGACACACATCCCAAATACTCTCTGTTGTGTTGACACCTGTTCTTTATAAATACGACTGATCGAGGCCATGCTAAAATGAACATGGGATTAACTTGTGTTTGCACACATGCACTATCTTATCATATCATCCGATCAGGGGAAATATAGAGAGAGAGTCATCGATATTGGAGCTCAAGGTCAGTGAAAGTGATAATCATAAGTCTTCACTTCCGATTCACCCAAAATTATCAGCCCTCAACAAGTTGTTAAGGAGAAACTACTGCCATGAATTAACATTCAAAACACTCTAATCCTAATATCGCACAAAAAAGGATTTATGCTAGGTGGCTCTTCTAATTTGAAGAATTATGGAATTATATATCAGCAGGCGCGCACATATAATGTGGAGACAACTAAAACGAGACAATTCTAAGCAGTTCTAGACAATATTGCGCTCATAATGCATTTTGTCTTTTGTTTCTGAGACAATTTTGAGGCCGACAGACAAAAAACTAAAGACAGCTCAGATTACGCGGTCTTGTCTTGAAATGTTGAAGTTTTGTCTCTAAATCCACAATGCGCCATGAATTTAACTTTGATGGCCTGAGCATGTGAATGAGTTTGGGCTATAGGGCCTATATAGTGGCAAGTTGTATTCTCCTCTCCCTCTCTCTCCACACTTTCTCCATCTCCGTCTCTCTCCCCTCTTTCTCCTCAGTCTTTCTCTGCTCGCCTGCTCTCCTCTTCTCTTACCCATTTTCTTTCTCTTACTTCTCTTTCTCTCCCCCTTTCTTTCTCCTCGCTCTTCCTCCACTATTTTCCCTCTCTCTCTCTTTCTCTTTACCCTTTCTTCACTCGCCAGCTCTCCTCTCCCTTCTCCGCCTCTCTCCCCTTTAAAAAACAAATTCTTTATTCAATGCGAAGTTATGTTGATAGCCTCAAACCAGTACAAAAATAGAGATGTTTTTTTCTGGGCACCTCGCAGGGAAAATATAGGTCAATGCAACGTCACATAATTGACGTTCCGGAAATGCAAAGCGCGCACAACAAGAGAGGAAGTAAAAGGAAGAAAGAGAAGAGAAGAAAACTACCGCAAATAAAGACAAAAACTAAAGAATTAATAAACATATATATATTGTCTAATTTTCAGAGACGAGAGACAAATACTAAATCAGGCTTCAAGGACAATGACAGTCTGACATTATGTCGGGCATTATGTGCGCACCCTTCGAGACTGTCTTTGAAGCGGGGTGTTGTCTTCAGCACTATGTCTTTATAGTCGTGCTGTGCGCCTCTGCTGATACAGTAAAATCTCTCCACTACGGACAGGTTCATCACTGTAGAGTCTACAATGGCCAGGGGCCCGTTGCACCACTTTTAAGTGATATCGTAGCGTTAACATTATATCAAGGATACGATAAGTATATATTAACAATACGATTGTTCTAGTGTTGCATGAGACCTGTCGTATCCGTAACCAGAGGCGGGCATAGTGGTGAAAGAGGTGCGTTGCAACTGGTAGCAACATACCCATACATTGTATCATATTTCTACATTTTTGTACATAAGAAAATTATTTTAAATCATGAAATCTACTTATCGTATATATCATCACCATTTCTGAGAAAAACAGTAAGAGTTAAGGATATTTTAAGGACATAAGGACACAATTTTCACTTAACGATACCTTATGCAACGGGCCCCAGGTTTCCTCATTGTAGAGGAGTCACAATTCCTAAACGTAGGCCTACATGCAGTTGGACTGGCTTTAGTTGTTCATAACCAGTCTAGTCTCACAACCTCTAAGATCAGATAAGAATGGTATTCAGTGATTGGACGCCTACTGCTCTAATGGCTTTCCTGGTTTTCATGTTTTACTTTATAACTTTTAGATACTTTATATATAATTATAAGGTTAATTTTCATATGTTCCTCTTTGCTAAGATAATATAACAAATAGTGAATGCAACTCGGGGCTAGGAATTGAAAGTCTATTGAGAATACATGCCAGATCATTTAGGAACTGGATCGGCATATTATACTAATTCTTTGGGAGTAGCCCTATGCAAAATATATAATATACAAGTGGGTGTAGCCTATTATATGGGAATTGATGTTCAAATTCATACATTTATAACTTGTATATCATAACATGAAACATCAATTAACTCTCTTATTCCAAAGCAAATTGCGGTTACTTTGATTAATGTTTCTCTCGCTTGAACAGCAATTGCCCCTTGATCTGCATAGCCGGTCATATATATCCATGAGGCTAATTCAGATATTAACCCCGGATAAAACAGTTTGGTAAAAACGATACAATTGTGAATTATCCTCCCAAATGATTTCCTAAATAAAGAGCATCAAAATATATAGAGCTAATTATTTATGACCCTCGTTATGACAACTTCCCTTGATAGACTTGCGGGCCCAGAGTCATTTGTCATTTATATTTCAGCGATATTTGCGTTAACATAAAAGCATAACAGAAAGATATATGATGAGAGGTACTTATTATCTATGAACACAAATATTACCAACGTGACTCTTGGCTTTTCCATTTCTTTTATCGTAATTGTAAAAGAAACGATTAGTTCATCATTTTAGGTCTACATTTGTACAGATAAGTCTGTACATGCGCGCCCAAAATGTGATACATAATCAAATATGTGCATATATTATATATAACAAGTGGTTGGTATCCAAAAAATGTTATTTTTAGAAATAAGTCTGAAGTATACCAGACATAAGCATGTGAAAACACCATATCACCATATGTATAAATAAACACGAGTTCAAGCTTAGCTGTTGAGCCTATCACGCATCTTCTTAATCTAGCTGAGATGGGTGAGAGGAATATATATAGGGGACAATGGTTAACTTAATTATTACATCGACCGATAAGGCATGATAATGGCGTCAATTTATATCATTATGCCTCCATATATCATATTCTCCTAATGCGTTGATGATAGGTAGTCCTCACTTAAGTAGAGTAGATGATCTGGTCCGTTGTTCAAACACACAGCCACACTAGAATCTAACATCATGTAGAATAGATATCTTAATTAGCTGCAAATCCGCGTATATGAAATTTAATCACATATCTAATTTCACGTGTTGAATATGTTAATCTTGCGATAGGCTATTTTGGACGAGAACAATTCAATTTTTTAAAGCTGTACTCTCAGTTAAAATTGATCAAAACATTTTCCACTTTTTGTTCCATTCTTTTCCTACTCATCTGAAAGTCACTTGACCAAAATAGAGGAGCAGTTCATGCATCCTGTTGTTTTTGCTTTATAAAGGCCCACATTTTTTTTGCGGTGGCCCGCCGAAATCCTTTGCGCAGTGGTTTTCCCTGTTATTGCTCACAGGCACTCGTTTTCTTCTGGCCGGCTTTACTTCAAATTCTCATATTTATAAACATATATATAATAGCTCTAAAATATTGATTACTTCACTCCTATAGATACGTTAAACAATGAGTAGGTTTGAAAAGATTTGTTGGATTTGTTTTGCTGAGAATACAGCTTTAACTGGATAAATATATAGATCTATAGATGATTGAGAGAGATAACAGCTGGACATTGAGGAATGGGATGGGAAAAGTGCAGGTGTGTAGCTTCAGATGCAATATATCATGTAAATGGTCAGCTTACTTATGATAGCTATGGGTAATTTATGATTTTATAAGTTTGCGATTTGCCCAGAGAGTATTTGTATCAAGACACTCCCTCAAAATATTCACTTTGTATCCAAGTTAAGAGTTGGGTATAAAATAAACAACGATCGGGAATTAAGGAAATTGGCCATTTTGAACTTCTATTATAAACCATCTATAGAGTATTTTCTCTATAAACCTCTAAACCATCTTGTGTTACGGCTGATGACTATAAAAGTCCCAACCATGCAATAGCGACCGATCCTCTTGCACCTGACTAACTGGATTTGCATACACTTGCCTGGCTTAAGCGCTACTGTAACGCCCCCCCCCCGCCCAATGAGGGCGGGGGGGGGGGGGCGGGGCGGGGGAATCCCTCCAAAGTGTGTTACCATGTGAGAAGCTAGGTAGAATCGGACAAGTACAATATATCTCTCTTCTCCAACTGTTCAACTCAGAAACCTGTTCTTTAAAGAAAATAATTAAACCCATTTAAAGAATGTGTAAGGTGTCACAGTATGTACAGCCTCTCATAACTTTTTCAGAACGTCTACTAAAAAAATGAAAATAGATCTCAATCAGCCCTAAGGGCGTTCTGTTGTATATATGTCCGACATCGGAGCCAGAGGGTCATATTACAATAATTATTATATTAAGCACAACATCAGAGATGTGTAAGGTATATTTCAGTCCACTTTGGGTATATAATTATAAATATATACACGTGTATTCTCGAAAACTGAAACAGGGCATATTGGATGCATAAAGTCAAGATGTTTGACAAATGTGTTCATCAAAATAACATCCAAGGTCGAAAACATCTGCTCTTCATTCAGATCAAATATTCCCAGATTCACCAATGTTAACATTGATGAAGCACCTTTAAATGTATACCGGTATACCTGTATGGTTTCTGAAACTACTAAGGTGTGTTCATAATTAACCACTGGGGCGGGGGGCACCATTTTTGCGCAGAGTCAAAACTGCAATGATGATGTGTGTGTGTGGGGGGGGGGGGGGTCATGACATTTTACACAAACTTTCAGGGGGGGGGGGGGGCAGGAAATTTTTCCCAATACTTTAAGAGGGTCATAGTATTTTGCTAAAGAATTTTTCGCAAATTCTCCACTACCCCACCCCCTTCAGAATCTGCACAAAAAAGGTGCCCCAGAAATTTTCTTCTCTCCCCCCCCCCACACACACACCAGTGGTTAAAAATGAACAGTCCCTTATAACGCATAAAAATGGTATGTGTATAAAAGTGGACCAAGGGCCCTAGCTTCTGGACGATAAGTGCTTGAATGGAATACGGATAAAAATGCTGTGATGTAATCTGCCAACCCGTCTGTCACCACTCTCTGATCTGAGCCACTGCTACACAAATATAGCATTTCCATAAGGTTTTCGTCTCATTATGAGTAATCCGATCCCCAGGATAGATTTCTGATCTGACAATCATCCCCTGTCATCATAGAATCAATTACGCCGTAAGGATGCAAAGCATAGATGATTGCCCGTGCTTCTGGTGTATCATATAGACCTATTAAAAAGAAGGGAATTAGTGGGGGGAGGTTGGGAGTTGCGTAAAAAGTACATCGACACTCTCATCTAAAGTTGCGGCATTCGGTGCAGCTTGGAGATGAATGCATATCTACCAAAGAAACAAAGGCAATTTAGTGGCCTCTAATCAGAGCCACAAAACATATTCGACTAGTCTAGACGTCATCGACATGATCCGCATGAAGTGGAACTTTCGTTTTCCTGATGACTCGGGGTAATCTAAGCTTGGAATACGCCATGAGAAAACTGTGTGATAGCGAACTTTCCTTTCCCCCAAGACTCAAGAAAAAATGCGAAAAGTGGCAGCAACTGAAACTACTAAGACTAATACTAAGCAAAAAAAGATATCATGTATTGCTCCGAAAAATAATCTCCAATATTTATGTTTTTATTTCCTTTAATTTCTTTCCATCTAAGAAGTAACTAATTGTTGTTGTTTTTAAAGAGACCAACCAATTTTGTGCTCTCCTCTTTTACCTCCAACGAATGCCATGCATGAGATTTTCATGCAATTATTATCATCAAACTACTAGTTATTTTGCCGGATATGCAACATATATTCTCTGTTGATTATAACCATTCAGGCTAAAAATGAGAAGTTGTGGACTATACGCGGGTCAGAGTTTCAGAAAATGTACAATTGGCAGATCAACATTTTGTAAACTCTGCTAAATTGGACTGACAAATCATCAACACTTGGTACATATCAGTATATTTGGTATTCCCTTGATTCAAACAAGGTTATGTCGTACAGTTTTTTTTAACCTGATTTCTGTCTTAAATGTGTGTTATTTGAGAGAATTGGTGAAGATGAATTGTACATTTTATGAAAATCTGACCCACGCACACTCTACACACCTCTAATACTACTTCAGGTGTGGTGTGTGATAAATGAAGAACTCTTCATATCTTTAAATTTTTTTAAATATAAAGCAACAACTTTTTACCAAATGTTCATCCACTAAAGAAGCCAATGAAAAGGCGAAACGCGTAAGGATCGCGAATAAACTTACAAAAATGCCAACATAACTCGTTCCCATGGTTGTTTTCAGTTGAGTTTCATCTTTAAATCGTTATAGCCTATCTATGTTAAAGAATTAGTATATCTAAATAAGAGATGCGCTGCAATGAACTTGGGTCATGCTAGTATTCACGATCAATCTGTATGTCTTGAATGTAATACAGGTTGTCACTCATGTATACACGCCAATGTATATATTTTAATCATAAGGTTTCTTTGGTAGTTCCTATAGTGATCAACGTATACAACAGGTTAGATATTCACATATTTTTTGTATCTTTATATTATACTCTTTAAAAACAAGAAAAAGGGAGTCTAGTGCCTAATAATGTAACCGTCACTTATGAACATGTATGTTTTTTGTTTGAAATAAAGGAACCGTTGGGCTCCATTGAATAATTATAATGCTGTATGTTCCAAAATGATTACACCAGCCTTTATTAAGCGGCATATTCATTGAAGACCAACCTATATGTCCTAAATGTAATGGTTTTTTTTGTTTAATAATTAATCACCCCAAATGGCAAGAGCAATGGCACATTCAACGGGTCAAGACCAACCTGGCGGTGAGGTGGAGGCATTGCTGTTGGTGGCGCTGTTGTTGTTGATGTTGTTGTCGGCTGCAGCCATCTTAGAGCAGCCATTAGCTTCAACAAGTATAAGGGGATAAATCCTTGAGGTGACACCTTGAGACTGGACACTGCTATAGGGGCAACACTATCGGTGACCACTCTTGAGAAGTAGTGGCAGCTCAGTTACGATGTTTTCCCAACAATACAAGGATTAACCACAAGTGGTCAGATTACTTGTGACAGGCAACAAGAAGCCCACAAAAAAGGCCACAGGAGTAGTTGTTGTGTATCATTCATTCCTTGTCCTTATTAGACGTTTATTGGTGTATTAACTTGTACACCAATACACCATCGCACATTATCTATGAACGAAGGTGTATTTTACCAGAATTGATACTAAGCATGCTGTGCGTGTATTCATACCGAGGGAAAGTCTTGATTGTCTGTTAGATTTGAAGAGAAGTTGTGTAAACCAAATAATGGGTTGGTCATCCCCTTATTTGTATATGCCGACAAAAGATATGCTATCGGGTGTATGAATATGATAGGACCTCATATATTCAGACAGTATATATACAATATGGGGATTATCTACTGATAGATCACAACGAAATGCCCATTTCCGTGATTGGCAGTACTTTCATTGATCTATTAATAACACTTCTCCCCCAATATCTGGTTAAACATATCAAATATTATCACTGCATGGGAGCTCCCCTTGCATGTAAAGGATAGGGTTGTTTATCAGTGAGTCTTACATGCTCTGAAAAAGAGAACCCACTCAGGAGATTCGCATGTTGGCCTTAAACTAGTCAGTACGTATCATTTATACTTTTATTAATTCATGAATAGTCACATATTACTACAGAACACATGGTAATATTCCATAAATGCAAATGATAAAATCACATAAAATCATTCATTTGCGAGTCACTTTTTGAAGCAATTGTGTGCATGACGACGAGGGGTATGTAGAAACCAGCTGTAAAAGGTGTCTTTAACGCCACGGCAATAGTTATTGCTATATCATCCACAACTTGGATAAGAGGCGGTAAGTGTGTTCAAGACACATCCTTGTTGAAACACTCTATTTTAAGAGACTCAGAATTAAGCTATAAAAATGCTGTTTTCAGCTTTTTCTAGATGAGCCTATAGTTTAATGGCTTAGGTATCTGGTGTGGAGCACCGGTATGTATACATGAAGGAGGGGATAGTGATATATTTCTTTTGTTGCTACCAACCTTCGGAGTAACTCTATATAGTGACAGCTTCACAAGTAGAAATCAAATAAGCTACCTACATTTTTTTAATAGATTTGATTTAAGTTCAGTGTGAAATTCTGTGTGAAATTCATTGATATTCATTCTCTTGAAGCTCAATTAAAAAAGATCAATACGTATTCATTACTAGCTATGCACATACATTACCTTTGCTATCAACAGAATTTCCTTGAAAACCATAAAGATATAATATGTAATTGTATGCTTGATATATTTTCTAAATTATGGTATTTCTTATTGTTTTTGTGGGGTTTTTTTTGAAAAAAATTAATTACAAAATAAGGCCGCTGTGGATATATTCCTGCGTTGCCTTCTATTCAATCTATATTTTAAATATCCTCAAATTACAATATCAACAAATATACGAAAACCTTCTATACACATCTTTGGCTACAATCACTTCTTACACATTAGTATATAACTCCTCCTCTCATCCAATACACCAACTTCTCTCATTTAATTCTTCAATACGTTCTAAATAATTCTTATGCAGCAACTTTTTTATTAGACACCCACAATCGCCTAGTCCTCAAAGGACTTTTATACAATAAAAACAGGGGAGATAGTAAACAGAACTATTCATCTTTCAGAAATAAATAAGTCCAGACCTCAACTTGTTCAACTATAATCTACCAATATCTTTCCTTCAAAAGAAATGCGAAAGAATCTAAGTTATCACTATGTCTTGTCAATTCAGGTAGATCATTCCATAAAGTACATCCCATATAGAAAGAGCTCCTGCGCATCCTTTCGGATCTGGGTCTAATCATTTTAAAAATCATACCTCCTTTCCTCCTCAATAGCATTTCTTCAGGGACATTATCAACATAAACGTCCTTTTTTCTGTATAAAGTTTTGAGCAGAGCTATTTTTCTTCTATATTTCAAAGGTAAAATACAAATACCTAATACAAGGGAGTTGCTGCATTGTGTCTTTCAGCACGTTGGTCGGAAGACCTGTCCATACAGAAAACCCAGTCACAACAAATTTAATGAATAACTTTTAGAGTGTATAATAATAAGTTAACTTCCTTCTCCAACACCTTTACAGCCTTTAATGGAAATAATTCTGAAAACAAGTATGTAATAGGTATGTGTACCCAATTTACCTCAACATAACTTTAGTTGCGGTATATCTTGAAGTTCTATAAAATATTTAAACCCAATAGCTCTCTAAACAAAATCCTTTAATATATATTGATAGATAGTTCAATGAATATATTCTTATCGCAATCCCCGTGATATTCGAGAATCATGAGCGTAGATATCCACGTATATTGGTTTCCCCCGCTCCCAATCGTTCTGATTTCTCTTGTGATAAGTTCTCTACAAAGTGTATGAGAAAGATTGAGAAATGTGTGTGGGTGGGAATATAACGCATACAATGAGTATGTGGAGGTTTTTAAAAGCAATATTTTTTTTTACAATTGGGAAAGTGTTAAAAATTGTATGTGAGAACATTGTTATGCAGAATATGTTTAGATATTTGGAAAATATACCAATTGTTTTAACGCGTGTATTTTGTCTGCACTCGGATTAGGTAAAGACGATTTAACCATCTCTGAATTCAAAGGCTAACATTGATCTGGTGGGTATAGTTTAAGTTGAATATATATAATGTGTTTGCTATAGGGTAACGATGTAACTATACATAACCGAAACATTAGTTATCAATATGATATCAACCATTTGACTCATGAGATCATAGAATAAACATGCTTATGGGTCATTTTTTCTAAACGTGTACAATTCAGCCAGAAGTATGGAATTCAAAGAGGTTCTCCAGATCAATTTTAAACCTACATATCTCGTTAGTCCTAGTTTTGAGCATTCTGTCAATACCTATTATACACATTTCCTCCCAGTGGTTCAGTTTTTATGATAAGTCAAAATTTGTGGTTCAGAAATTGGCAAACGTCCGTCATCATAACTCATTTAAGATGAAACACACACCTTATAGTTAATTCTATTCATGCTTAAAGCCTAAAAGTGCACCACAATAAAACAACATGGCAACGAATCTGTAGTAAAAATTGTTATAACTTAGAAGTATAACTTCATGACAAAATTGAGCTGAGTACATCGGCCCTATTTCCTCAAAATCCCTATCATTCATTTTTTCCCATACTTTGGTTTCAAAAACTTGTGAAAACGTTAGTGAAAGGGCTTGATCCTTAATGATGCACCTGGGTAATAACAAATACATTATCTAATACTTTCCAAAGTTATGAGGCCTAAAACATAGTTGTGTTTAAATTACTCCATCCCAAAGATACTGTATTTCACTGATGGGCGTTTGTCACAAAAACCAATAATACATAATAAAATAAAAGCCCATAATCAGTCATTTTCTTTTATGAATGAATCTGAAACAGTGCAATATTGCTCAATATGCATAAACCACTGTAGATGAAACTAGACAAGTGTATTTCAATTACCTTATATACAAAAAAGTATACTTTATTCTATTGAATATTAACAATGGCTACACATGACTTCAAGGTACTAAAAATCAGACTTTCCTGTCCAAAATTTCTAACAGAGAAGTAGTGTCACCTGTCAGTACAATTGACATATCTAAATCATCAAAGAAAGAGTATATAATCTTCAAGCTGGCCTTAAAAAAGACTTCTCATGATGGGCGTTAGGTTTTCCATGATGGGCGTTTGTGCATGTATATTAGACATCAAACATCATCTAAAGGAATCTAACAATAGCCAGACATGCGTAATGCTTTCAGGAAACATGCCCAACATGTTCTTCTGCACTCCTGACATTTTAAAAAGGAATCAGCAACTTTTCCATGTCTCATGTTGCTTCTTGACTAAATGAATTTGTTTCCTTAAGACAGGCCCTGCCCACTCTCTTATCTAAAGATACTGGTCAGGATGACTTCAGAATTGTATAGATACATTTAGCAGTCACAGAACATGTCTTACTACTACTACAAACATTATACTGTCAGAAAATGAAAACATTCTTGAGGGATTTCTTGCAATGAAGACATTTGTAAAAATATCATTTTTGCGACTTGTGACCCATTTTTCTGAAACACATCACCTATGTAATCTTGAAAATGCAACGTACTGAGTGATGGTGGTCGACCATAAACAAGTTAATTTCATTATGAAATTTATGCTCCATCTACATGTTGTATATAATGCATGTAAGCTGGTTATTGCAAGTAGGATAATATTATTTTGTATTAAATCTGATACTTTTAACTTTCTTTTTCAAACATTATTTCTTCTTCCACTCATTGTTGAGGGCCTTCTAGGTCTGGCTGGTGGCTACCTTCCTTCACCAGTAGAGCCTAGACGACTCAGCTGCACTTGTTATACCATTTTGATTTGTGAATGAGTTGAATATAAATCCCCATAGCACCCCCCCCCCCCTCATAAATGTGAAAAATATTTCATAAAAAAAAGAAGAAGATTTTAATGCCGTTTTATAGAGCATAACATCATGCATTCATGGTTTAAATTTGATGGTGGTTGAAAGAACCTTTCATGAGTTATAGAGGGTGAATATTACTTGGGATAACGCCCATCATGGAAATTGTACCCCTTGCACTAAGATATAGTAATACTTTCACCATTAACCCTTTACATATGATTGAACAGTGGCTTATAAAACATAATATTAAAAGAAGGGCATTGAAAAATGAATAGGGCTGCAGCTAGACCCACTCTATATAATTTCCTATATTCACAAACGCCCATCATGAAAAACAATGCAAACACTGTACATTACAAAATCCACTGAATATGACGATGTAGAATATAAAGAATATCTTTAAATGATTGGATGCAATGACATACATACAGGGGCATGTTTCCATGTTATTAACACAGACAATATGCCAAATTTACTGAGTTATTTTTCATTTTGATGATGGACGTTTGTCATAGCAAATGTTAACCTCATTATGTATCAGCCAGATTAGGATTTAGGCATAGATCAACCACAAGGAAGATATTTCTCTTATACCAAAACAACTCATACAACATTAGAAACACAAAAATATCATATTTCCACTGACTATTAGCACCTTGAGAGACAAATCTATACTCTAATCATTACCATGATGGGCGTTATGCCTGATTTACTAATAAGATGTGCAGTTCTGATAGATGAGTAAACTAATCTGGCTCTGTGTAATGACTGAAAATCTTTCAGCCATTGACCTCTAAACACAACTCACCCAACGTATACAATATTTAGAAACTTTCTGACCATTTCAGTTGGTCCTACAGTGTATCAATCATTATCCCTCACATGATAAGAATGTCAGTTTCAGTATTTCATGTTATTTTTGACAAAATGAAGTATGATTTGTGCTATAAAAGTCTGGTACTTAACACTGTATGTTTCCAACTAAAGATGGCTCTACAAACAGCTAAACATACTGAACAGAACTAGTTCAGCAGAGAATTTCAATGATGGGCATTATTTTCATGACGGACGTTTGCCTTGTTGAAAATCTTGCTATAAAATCATCCAAAATCCCTTTAAAATGAAGATTTTGCTTTTTCAATGTTGCCTTTGGCATATCATTTAGAAATACCATGATTACAGTGAGTTTGAAACATTTGTGTTGCCTGGATAACACATTTCTTGTCATAGTTAGTCTAGCAAACGTCCATCAGCATAACTAGTATAAACTGAGGATGGTTTTGTGGATGTATTGTTATTTCTTAACAAATGGGAGTAGAGTTGTTTTTTTTTTTTTATTTTGTTCACAAAAAAGATGGTTAATACATTCAAGTAAACTGTAGTATTGGAAATACTCTGCTGATTTGTTCAATAATTGCAGATATTAATGATGATGGGCGTTTGTTTAAAAATGGTTAAAATTTCTCTTGGCCCCCAATAATTAACCCTTGGTACCTAGGTCATAATGTCCCTTCCATAGAGTTGTAGACCAAAACTATACTTGGAAAGACAAAATAAAAGGAGATAAATGATCAAACACATGTTTGAATATAAAATTCAAACTTCTTAAATCAAGAGGAGAACCTCTAAAATGCATGTATTTTTCATTCCGACCCTAAAAAAGAATATGATGTCTTCATTGTAATCATATAAAGGTATATATTTCTGGAAAGCTTATTTTCTTCTTGTTAATTTGAGATATATTGCATTAATGTAAATGCGAGATTGTGGCTGCTATGGGTGGGAGAACTGACACAAGTCAGGAATTTGCCAATTGTACACGTTCAGAAAAAATGACCCTTATGATTTGTGAAGACATGTCTAATCAAAATACTATCATGGGGCTTCTATTTTTATACCCTGTCTTCTTCGACAACACATTAAAGAGCTTTTGTATCGCATTATTCCAAAGCTTATGAATTGTAATCCTGTTTTAAAAGTTTCTGTCTGGTATAGGTATAGTTTATATTGATTTGGTGACAGGGCGGGCAAAGAAATTAGCCATCCAGAGAGTGGCCCAAGCGGCGGTGAAAGCATCATGCTGGGTGGGGAGGAGAAGGGACACCAGTAGCCGGAGGCTCACCACCGACGCGCAATTTCAACTTTAATTCTTTTTAAAAATTTCATTTTAAGGCTATTATGATTTGATTAAAAATTCTAAATCGTCAACCATGAAATGAAACACTATGACAAGTGGGAATGAAAAACAGCATTGTATTAGATGCAAGGAGTGAACTCTCTGTTAAATCTAGTCTTCTCATGCAGTAGAATGGTAATTCCAGTGACACATCGTGTGATTCAAATAATTAGCACGAGTGACCTTCGGTGGATTCACAGGGTTATTGCTATCTTTTGTCCCGTCACACGTTGTATTGGCATTGCCAGGAAACAGGTGGGGAAACAAAAGGCAATTACACTATTATGGAATACCATAGGCTACAGCATTGTGGTTCATATCTCGAACAGTGGGTAATGAGGCCTGTGTATCACCCGCTACACATCGAATTTTTAGTATATTTTCGCCATAAATATCTGAAAAAGTATTGGTATCATTATCTCATACAAATTAATCATATCAAATTAGTATCTATGTGTAATATTGGCATATTCGTGAGAAGCAACTGCTGTAAAATAGTAATGTATTTCAGCCCTTTTATTCCAATGTTTAATTCCTCATTGATTATTCATTTTTGCTTTTGGCGACAGTGGAATCATACCCGGTTTATCATTTTTCAGTCTAATTTAGGAGAATTTCCTAAATGTGTAGAGCTGCCAATTCTACATTTTTTGAAAATCTGACCCATATATGAAACATGGAATTCTTGGTTTAACAATGTTAAATGTGTATTTCTCAGCTGAAGCACTGCGAAAACTACTATAAAATATAATAGAGCCCCAAAATCAATGGGACAGTATGAATGCAGTTTCATAGTACTCAACAGCTCGTTGGTGCAGCCCCCTACAGTTGATGCTCTCAGGTTATAATAATATACCTCATTGTGTCCAATGGTATTTAATCTTACTCTGGATATGTGTACTATCACATTTTATTCTATCAGGGTGAGTATAAACTTACGTTGTACATTGAAACATGGAATCGATGTCAGATAAGATGTCTCCTTAATACTTTGTCTGATGTCTCTTCATCGACGAAAATGGAGGGTTACTGTATTCGTATCTTTTATTTTTCAAGTGTATCTCGACGTATGATTGACTTATTTGACCAACATTTATTTAATTCATAACGTTCTGTATTGCCCCGTAAACCGTTAAGTTTTGATATTTCTCTAGAACCCTGAGAATTGTGTCAATTAGGCGTAATTTATAACAATATGTATGCCGAATAAAACTGTTTAAACAAAGTTTACTTAAATATTACTGTGTTTGATAACATAGACTCTTTGTTATCAAAAGATACCAACAGAAGTATACGGTTCATCAATGATCGAACAAAGTTCATAAGCTCAAATATTGGAAACGATTAGAAATAGAAGGTTCCGTATGGTACTGTAATACACTTGTATTTCGGTTTCATATTACAAAATAATGGCGATTATGTTTACCTAAAACGATATGGATGCAACTGAATGTACTGAATTTTGCGACTAACGGACTAGAGATCTCAATCATTTTTATGTATCTATGTGAGGAATTTAGTCCATTTGCTTATGTCAAAAAAATGGCTCCCGTGTGAAATTCATGTTAAAATTTGCAGACATACATTTTTTTAAGCATTTAGTGAGCAGAATTCAAAAATCGATGTCTGCAATATTTTTAATTATTTTATCATACCGAAATTCAAGATGGCGTCCAAGATGGCTACTTGGACAATAAATGCACATAACTTTGGTTCTAATTAACATAAATGAATGATTTTGGTGTCCATTTCTATGTTTTCCATGTCAGGGAATCCAATGAAATAAAAATAAAATCCAAGGCACATGATGCCTTTCCGCTAGGGGGCTATAAGTATTTTTTCACATATTTTCCTAAAAAAAATTGAAAAATACTTCAAATATCTTTCAATTCTTATACACAAAAACTTAAGTCATTTTTTGCTTTATCCATGCCAAATAAAGAGATGAGAATGACAAACGTCACACATTACCAAAGCTGTCCATGGTCGCGAAATAATTACTCTCATTTTAAATCCACACACTTAAGGATATATACGCGAACATATTAAATTTTACTAAGCAAACAAAAATAATTTAAATTGAGAATTCGCATTACAAGTCCGTGCTATAAGTACAATGGGAAAGTCTTATAATTATTTGCAATCGTCTGCATCTTAATTAAGGTTTCTCTTATAAACCATGGGGCGATTGCTCAAGATTCACAGACAGTTATGCACGTCCAGATAATAGCGATTGAAACTCGATCTGTGTAAACTACACAAAAAAACTATTCATATTGGGTTTCTTGCGCGGCTTTGCTTTTTCAACATCCATGCGTTCATACTGATAGTTGGCAGCAGAAGGCACCACTGCATTCCAAAAGTAGGACACAAATTCACACCTGCCAACAATAGTCACTTTAATCGTGTTTAATTCATTCAAAGGTCCTCATTGGTAGGTCTATATAATTACACAAGACAAAATCATCTCCAACTATATCTATAATGAATATACATGTATTGTTTGTCAATAAAGGGTCAACCCAGGGGAATATATTGTTGTGGGATAAGGTATTATAAGTATGTCTAAAACCAACTTTCTATGGCAAATATTACTGTCGTTCTGAACGAATCGCCATCTGTAATAATTGATTGACGAAAGACGAATGACATGCTACGATTAACGATTAACGATCCGCCATGTCTTGCGTCCACCATGTTGCTATAAAAAACCTGATCGCCCCCCCCCCCCCCTCGCATAGAGTAATACTAATGAACCTGAGACCGAGCTGTAACGACCTGTTTGATTTATTCATTCACTCACAAAGCTAGGAGATATCGGAGTCGATTAATCAAGACCTGTAGAAGTAATTCAGGAGCGAATCACCTATCTTTATTCAACTCTCACATATCTATAGGCTAACAGTAGACGAATTGTTTGGCGAAATGGCATATTTTGCGCGTTCTCTCGATCATCTATGGGACGAAGCCCTGGAAGACCAGGCCCTCCGGACATTAGAAGCCAGACGTCAACAAATGGAAAAGGTAATCCGCAACAATATTATGTTCTTTTATGGTAAAAGCTAGCTAGAGTATCTGCAGTATGTACACATGTTTGATGTGAATATCAAGCTTTTCTCCCTACCAAGCCAAGCATGCATGCTACCTGTTCGTCGATGAATACAAAATGTGTCAAGGGGCATGGCCATTGTCGGTTGCGAGTAATTTACATTTCTAATAAATCTTAATTAATATATATGATAGAACCTACACAGGGGCACACTTACCCGCTTCAGTTTAAATGCCTCCGACTATAGCGTCCGAATGTTTTCTTTCGATTAACGAAGGTGATCTATGAAGCAGAAATATGTATCGAATTAAATTCCGATCCTCTTACCCTTGAACTATAAACTACTTGAATACCTTTCCCTCGCCACACATTTTAAACTAAATCATCTTATCTGTAACTAAGATCCTGATATCAGATTACTGTCTACTAGAAGTCAACACATTGGTATTTGAGTAGGTTATTATCAAGATAATCCTATTGACAATTGTGAGTCAGAAAATATTCTGGGAAATTTTGGAACATTAAATTTAGATTCGAAGAATGAAGAAATAATATCACTCTGGCAACAAAGGCTTGATATGATTAGCAGATCTTATCCAGTACACATACGCACTTTTTATTTTTTCTCCATCAGATAATATGGGCAATTCTACCCTCTAGCTGTCAATGGGACTTCATATCTATACAATGACAAGGTGATAAGTCCCTAATCTGGGTCGACTATAGTGGCTCCTCCTAGCATGCTAATTTGTCCCTGAACGTCATGGCATAACAGAGGTTGAAGCCTGTAGGCATATATCAAAACGCAGTTTGATTTAGGAACTAATTTACAGTCATATCATTTAGTAGCCAAATGATTAAAACTCCGTTTACCCCATCATAGTACAATCATGAATATTCTGCTTGTGAATATCATATGTGAATGAACATCTGGAAAAAATCTTTTCTACACGGCCATAGCTAGCCATAGATCTGGCTGTGTAACGATCCTTGAAGTATGTATAATATTATATGACTGATTTAACGATCTCCGGGTGACCTCCGGGAAACCTTGGGGGAACCTCCAGGATGCAAGGAAGTAACTCCGGATGCCACCAAGATTTCGAGGATCATTTTAAATTATGTTATCGGTCAATATTATTGTTTCAGTCAATAGTTCTTTATGGGTTGATATTTCATCGTTTAGACGTCTATCAACGTTGATGTGATATATTGCTCTTATTCCTGTTAAACATTATATTTATTTCATGTTTATATTTTATTACATGTTCTTCACTTACATGTTGAAACACGTTATGATACTTGTTAGAATATTCATGACCTCTGTGAGGAGTTTGATGTACTGATAGGTTGGGGAACAAGAACCCAACCTCACCTCAAGGATTGAACAGGAATAAAACTGAACTTACAAAGTATTTTCTCTACACTTTATTCTTCCCGGAGCGCTATAAAACATAGAATATTATCCACCCTAGGCCTTTAACACGAACATTGATTCCTTCCTCCATTACCCTAGCTAGAGATAATGATTAATATTTACTCGGAATTTTTTATTATTAAATATCGGTAGTACTTAAGCCTGGAAGAGATCCAGAGTCGATACACAGACAGTGCAACGCTGGCAAATTATCTCAATGTAAAGAAAATAGGCAAGCTTCGCAATACTTGCACTTATGCAAAGGAATCTTAGAAATTGGGAAGTGAATCATTCTGCATTCCCGTGAATAGTTATCGCTGCATCATGAATCATTGATTTATACCGCCAGGAAGATATGCTTCAATATAAGCCGCTAACTTCTAAGGCGCTAACTTCTAAAATAAATTTTATTGACTTTAGTTTCATTGAAGACATGACATTTTTAGGTATTCAGATACACAGTATAACAGATATTAATTTAAAAAGGCTTATATCAATTTTGCCAGATTTAGGTTCTAACTTCAGCTTTGAGCTCGAAATGTCACACGGTCCTTCTGTCCACATATTCCAGGAATATATTTTTCTTAAGAATGTCCTTTTGGTACTGAGCGCCATGTTTTATTATGATGTTAATTATGAGGGTAAAGCTATAGTGGGGAGAGACAACGATGTACTTTAATACGATTGCTAACTTCTATAACTGATGTAAGATGGCAGTGCATGTCTCTACAACTATTTAAGTGCAGGAACCACTATAAAAGTGTCAATTGATTATTCGTTTACAGGAATCAGTTAGTTAATGAACTAGTGAACATCTAATGCCCTTTGAATCGAATATTTTTTCTTGCTATGGATTTAAGAAAACACTTATAAAAACAGGCATATCTATGTATATAAGTGCAGTTAATTTCAGTCTGACTGTATCCCTATTATATAGTTATATCTGCAAATCGTGCTATAAAATTATTCCGCCACTTGTGGGATCGTCTTTTCCCACCAGGTGGAGAATAGTACCGTACCGTAGACCTACATGATTATGGGATCCAACGTGTAGCTACGTGTAATTCTAAGGCGTCCAAGCATCATGCAATTTTGTCGGTAGATGGTGTTTTAAGCTCGGGATCATAGGCCTACCATATGTTAGGCCTATAACAACTCTGCAATTTTACTGTTTTTAATTTGGCCTAAGAATATATAATTTCAATTATGGCTCTGTTCTTAGAATTTATTAATAAGATAATTCTTAATTTGCCGTAAGAATGTTTCGACAAACATCCAATCATTTGGTCTCTGTACTTTTAAATTTGGTCTTAGGATTTTTAATTTGGTCGCTACATTTCAATTTGGTCTTTCTTCGTTTTATTTGGTGTCTGTACCGTACTTTTAATTTGGTTTTAACATTTTTAATTCCGGGTAACATATTTACAATTCTGTCTCTTCTTCTGGGTGGGGTGATATAGGCACTATACGTGTCAGACCATTAGTCCATACCCGGACCCACACGCACGCATACAATCATGCGACCACCCTGGGATTGTGGGTCTGTGGAGAGACTAGTCAGACCATGCGTTACGGACATATAGCGGTACGCGGCCTATAGGGCTATAGCGGGGGGGGGGGGGGGGGGGGTCTCAATTTTGAGGCAAATATGTGTTACGCAATATATGGATGGCCCCTAACACTTGGTACGTATTATAAATTTATGTACACAGAGCAGGAGACCCAGTGAGGCCTACACATGAATATCTTGGCGAATAATTATGCCTTTCCAACTGTTACATCATTGAATGATAACTCTACTTTCCAAACCTGTTACAAACCCCTCCTCCTCCTTCTCCTCCATCTATCTTCCTTCTCCTGCCCCATCTCAACCTCCTCCTGGGGGAGGGCGGAGTGAGGGGAGGAGCATGAGGACAGGAAGGTAGGAATGGCAGGAGGAAGAAGGAAGGGGATCGAGGCAGAGGAGAAAGAAGAGGAGACTCGGAGAGGTGAAGGAAGGTGGGGCGGGGTGGGGGGATACAAGGGGAGGGAGAGCAAGGGAGGTAGTCGGGGAGGGGTAGGAAACGGGGGAGGAGAAGGAAAATTGATAGCTGGGATAGGTGTGTGGGTGCAAGTTCTTTTCTATGAAACCCTCTTATATCTGTCATTCTCATCTCTCCCTCTCTTCTCCTCTCCTCTCTCAATTGTGCTCTCTCTCCCCTCCCTTCTTTATCTTATCTCTTGCTCTCCCTCCTTTATTTCTTATTTCCTAAAATTCTTAATTCTAAAAATCTTAAAATGCAAATCTTAAAACCTCATTATTTCTGTTTTCAGATAGGTTAATTTCCAGTGTTAAATTGGGCAAGTCTTACATTCTAAATAATGAGGGTATTGTCCCATTTCTTTCTCAGGATATAGGCCTAGCCTACCCAGAGAAAGAAGGGGAGGGGAGAGAGAAGAGGAGAGGGGAAAAAGAGAGAATTACAGACCTAACCTGCTCTATTCCAAGTGCCGAAGGCACTTGTATCTATGTACATGTACTACGTAAAAATTACATCAGATCAGTCTTCATGCTACTAGTTTCTGACCCTCTACGTCAAACAAGGTCAAGGAGCGTGTGACGGGCCTAGCGGACCACCACGCCCCCTTTGGTGCCGCTCTTCAGTGTCTGGAGGCACGAAATAGGTCCCATTTGAAGCAAGATGGCGACGCAGGTGAACCCAGATCTGGCACGCGAGCGACAAAATGCCACTTTTAACACAGACGAACTCACATATTACCTCTATGGTGGCAAAAAGAACGTAGATCGGAGGCACGAGATTGGTTAGTCATAATTTTATATGTGTGTCATGTCTTCTCTTTCCCCAAGACCCTGTAGGAACCTAGTGAGTGTGGCTCATCGTCGATCGGCTGCTCTTGTGTACGGTATCTATCGGCCCTTGAACCCGGTGGACCCAGGGCCGCTGGACCACAGCCACAGGGCAATCTCACCGCATACAGCTGACTACACTTGACAGGGTTGTTTGTAGAGCCCTAATCCGGGTCTAGTGCTTCCCATTCACTGTCAGTCGACTAATAAGTAACATGGTGCCGTAACAATCATGATTCATTAACATTTTTTCTTTGTCTCCCCCCCCCCCCGAGTCGAGATTTCGTTTTAACTTTTATATAAATATTATTAAACAATCAAAGTCTTACACACGTCTAGCTGATGTTGTACGTGCCATTCACTGCAGGTTATTTTCTGGGACAGAAATTATCAGGGCATACTTCTTTTATTGACTATGAATGTGAGTTCTTAGTCCTACTTAGCTGCTAGGCTACTAAAAAAAATTCTATACGATAATTAAAGCCAATAAAAGCTTTTACTCTAAGTTTGTTTGAAAAATGACTTTCTGATTGATCGTTGTATATAGGCCTATATAATAATAAGCTAAGAGTTATGAGAACATTTGAGTGGAGGTGAAGCTGTATTTATTTTTTTTATACCGGTATTTGTTCAATCATTTTTGTTGATATTAGGCTAATAAGCCTATTACTAATAGGCATAATACTCAGTTTTACAATGTGCCTGCCGATTAAATGAAAACAAATCCCCATGATGGTATAGAAAGCTGAGAAGACAACCATTTCTCCTATGAATGTATAATTATTAACTCAAATAAAACAAAATTACGGTATCGATTTGTTATGGTACGGTTGTTATGGTAATATTACTAACAATTTGAGAGATTATATATGATACACATCGTGGATCTCTTCTAGAAGTTTACAAAATTTTAGATATTTGTATTTTTTGTTGCATGGTTGCCTACAAGCATGGTACCCAATATTAATAATGTCTGCATGTACACGTTCTCTTCTTTTATATAAAAAAAAATGGCGAGAATAAGTCATTATATTTCTGGTCATGTGGCAATTTTGATTTTTAAAATTTACATATTGCCTGTTCAAAAATTTTGGGGAATACTAGTGGTTCTGAGTTGTCAGAAAGAATTGTTTTGGTGTGAAAAG